>QTSX02006414.1:0-341287 GCA_014839935.2 Entomophthora muscae
TGGGATGTGGCCTGGTTGAGTACGTGAGCAAAGGTGGGCAGGTTTTGGTCAGTCATTTTCTCTTTCATGGGTGTGGTCAAAAAACTGTAGCTGCTACCAGTGATAAGGAGCGTCTTTTGGGGAAGCTTCAAATATGGAATTAGGAAAGAAGAGAAGTATCTTTTATTGGATATTCTTTAGACTTATATAGATTGGGCTGTGGCAGAGATTCAGTTAGATCAAACATAGGGATTGGTCATATGCAGGATGAGTTTGAGCCACTGGATACTTGGATTCTCATGTGATATTGCTTAGTTACCATTCTTGGTATGTCAAACAGTATATTGGAAGGGCACCAAATTGGGCAATGGCAGGATGTTAAGTAGATTGGTGGTAGCCAGAATGCTTGTACATCCAGACCCTTGACAGTGGCATGTTCCATGTAAGGTTCAAAGCCAAGGAATAAAATGTGTGGGGATCAGCAGGTCAAATTGGTAGCGCTCCTAATTAGGAGAAATTGCCTGCATTTTGATATTGCCATCAGATTGGTTCATGCTGTTAGACACGTCATGGGGCGACTCATTGAGTGCCCCTTGTGTATGTAATATACGTTGGCAGGCAAGTCTGGAAACTTGGTTGCAACAGATTGATCATCAATATTTCATATTGTTGATCAACATTTCAGTTGGCTATCATCTCACAAATGCCTATATGATCTTCACTTGACTTATTTAATAAATCAGAGACCTTTTATTGTAAACTAAATATGTTTGTTTCTTCTTTAATGTAAATAAATTACTTGTCAGCTGCCTTTGCAGAGGTGCAGACCTTGGGTCTGTACAACTTATGATAGCTCCTGTAAGCTATAAACAGATGTTGATCTTGTTTTTTCAACACTGTTGATATAAAGACACCTAGTAACCATAATTCTGTAGTATGAAACTTATTGATTTTAAATCCTCTCTTCCCTTTCTCATTTATCCATTTTCTGTCTTGATTCTGGATGATTAACATACACCCACTCCTTTGCCAACCCTGTTCTGACTCCATTGTCTTGTTGCCAACTGATAACTGAATTCTTCCCAAAGTATATATTGTCTACCTGGTATCCAACTGACTAATATACACCAACTCTGTATCCTGTCCTGTTGCCCTGTTGCCAACCAATACCTGAACCTCTTCTGCTATTGTTAATACTATGACCTTCATATATTGACAATAGTTGGCAACTCCTCAGTTTTATGCTGGCAAGGCATATTCTGTTGTACTCCACCTTACCTGGTGCTCATATATCAAAGTACTGCTTAAGCCCAGCAACCTGTTAGAGCAGTCACCACAGCAGCCCTGCCTGAAAATATGCTGCTTCACTCTTATCTTACCATCTTTCTTTTTAATAGCAGGTGGAATTATTTTAACCAGAGTGTATTCACTGTCTATGGTGTGCCACCTCCCTTTCCAGGCGTGTTCATACTGTAAATTCAGAACCTAAACGTAAAAATGCGGGATTGTCAAATCCTTGGTCCAAATTTTGAATCACTTTTGCGGGATGGCCTTTTTTAATTAAATTTAGTTATTTGTGTTTTTATTTGGATTTTTAAAAATGTGGGAACTCATAGACACTTTTGAAAAGCTTAAGTTGAACCGCATATTTCCAATGGACAAAATGAATTAACTGGAATCAGATTTGAAGTGTGCAAATCCATCAACCATTTTCATTAATTTTACTATGTTTTTCAAAATTGCAGAATTGTCAAATCCAAGAATCAAATTTAAATCACTTTTGAATGCTACTAGTAAACTCAAATAATAATTGCAGGAACTGAAATCCAAATTGAATGTACAGTAAGTAACTAGGACAAATCAACCCAAATCAAGAAGCTCCACTCCGGATAAAATCAAGTGAAAATCCAATCTTAACAACCATGTTTAGATATGAAATTAAGTGAAATGCAAAATTGTCTAAATTGGAAATGATGCAATATTCTGCACTATAAATCACTAATATAGCAACCACAAAACCATATAATGATATATGAGTTACCCTCCTGATGACGCAGAAATTTTTTAAAAGTTTTTTGGCCCTGGCGTAGCCAGGGGCCAAGTAAAATTTATTTTGAGGAAGAAAGGAGGGTAAGAAAGATAAACCATCAGTTTACTGCAAAATTTGTTAATGTATTGCTATTAAGGATACTTGATTAGAGTATATTTTAGAAAACACTATTTAGAAAATTAGATTTGATATTACAATCTATCTTATCATGTTGTCTTTTTCTTGATGTGTTGATAATGTGCTTGTGTTTAATTGGATAGTTTCACCTCCAGTTGCCTTGGCAAAAGGAAATCAAGTTGCCTCCACAACCACAGCTGGCCTTGGTGAGGCAACTTGATTTCCTATTGCCAAGGCAACTGGAGGTGAAACTATCCTATTAAACACAAGCACATTATCAACAACAAATGAGCTATCAACACATAAAGGAAAAGACAACATGATAAGATAGACTGTAAGATATAGTTCTATTTTGTTATTAGTATTTTAAAAAAATCTATTGTAATCTAGCATCTAAATTTTAGCTTTCCTAAAATGGAATAGGGTGATTTTTGAGAATGCCTATGATTCCTAAAAGAATTAGCACAAATCCACTCTAGATCCTTTAGCATCCTTTTTGAGACACCCATAAATTATATTTATTTCAAATTCACCGCAATTATGATTTGAAATTTGGTTCTTGGATTTGACAGTCCCACAATTTCAGAGTTGTTAAGCTTTACATGATGTATATGATTTTTTTGAAATACAGAAAATCTCAAATTGTACATAAGAATCCTGCATTTCTGATTCATGTATCCCACATTTGTTTGCTGAGTTTTGTCTTTTGTTAGTTGAGTTATCTGCTCAAGAGATTTGAAATTTGCCAATTTAAATAAATCAAAAAAAGTCAAAATAAATGGTTGATTTTATTAAATATTTTATTTTTCACTCATCTGAGTTGCCCGCAAAAGTGATTCAAAATTTGGATCAAGGATATGACAATCCCACATTTTTACATTTAGGTTCTGAATTTACAGTACTGCCAAATCAACTATTGGTGCCCTCAATAAAATATCTTCTACAATAAATCTACATTACAATATATATTTTTTATTACAATTAACTTTTAAACAATTTTTCATTTCAGTGATCTATTACTAAAACAAAAATATCTTAAAGTAGATATTTATACAGCTATAACAATACAGTAGTTTTAAAAGCTATGGCAAAAAGCAAAAATACTTGGGATTTTAAAAAAATAACTCAGATGCAAATGAAATAAAAAATAAATAAATCTATTGTAAATTAATATAAAAATTTATTACTTTTAATTTTGTTTATATCTGAGCTATTTTTGTTTAAATCCCAAGTATTTTTTCTTGTTACCATAGCCTTTAAAACTACTGTATTTATCAATAAAAAATCAACATATACCTTGATAGCTTTACATTTTACTTTTTTAATTAAATTTATATATTTATGTGCCAGTAGTGACATAGATATATATTTATTATACTTTAAAATTAAGTGTTTGGGATTTACACCATGTAATACAAAAGAAAAAACAAATTGCAATACAAAAATTAAGCAACTGCATCAGTGGTGCTGTTCTATGTGATTGCCGGCTTGGAAACTTCTAAATATAAATGATAATCCATAAATCTAAAAGAGTAATTAAAGAATATAAAAAAATTGGACACACTAAGCCTTTAATTGATTGGCTGTTTGGCAAGGCAAGCGGGGATGAACAAATCAGCGTGGCCATAGAATTTGGCCACAGTCTCAGCTGAGAGGGTGTAGATCCCAGCCTGCAGCAAATCAAAGAGGCCCTTGGTCCCAGTTGGGGTCCCTTGCTTGACAACTTTCTTGATCCACCCAAAAACTTCCTCAATGGGATTTAGGAATGGGAAATAGGTGAAGAGGAATAGAAGGTGTAAATTCAACATGGCCAATTGTTGGGGGCCAATTAAAATGCTGGTGTCAATTGTTGGAAATTCCTCAAGAATATCTGTTGTGTTCTGAGGCGCGGTACAGACACACAACGGGAAATCCTAACCTTAGGATTGGATTTGTACTAAGTCTCAGTTAGATGACAGGGAAGGCAAATGTGTTTACCTTGCGGCCCTGAAAGAATAATCTCTACTAGTTGTGGCTAGAGAGAGGCGCAGAAGTACAGAAGACACAAAGACAAAAATGTGAATAGAACTTAATTTTTATTGGTGAATATGAAATGGAATATATAGTGGTTAGGAATACCACAAAACACTACCAGGACAGTAGGATCACTTACCACCAGCATTAGTGGGGCAAGTGAGTTGCGTAGGATCAAGAAACCAAACAATTGATCTTTCTGATTAAGTCATTAACTCATTTCAAGAGGCATAAGCAAAAGCAAGAGATTTGTCCTCAAAATGGCCCACCAAAGGCAAAATCAAAACATGGTGAATAGCAGTATTCACAAAAATATCCACCACCTTATGGAGACCAACATTATCCAGCACAATAACATTACTGAAACCTGGGCTTGTGCGCCTCAGGTGCTCCTAGACTAATTGGAGGAACGACAGGAAGGTCCTGCTGTTGTGAGATCCCAATATCATGTGGTACATCTCAATTCCTTTGAACCAAGGAGAGCCACCATTAAATAGGCTGGCACAGACTGCAGCACACCAAACTTCATAATTGGATTCTTTGGGACATAATCATATCTGTTTTGCATAGACAAGGCAAATGCCAATTTGTCAATATAATAAAATTCAAGTGTTCCCTTGGTTTTGAGGGCAGTGTACACCTCTGTGTATTTTTTCCAGACCTCAATATTTGAAGGGCTGTTACAATTGTAGGGAGATACCCCAAGTTTTTTTCACAAAAACTGCAGATCCTTTACCACATGATAATAAAAGAAAAATGAAGCCTTGACCCCAAAAGTGGACTTGTCCATCAACTGTATATTTTCTAGTTAGAGATGACAGTCTTGGTTAATCCACTGGCAGATTGTCTGTTTGTGCTCCTTGGTGAGCATGGTAGAAACGTGCAAGGATTTCTCTGCGGCAAGAACTCTGCCAGTATTGATCAATTTGTTAAATGTTTTACTGGCGTACTTGGAATCCACCCCAAAAAGGGCCACAGCTGTCTTGTAGTTCCCAAATTCCCGCATAAGCTTTGAAGGATGATTTGATTTATATTAGGGATGACCTTCTGGTTGTCCTTTTTGGGTACAGTTGAATCTGGATCCTGCTCAGGAACTGGTACGCAAGGCATAGGCACCTTGTTGTAGAAAACAGCAACTTTCTTTAATACTGATTGCCCCTCTGTGGTTCTATAGAACTTGGGCTCTTTATCAGCTTCTTGGGTGCCGCCTCTGACAAAGAACTCATAGCTAGTATCAAGCACAGGCTTAACCTTCTCCATCATGACTTCCAGGACTGCTTCCTGGAAGTACACATGGTCAAACACAAAAGAAGTAAGTTCTATTTCTTTGTTTCTAATTTTCTTGGTAGTGGTAACCTTGGTGGGCTTTTGGGTCAGCTTAGGGACCCAAGGGTTGATGCTCTGTACCCTTGCACACTGTGCTCCTTGAACTAGTTGTGTCAGAGCAACCTCACTATTGTTCTCTCCTCTCATGTCTCGTTCCTGAGTAGGCACTTGTGTTGCATTAACTCAATTTTTTGACCTGCGGGGCAACCACAACCACGGCGCACAACAGCTGCATTGTTACCCTGTTGTTGTGAAGCTTCCATTTTGGTATAAAAATAAAATTCAATTAAGTGACTCCCTGGTTTTAATTTTTGCTTTCTATCTGAATATGGTTATTTAATTAGAATCTACCCCACCTAATATCCCAATTATAGATTTTTATTTCTTAATTAGTTGTTCTTGGTTTTACAATACCCACTTTAGAATACCCAAAATAAATTCCACCCTTTTCCCAGAATCTATGCCAAATTTAAACACTCAACACAGTATTTTTAAAATTTATGTTTCAGATTGTGAGCCTTATTTTAGATACCATGGTATTATTCTTGATAACAATACATTGCACACAATGATTAAGTGATTTTTTTACATAGTGAGTTGCTATTGTGTTTTGGTTTTGGGTTGAGTTTTGACTCACTATGCTTGGGTGCATTTTGTCACCAATTCACATAGTAAACATATGTACACCAAAAGTCAACTCACACCATTTTGTTTATGAATCAATGTATTTTGATTTGTATTTTGAATATTTTTGTTTGAAGTGTGAACACTTTGTTGCTGTGTTGACCCATCTTGTCCATTAATGCCAAAAATCCCTGTTAACAGAGTGTATATTTTACACTGATAGTTGGAATTTGCTTAAATCTGAGTTCATTTTGTTTAAATCTGAAGTATTTTTGCTTGTTACCATAGCTTTTAAAACCACTGTACCAAAACCAGTTATCATAAGGCTACTATAAAAGAATAAAGCTGAGCATAGCAAAGCTTTGCTCTTTTAATTAACCTGCTCATCACTCATTGCTTTATACTCACTAATCTCTGATAAAATTAAACATCTATATATTAATATTTTATAGGAAATTTTAAGTTTCACTCATCATTGAATAGGCCTTTTGATAACCAGAATTTTTTTAAAAAATACTACTTAAAAATTAAGGTATTTTGGCTAGGGCTCCAGAAACTTAAATCAGCAGGCTACTGTAAAAGGGTAAAGCTGAGTGTAGCACAGCTTTGCTCTTTTGGCAGCCCACCTGACACACCTTTCCTTTTACCAAAGCATATCTGTTAAAACTTATTATCTGTAGCTAAATGTTTATTTATTTATATCAATAAAAGAGTCTTTTGAAAAGAACATTCCGAGCAAGAGACTTGGGGTCAGATTTAGGCAGACTGTCTAAAAGGAAACTAATCATGAACAACGTGAATGATTTGTTTGTTTTTGACAGTCTGCTGACCAGTACGCGCTTGTTTAACATTCCAAATCATTGAACTCATTGCCATCCAATGGAAATTTATCAATAATTTGCTTTGCACTTGAGAAAACTACTTGTAGTATTTTACTAAAGCCAGGGAGTCCAGCATGGATTTAGAGATATCTTAAAGGTTTACGAATTGCGAAAAACAAATTCAAGGGTTCTGAAGTTTGTTTTTAAACAATCAATTATTCTATAATGAACTGGGGATCAGATAGTTGTTAAAGGTATACTAATTTTTGAGTTATTCCTTGAGTCAAACAAGTCAAAAGTATATTTTATAGATTCTGTTGATTAGATGAATACGTCGTAAAAGTATATATTCAACTTTTATTGCAGCTCTGCGTATTTAAAGACCTGGTTAAACGTGTAGCATTTTGCTAACTGAGCTTAAGTTCTTAGCCATGAACTTTAGGATGATTCTCGATGATAAGCTTGAGATGCAAGATACTCTAGAGGCGATATTAAACCACTAAATATAATTAGCTTTTCACATTAGAAACATTACTCTCCGTTGATATCGTCATCTTTGAGGACTTGGTCAACCCAGTTGTTGAGATGTTCAAGGTCCCAAACTTCATTGTCCCCATCTTCGTCATTATGGTTAGCTACTTGAGTAGCATGATAAGAAGCCCTAATTTCATGTCCATCAAGAAACTGATCTTTATCCATGTCATTCATCGTAGAATAAGTAGTATGATTCGTCATTATTATTATATTCCTCATCAGTCAGATTCAAGTGTTCTTTGATGTATCTGTCAAAAAGTTTCAATTAAAAGAGGTGTTAAATTAAAAACCAAGAAAATAAAGGGTAATTTCAACTACATCGCTAACAAGAAATACTTTGGATAACATGTAAAGAGTCCATCCACTTTGTTAAAGCAGAATAAAAATAAAACTTACTTTTCCATATCTTCTTTTGGGGCATAGTTACCAAAATCATGGGAAGCAACTACTAGAGATACCTTTGAGAAAATGGGCAACAGAATGCAAACCAGTTTCATACAGAAATTCATTATTATTTTAATGAGCCAGCAGATTCTAAAAGAAGTAAACCAATAAGAACACATTTCGTAACAAAAATCAAAAAAATGCAAATAAATAAATAGTTTGCGAACTTAAAACGTGCAAGAAAGAGAAAGGAATAAGTTTTTGAATTTTTTTCTTTTCTGCTGAATTTAAAATAGAAGAAGTTAAACTTTGAAAAGACAAAATATTAGGACAATGAGTTAACTCGTTCGAAAATGACAAATATAAAACCTTGTTGGGGGCTAAATTAAAATATAGGCCAGAAAAAGATTTGTGAAAAAAAACTAAACAGTTTAGTTGGAGTTGTGCTTCTAATGGTGTAAGACAAACATCAGCAGAGCATTAGATATTATTGGCCTTATCCAAATAGAATCAGCTTCGAGAAAAAAATAACCAATGCAAGAGAACATTTTTATAATATCAATAAAGAAATTACATGTCAAACTATCAATTGAAAGTATATATGATAATGACTTTAGTGGACGATTAATGAGGTTGAATGTGCGACGTCACTGGCTTTTATGCTGAGAGTTCAGATGTGTTAAGTTATTTCGTTGTAAAAGCTGGTTTGTTGGGGCAAGCCCATTAGTCAAAATCAAGCAAAGTATCACCTAAAGTAAGTAACAGAATTAAATTTTATGAAAATCGTTTTTTGAGTCTTAATAATTTTTTACTACTAGTTATCACCACTGGAATCCTAATTAGGATTAGGATGATGAAATATCAAGATTGACTTTGAAGCAATCTGTAGACGAGTGGACTACACGCATTCCCTGAAGACCACCCCGTACGGAAATGTGGCCTATGCAATTATACTGATGCGGATCTGAAACATAAATATTTCTCATGTATTGTGGTCTCAAGATTTTGGACTGAAGTAACCTAATTACTTGGGCTGTCCCTCCACTTTAGTACAAAGTTTGACCTTTTTTTCAAACTAAGTATGAAAACCGAACCAGAACCATTCCGGGCCATGATATACCATCTTGTACTGTGGACAATACACACAACCCGTATAAGTATCATCTTTGATGATGGCCCCAACCTGGTATCAGTCATGAAAGAGAAATTTATATCCTTGGTTGAAAATTCTATAGCCTGCATTGACAAATATGGACACATCATTCCTGGCGCAGCCAGGTTGATGGAGGACATAGCCAGGAGATCCACCAGGATCACGCCTAATGGTATCCAATGGCAACACAATGTGTTGGCAACTGCTGCCCCTACATAATAACACATCCCCAATCCCCTTTCTGGCTGTGTTTCTTTTAAACACCGTCTTTGAACATTGATAAAATTTTGTTCCCATAAAAAAATGTAGACAAGTGGACTAATCTATTGATCAAGTTGAAATAAAAGCAGAATATACAAACCAACCATCTCTTGCTATCAAGTCCAATGAATGCCTGGTCCCCAAAAGAACAGGCACTCATTACATAATATTTATATTTGAAATTTGAATAATATTGCTTTAAATTGACCAAGCTCTCTTTTCATCATCAGTTCAATCCTCAGCAGAGTTTAAGTATCCAATCATATAAGAGTATCTTAAACAATAATTGCTCCCCCTTTTGATTTAAGCTACAATTAGTGCCGTGTTGGATGAAAAACACGCCAGTTATGGCAAATGCTGTAATCAACCCATCCAAGCTAGAGCGTTTTTAGATTTTGGATTCTCCTAAATTAGGGGAATCCAATTTTTTTAAAAAGGTAAAATCTGGCTTTCTGGTTTCTAGACAAGCCAATTTTAATATATTTTTAAAAAAAATTAGGAGATATTAAATTTGATTTCTATTTTAAACTTAATTTTTAAAATTAGAAAATATATAATTTTTTATTTTGAAAGAAAATCTGGATCCACCATCTGCATGTGGATGTGATAAGGAAATGATTCCAGAAAACTCATATATAAAACAGTTTTCCAGAACCGTTTCCTGATCTCAAATGACAGGCTGCTTTTTTTAAAGCAGCCACCATTTGAGATCTGCTGCAGACCTAGCTGCAATTCCAAAGTTGGATAAGCTACCAGATATGTCATGGCCAGGTGTAGTGCCATACCAAGGCACCATGGTCGGAGTCCACCCATCAGGGTACCACAACACCAAGGCCTAATACAGGAAGGGCAAGGAGCAGGACAAGTACAGCATGCCAGCTGCAAGTGGACAATAAGCACCAAGATGAGGCACTACTACCTCAGCAAGACTAAGGATGGTCAAGTTGACCATCCTGTATCTGCTTTGATTATAGTGGGCAACCTCAGCAGCAGGTTGTAAGATTGGGGGGAGGAGGAGTGGGAGAAATGAAGCAGCTGGCCCATCCAGGGCTGGGCCCTGGCTGGTAGTCCATGGTAATAGGTTCTATGGTTTCTACTAATGGAAGTGCTGGTGACTGAGCTGGTTGATAAGGGATCGTCCAAGGGGATAAAATAATATGGGGAAAAAAGGCCAAGACTACTCTATGAACCATACACTTTATTAAATGTTGTCTGCGTCTGTCTTGATTGTAGGGAAGTAGGTTTTATACCACTCATCTGGTCTTCCTTGGAAGCAACTACTGGCAGCTTCTTGATGAACTCCAGTAGCCCATCCCTTGGTCACAGACACTTTGGGTGAAGGGGAGGAATTCTTAAAAACAGTGGACAGAGTCCCAAATATCTTGGACTGAGTTGGAAAAGGGAAGTTCACTTGATCTAGGCCATTGGATTGGTTGGTTGAATCATGGCTGGGGGTTGTACTGGGGACTAGGTTTGGCTCATCTGGTTTCATATTGCAATTGGCCGGATTACTGGAAGCTGATTGGTGACTAATTATATCAGGTTCAATCATTTGGGGCTGGGTTTGTTTGGCAGGTTGGACTTGCTTATGGGTGGAGGGATTGTCAACTGTAGGTGAATATTCCTGGCTGAGTGGCTCCTCTTCACTTCTTGAGCCATTGAAGTAATTGAAAACCTCAGATGATGTGTGGGTTGCATTGGCTTGGGACTCTTCTTCAACTGGCTTTATTTGATTGGGAGCAGATTCTGGAATATCCTTCTGTAGGTGATGTTTCATTACACCAGTGAGTGTAATTAATTCATCATTTGGGTTTGGCTGTTGGGTGGCAATGAAAATGAGACTGGTGGGCAGAACTGGAACTGTATTGTTAGCTAAGTTATTCAACAAACCCAGTTGATACTGGATTTACTGAACAACCCAGCAAATATCACTCAATTTTATATTAGAGCCACCCAGATCATTTGTAGTATTGAAGCCAGTGTCTCTGCTACCGTTGGGGGCCGCCAGCCCCCCTTGGCCAGCTATATTACTGGCCCTGGTTGTTGCATTACTTGTTTCTGTTATAATTGTATTATAACTGACCTCTCTTTTGAGAGTTGGTTTCCACCTGCCCTGGTGGTTTGATTGGTGTTTGATTCCCCAGGCAGGTTTGCATGGTTACCTGCATTTTTTTGATAGAGAGGACGCAAGTTTGAACCTGGTAGTCAAATTTCCAGGCTTGCCAGCCCTTACAAGATAAGCTACTTTAAAATATTTGCAATATTTGAACCCATTTAAAAATCAGGTAATTAAATGAAAATTTATTAACTTCTGACTAGCCTATACTTTCATATCAACATAATTTATGCCACACACTCCACTTGATTCAACCTTCATAATTTCAAAGGTTCACCAGAAATTGATAAAATTTCTCTACCATCCAGTCAAGCGCTGAGATTTTATTGGCATTTAGCTTCAGTTGTGCTAATTTATTAAAACTTTCTTATCTTTGCTACAGCTTTCTGAATTTCTTGAATGTTTAGCTCAACTGATAATACATTCTTATAAATATTGCATTTAGCTCAGCTTTTAATCCATGGTTATAGAGATTTCAAGTATATCTACCCAAAGAAAATCAGCAGAGATTTTGGAAGCACCAATCTTAATTTGAATGTTACAAAAGCAGGTTTGCCAACAATTGAGCCTGCACTTCCAGAAAAATCACCTGGAGTTATTCCTTATTCAACTGGGCTTCTTTCCAGAATAAAATGTGCTTTTAATGGCGCCAAATATAATGAGTCCTTCATATATACTCTTGTTGCAACTGAGATTACCTCCCCACCCACTAACATATCTCACAATACACAGGGGTTCTCAAAGAGCTGCCCCATGATGTGACTCACATAATGAATCAATCTGAGCGCAATGTCAAATTACAAGCCCTATCTCCTAATTAGGAGCAAAGTCAATTTGACACACTGATCCCTTGCTCAAGTTATTCCCAACCCAAACCTTATGTCAAACCTGCTACTTTGTCATCCCCTGATGGACCTATGGCTTCTCAATATAGTATACTAATTACAATATTCTCTAATAAACTACATATTATTCCTATTCTTGTCCTTTCTATTTGGACTGTTGTCTTCCAAAATCTAAATACTGAACTATTATTGGTTCAGTTGCAACAGTGGTGGCAGCAGTAGATTCAATTGATAATCTACCTGCAAGAAAATTCCCCCAAGAAAGGACAAAGTGCTGGTTTTATGGCTACACCTCACCAAGAAACCTTATTCCCTATCCCTGATAGGGACATCACCAAGGGTTACATTGTATACCATAACCAGTTAGTGCTCACTATCATTTATAACCAACTCTGTCTGAGACAGTGTGACATTAGTATCACCCTGCCTCAGTCAGATCTGTTGCAGTGCATGCTGAACCTAGAACTGAAATCCTTTACGGGTGGTGTGGAGGGGGCCAACAACGTAAATTGGCTCCATTCTACAGAAAACCACCTCCATATTTGTCAAGTACCAAAGCCCATGTCAGTTGCCACTATATCAGGCCACCTCATGGGGACCAATGCTATATGGTTCACCAACTGGGCTGGAAAAGAACACAAAGTGTTTCAGATCCTGAATAGATTAGACGTAAAGTTGTCCTTCTAGGGATTAAGCAACGGAACAATCACGCAATTGCGCTATTGCATCCTGATTTTACTAGTGATAAAGACGTTTAAAACGCCTCTAAAATGGGTATTTGGTTTGCCTCTCAAATGCGCACAAGGCACAGGCTTTACCTCCAGGATTATAAATAGAACAACAAAGCTATTTATATCTACCTCCTTAAGGAAAGCCATATGGAAGCGGTTGTTCTCTTGTGTGGGGCTTTTAGCTGTGCCAATCCACTCTCCTCCATTTAGAAAGTCCTTCTGTCTGTGCCTCCCTGCCTCTGGTGGCAATTCCCCTGCCTCATACTATATAAGTGTGATACTATCTAAATAAACACAAGTTTTGTCTTATTATCTTCTTATATTCTTCTGTCCTTACCCAGGCTGTCACTATATCACAACAGGTATAGTATTAAGATAAAGAAGTAGTAGACTAACTATTTTTAGAAATCAGCACCCAGGCTGCATATTTTACAACACAAAGTCACCTTGACAGCCTTCAGAGACTCTGCCAAGTCCTGATATTGTGAATATTTTCATCCACTGTAGTGAGAACCCCTCTTCTTGCTATCAATCAGACAAGCAGTGTCTCCAAATACCTTACTGCTTGGAAACAAGCACTTGCCACTGCCCCAGAAGCCATTAACAATGGAAACACCATGCTTCTCACCCTTATCATCAATGGGTTAAAACCCATATCTGTAAATGGGTACCCGTAGGGCGCTGTACTTCCATTACAGATTGCTAAAAGACTATTTTAGAAGCAAGAAAATAAGACACAATGGTCTTCCACATATCTAATGATGCATCTCCTCAGATTTCCCTGTGCCTGGCAGTAACCACAACCAAGTAGGACGCCGCCAGCCTTGCCAGCAGATAATGGAAATAAGAGCCCTTATGAGGGGGAGCTTTAGTTGGAGTAGATTGATGGATTGGAAAAAGACTGGGGATTTTAGACACTAGAAGCCCTGCAGCCCTGCTTGACCCATAATCCCAATTTCTCCTTACTAAAAATACCTGCAACTATAATATGCACAAGGTGTAAACCTTAGACATATTTCAGGTACACAGTGACAAACTGCCCTCTAAGCCAGTCATTCATCAAATAAAATCAATTGCTTGGCCTATCTCTTTTGCTTCTGTGGAGTCACCCACAGACTGCTGATAGATACTGGGGCTAATATCACCATGATCAACCAAGAATATGCAGACTCCCAACTGATAAACCAAGTCCCCAGTTGTTTCAAAGCCATACATGTGACTGACTCCTGCAGAGTAACCATCATCAATGAAACAGTTTCCTTCTCAGCAAGAATGGGTAATGTCTAAATCAGGCTCTCTGGGCCTATCATGGCTGAGCTCATCCACAATGTCATTGCTGTTAGACTAGTTACACCACAATCATCACTTATCAATTGGGTTACTTTAGTTATCATTGTCACAGCTCATGCCAGAGTCCAGCTGGACTCCCACAGGGGAGGCAGGCCGGGCCTGGAAGGCCATGTATACAATTGGCGCTATTATGACCAAGTAGTTTATTGCAGTAGCTAGGGGACACCAACTCCCAGTATGGGGCACAACCTGGTTGGATAGCCCCAATACTGTGATATAAACAAACCCCAACTTACTGAAATCCTGAGCAGGAGACACGTTAGGCGGAGGGGAGTAGTATGAATCTCCTTCATGCTAGGCAGTAAAGTCACTCTTGGGTGACCAGGAGGAAGATCCAGGTGGTGGGGATAGAAGAACTCCAAGTCAAGAGCTCTAGGTGGTTTGACCAAAGTGATGGGAGCTGAACCAGGAGGGAATAGATAAGCGTGATTATAGTGTATAGTAGATTCACAAATAGATTCAAACAGAATAATTATATTAGTGCAAAATAGATAATTACTGCAAGAAAATAATGGGTTATGGGAATAAACCTGTTTATTTTATGATTTCAACAGTGAAGAGTACCTTTCCTCCTCACTACCTATACTTACTGGTGAAAGTGCAGCCTTTTGTGCCACCAGGGATCAGGTGGCATCATTTTCAGTCAAACTGGAAATTTTTCCTGGGAATTGCATACTTGAGCTTAGGGATGGATGGTTATTGGATAGCATAACAGGAATCTTGCTTGAGCTGCAGCATGCCAAGGTGCCACAGCTATTTATAGAACCTGCAAGCAATCAAGCGCCTGATTGCACAATCAAACAATCACACTCTCAATGTATCATTTCCTGATAGTTAAGTGGGCCAAATTTGTTAATAGAATTGAAGCCAGGGATTGAGGCTTGTGTGCCTCTTGAATCCCAGGCCATTTTTTAATTGAAAGAGGGGTATTTTTGATCTGGGAGACAATTGGTGAATGTTCCAGACTGTGGGATGTTTGGCCTCCAAGAAGGCCAGCTGGTTGTCCAGGGCATTCTGGGCCCTGACAATCATCCTCAATAGGAAAAGGGTAGACTTTCAGATTTACCTGGTCAAAATAAATAAAATTCTCCCCAACACTGTATTTGTACACATCACAGAGACAGGTTCCTATGACTTCAAGTGGGGAAAGCTTGATTTCAATCAGTGTTTGATCAAAATCATTTGCTCTGAACCTTCTACACCTCCCCCTTTGGACAAAACATCTCCACCAGCATTAGTAGCACTCCTTGAGGAATTTAAGGAGTCTTCAGCAAAGCTTTGGAAAATTACCTCCTCCTTAAGAGATACAACATGCTGTACAACTACAAGGATTTCTGCCAAAGTTGCACCCACTATATTGTCTGACACCCAAAGAGGACAAAATGCTCTGACAGCACCTTGTGGACGCCTTAGACAAGGGCTTCATCTGCCTCTCTCTCACCTTATGGGACCACACTCTTCTTTGTAGCTAAGAAAAACAGGTTCCTCCAACTGGTAACCAATTAATGCACTCTAAATAATATTACCACAAACAAAAAATATCTCCTGCTGTTGATTGAAAGCCTGTTTGACACACTTACAGGTGAAAAATCTTTAGCAATATTGATCTTACCACAGGGTACAACCAGGTCTGCATCACTCCAGGGGACAATTAAAAACAGCCTTCTGCCCACACTATGGGTTGTTTGAGTGCTGGCTCATGAACTTTGGTATGATCATTGCTTCCTCCACTTTTGTCATGCTTATTAATAAGAATTTCAAAGAATTTATTGACAAGTGTTTTGATTATACTTCAGGGAAGTATATAAAACAAGATAAAGGGGAAAATTAAGAATATAATGATACTTTATTGATATGAGTTTAGAGTATTATATAGTATAATGAGAAGCCACATGCTGTCCATGTAATTTATGGTGGCCATGGGGCTTATCCAAGTAATTGTTCCTCTTAGGTCATGAGGTTGTCCAAGTGGTGTTCCTCTTAGGATTTGAAAGGTTTGATCCCTGTACTAGATAGGTAGTTGATAGTTTGCCACTGGCTTAATGATTAGTTGGGGAATTACTCAGGGAATTACTTTACCTAGAGGGAGTAATCAAAGATGCTGCAACAAGTGTGTTGTTGTGTATTGTGATGACATCATTGTGTTTAGCCAAGACCAAACTACACATCTTAAGCATCTTTGTGCCATGTTAAACACTCTCTGTAAGCACTAGTTAAAAGCAAAACCTTCAAAATTCAAGTTTCTCAGGATGGAGCTACTGTTTCTTGGACACACCATCTTTACCCAAGGGATAAAGCCCAACCCTGCCAAAATCAAGGCAAGCACAAGCATGCCATCTCATATCAATGTGGGCCAGGTGTGTACCTTCTTAGGCATGGTTGCTTACATGCACAAGTTTATACTCAACTATGGAGAGCCTATCACAACTCTCACTGAACTTTTAAACACCAAACAACACTTTCACTAGACGCTTTCTAGAGATCAGGCCTTCAAAAAGCTGAAACAAAAGCTCAATACTGCGCCCATACTACAGTTTCCCAATTGAAACCACCAGTGCAAACTTGAGACTGACACCTCTGACAGGACTATAGGGGGTGTGCTAAGAGTAGAAACCAATGAGGGTACCTTCCTTCCTGTTGACTAGAAATCCATGAAGCTTATCAACTTGGAACAATGTTATCTCATACACAATAAGGAGTTGCATTAATTGTGCACTGTGTCAAAAAATGACATTGCTATTTGAAAGTCACCACCTTTCCATGTTGGGTACTAACAGATTATAGTCACTTCAATACTTCAACACTCAAACACATTTGAAGCTGTGCCAAGCAGGTTGGGTCAAATGTCTGTCCCTGTATCAACTCTGCATTAAAATACAAGTTTGGGAAAGAACTCATCATAGCTGACACCCTCTTCAGACTGTATGTAGTGTCCATCACAGGGGATGCCAGGTTAGACCCAGATTGGCCCATGCTCTACCTGCACCCTGAGACCACCAGTTACAAGGGGCTCAATTCAGCAACTATTTCCAAGTTGAAGGACAACAAAAGTAAGTTTACCACAGATGCTGGTAACGTCTGATGTTGGACAGAGACAGGTGAAAAGATGCCTTACATTTTCATCACACAATGAGGAGACACAATGCTGCACTACCACCACACCTTAGACTATATCAGAGGATGTAACCTCTTTGAAATCATGAAGCGTAAAAGTTGGTGGCTGTGTATGCGCCAAGACATCTTGGACCTCCTCAAAAAATGTGTGTTGTGCAAAAAGAACATGTATAAACCTTCACCACCAAGTATTTCCTGCCTATTGAAGCCATGGAACCCTTCAAGAAGTGGGCCCTCAATATTGTTGGACCTCTCCCTAAAGACAGACTGGGCAAGAAGTACATCATCACAGCCATTGATTACTTCACCTGTTGACCAGTATTATGGGCAACCACTAATCATACCACTACCATCACTTGCTTCATTGGCAAGAAAAATTTGGCACACTTTGGCCACCCCAAACAGCTTATCACAGATGGTGGCCCTGAGCTTGTTGGACATGTCATGAAGGCGTACTGCGCCAGGAATGCCCTCCAACAAATAGTCAGCACCTCCTATCATCTGCAAGCCAAAAGACGTGTAGAGCGCTTAAATGCTTCTCTGGTAAAACTAATTGCCAAAATCTCCCAGGATCACCCAAACACTGCCTGGACCAAGCATCTTCCCACTGTCTTGCTCATTTTACAAGCTAGAATCAACCAAGATACAGGCTTCAGTCCCAGTGCCCTAGCCTTTGGAACTCCTGATAGCTTCACTGGAGTAAATAAGGGGAAGTTACTGTCCACTGTTCCCAGGAAACATCCCTTACAGCTACTCCTTCACTAACTCAATGGTAAGCCAAGGCCTGCAATATAGAACAAGAGCAGATTGAAGGGGCAACTAAAAACACAAGGAAAGATATGCTGCAGGTGATCCTGTCTACACCCTCAATCATAACTCTGAAAAACTCAAACCCAATCACATTGGGCCCTTCAAAGTAGCTGCTGTCAATGACAACCACACTTACTATCTTGAAGACACCCAAGGAAATACTGAAATACTCCACCATGATTGCTTGTGCTCCTGTTATGTCATTCCCACACAAAACCTCTTTGTGTGTACCTTTCCAGATCTTTTACGGGTTTAAATTCCAGTACCTGAAAACAAGCAGGAGACAAGGGTTTGTGTTACAACCAAGTTACCTCTCTGCCTACTCTAATCCCACAATACACAGAGGCGCTTGAAGAGCTGCTCCATGACATGACTAACAGTATGGATTGATCTGAGAGTAATGTCAAATTGTGGGCACTATCTCCTAATTAGAAGTGCTGAAAATTTGATACTGTTGTGTTTGGCTCTTGGGGACAACATCCAGGAGGACACAGCGGGAAATTTTTATAACAAAAGATTTGAGGTTTGAAGCTAGCCTTGGGTTAGACTTCAGGGCAGAATTAAGGGCACATATCTTAATTTCCTGGAAAATGAGATGTGAAAGTCCTTTTGGAAGAAAGGACAAGAAAAAGCTTGAAGATTATTAAAGCCAACACAAATGTGGATAAACTTGTCTTTATTAGGAGAAATTATTCTACTTAAATAGTAGACAAGGGGTGGTGATCACTCATTAGAAAGACAGAGTGGCTTAAGGGGTCACATTGGGATGAGGTCATACCAGGATCAATCACAGAGAGGTACAATAATCCGGAATGGGTGGATATTAGACCAGACTCATTTGCAGAAGGCAAGTAATTTCCAAACTTGAAAGCAAACCCAGCCAAATCTTTGCAGCTATCAATATTAAAAGGCCATATCAAAATAGCATTAATAGCAATTTCAAACAGATACTATTATACCTTGCTCAATTTATTCCCAATACAAACCTTATGTTGAATCTGCCACCGTACCACCTCCTGGTAAACTTGTGACTTCTTGATATAGTATATTAATTAAGCTATTCTTCAATAATCTACATCTTATTTATATCCTTGTCCTTTCTATTTGGATTGTTGTCTTCCTCAATCCAAATAATTAACTATTATTGGTTCATTTGTAACACTCTGGGAGATGGGTTTTCAGATACCTTAACTCAAGCTCTGCCTTGCTATCTACTGGTGAGCAGTGCCTCAGCCAAGTTTTTTGGTTTAATATCAAGGTTTTTCATACATAGGATGTTGAAGACAGCTTATGTATTCACCCCAATAACTTCACTGGGTTAAGAACAAAGGTATATACTTTATTAGCTTTATACTTATGATTTAGAACCATGACTTTGTTGCTGTTAAAAATACGGTGATTTTTGATATTGAGTACCTAGTCATTGCATCCTATATTCACAGCACAACCTCTACCAAGATTATACTCTATGAATTAAATTATGGCAGATAGACTATTCTAACATTCAAACTAGCTGGATATGTCTACAAAATGTCTTTCTCTCTTTTGAGTGACCCTCCTCTCAATCTGGTAAGACCATTTAAACTATTTTCATTTACTTAAACTTTAGACCTCTTAAACTATACCAACCAAAACTTATATGGGATTGTTTGTGTTTTCCTTCTACCTGCATAGGTCTAAAATATCTGGCTGTATTGTCACAGTAGACTTTTCATCAACTGGTGGTAATTTTATAAGAGTGTCATGATAACACTTACTAATTATTATATCAAATTATTTATAGTCTTTTGAGTATGATTTGGCATCCTGTATTAAGGTATGATATTTTTACTTCTTATGCTTTAAAATCTAGGTGACATCTTTAAAATAATGGGCAATGCAAGACTCTAATTGGGTGATGATAGGATTTGGTACAGCTTCCTGAAGCTTTCAATTGCTCAAATACACATTATCTTCACCTGCCAAACTGCCAGTTCTTGAAAATGTGTTCTCAGCTCCTCTCTTGATGTTTTCAAAGCAGCATTAGCCTCTGCATTTGCTCTGGTCACCTGGCTGAATTTTTAACTTCTGAAAAATGTATATGTCTTCTCATGCTTGGGTAGGCTCAATTATTTATAGGGCCCCACAAATCCATGAAAACCTTTCTTCCTGCTAGTCCAGCTCAAGACATAATTTTTCTATCCCTCACTTGTGTACTCCTTCCAAGCAGACTGCAATGATAATAGAGTGTTTACTGCTTCTTCTCTAATTAAAGTTGGCTTGCAGTACCAATTGGCATTTTCTTATTAGCAAGGCTCTTTAACTCTGCGTATGGAGACCAACCATCTCAGTATTGATGTGGCTAATAATAAGCTCAATGAGCTAAAACAAGAAATTTTTACATTGGAAGAAGGGTATATTCCATTAGACTT
The DNA here is from genome assembly GCA_014839935.2 of Entomophthora muscae. NCBI lineage: Eukaryota > Fungi > Entomophthoromycota > Entomophthoromycetes > Entomophthorales > Entomophthoraceae > Entomophthora > Entomophthora muscae. The sequence goes on from QTSX02006414.1 coordinate 20,640, forward strand.
CCATACCAATAGTTCAAAATTCAGAATTCTAAGCTACGCTGAAATCAAGAATTTCTCTGTACCTAAAGATGTGGTTCCCAAAAAGGTTGCTGTTAAATCCAAGCCAGTAACTCCAGAAGACTTCTTTGTCAATCATTGTACTTTGGCTAGCAGCAATAATCTTTTACTGGCAGACATGCCATTACTTAGCCATTTCCTAACTGCTAAGCCATCATGTGATCTGGTTTTGCTTCCAAAGGACTGTGATGCCACCTAAAAACTTTTTGAATTTTTAGATAACCATACTGCATCTCCTGAGCATCACAATATCATCTTATTCTATTGCCCCTACTATGCAAATGAAGATTTTTCATCTGTATTTGCCTTTAGGTTTGCAACCCTCAATGATTTTATGTTTGCGTCAGGTATTTGATGATTGATTGCAGTCTTATAGACCAGGGGGTAGGTAGTGTCATCCAGGTCAACCTAGATAGAACAGCCATCCATTTTCCTTATGAGCTTATTGATTGACTCTTGCAATCAGATCAACACAAGCAAGGAATCTGTCTCTTTAACTATCTGACGCTAAGCTGCCCTGCCCTGGTATCACTAGAACCCAGGGGTATAATCAAGCACTTGGATAGATTTGGTATGAAAAGGGCGCATTGGTTTTTGAGATTCTACCAGAATGGCCCAATAACCCAAGAAAAAGCCTATAAAGCCTAATTACAAAGGTTCTGGTGGATAACTTTCAAAGCTTATCCTTCCATTTTGGTGCCCATGAATTTTTTCCTGAAGAAGAGAAAAGTCTAAGGACTCTCCTCAAGCCAAATGGCTTCTACAGAGATGTCCTGGGGAACAGACTAATTTTTTTTGTGAACTATCTTGTGAAACACCGTTGTTTTATTGAGGGTTTTACTTTTTTATTTGAGGCATAAGAGACTATTTGGCAGGACTGCTCACCCTGTCAATGGGCTGACTTGTCCAGAGCTCTCAATTCCCTTGCTGATAGGCTTTTAAAACAAGATAATGTGTGTGAATATGAGAGTGCTCTCTTTGATAGAAAGGACCAGTGGTCTGCAAGTAGAATACTCTCAAGTATCACCTCTGCTCTACCAATAGCTCCAGCTCCTGGTACTCCTAAACAATCCTCCAATAGTATGTCATCTGAGGCAGTTCCTGAGGTCTTGGCTAAAGCTTATAAGAACTCTCAGGAAGTTTTATGTATGTGGGAATCCAGAAGAAAAATAAAACTCATGTCCAAGAAGCTAAGGGATCTAACCTGTATCCACCCAATCTGCCCCAGCGCGCCACTGACAATTTTCAACCTATTTTACAAATCTGGGCTCCTTTATGGGAAGCTTTCCCTATGCCTGAGCTAGAGCAAGCATCTCTAGGAAGATTTTCTGGGTCTGTCAGCTTTGAAAACAAGAGACCATTTGAAGCTACTCTTGGGGAGGCCCCAGGTAGTTCTTTAAAGTGGAAACTAATGAATTCACTGGCTACAACACTAAAAGCAAACTTAAGAGGACAAAAAAGTGATCATGTTTTGAATTAATATCCTTTCTAGCCAAATGTTAATGATGCTCAATGTTTATAAGGTAAGATACTTATTAGTAGATGTGATCCCTGAAGTTAATTTGAGGTGTAATAAAGAAATACAGATTTCAGATAGATAAATTATGTAACTCAGTAAAGTTTTTAATAGAAGCTGCTTGCAACATTATAGTGGGTTTTTAGGACCAAATCTTCATATAAACTGTCCAGATACAATTGATCCTTGATGTGCATATAATTTTCCAATTACAACCTTTTTATGATTATATTAGAATATTTTAGCATTTTTTCAATTGTCTTAACACGTGAATTAATTGAATTTAAGGTGCCTAAAAATTTCTTTTCAAACAACTCTATCCGTTAAAAAAGGGCTACTAATGTTAGAGCTTCAACATGTATATAATACAGCTAAATAAAAGACTCTTACTGGTCTTGTTTTCCCAACTCTTTAAACTCAAATTCACTGTACTTGGTGTAAATGTTTTGATATCTTCATATTCAACAGGCTCAAGAATAAACTGTTGTCTATATCTGCAGGAAACAGACCATGTTTAAATTTTCCAGTCTCCTCTAAATTTTTAAAAATGACTCTTATGGCCATATATGTGATGCTAGCTGTAAAATCACTAAGATTTATATCTTCAAAAGTCAGAACTACTTCCATTATGTTACATATGTCGAATTCCCTGAGCTCTGACATAGTGAATAATTCCATATTCAGTTCTTTTCAGCTTGTAAGAAGCCTTTCTACAATATCCCTAATTACAGCTTTACTTTCAAAATTGTGCATATCATTTATGAGTTAAGGATAAAAGGGATGGTGTTGTATCGGCAGTAGAGTTGTTGTAATAAATCTTGCTTTACTTGAAATACAATCTTATAATGACTAATAATCAAGTTGATATATGTTCTCTAAGCCTAATGTTTATAGTCAAAGTATAATTTACGTAAATATTGATCTTTATTGTTTGGATCAAGGGAAGAGTTATATAGGGGAGTTATAATTTCAATTTGCTACAGATCCTCTGGAGCTCATTTTTAATATGGGGTTTGTATTACCTTTCAGCCCATCTTCTAATGAACCCCAAAGATAGACTAATCAATCCTCAGCACAACTGAGCTTTGAGATCATCCATGCAAGAGAGCTACAGTATTATTGTGCAAAGAGACTCAAATTATGGAAAGGTAATGATGTCAGTAGTGACTAGTTTACACTATCTACTTTACAACAGATGGTAAGTATCCCACATCAACATTAAAGCTGACAAGAGAAAAGTGTACTAAAGCTTGAAGCCTATCAATATGTTACAAAAAAATAAATCAGGGGAGGAAAATGTCAAGTATATAATTCTTATAAGTATAATAAAAGAGATAAAGGGGAAAATTAAGAAGATAATAATACTTTATTGGATATGAGTTTGGAGTATTATATAGTATCATGAGAAGCCCCATACTTTTATGTACATTATGGTGGTCATGGGGCTTGTCCAAGTAGTTTTCTGCTTAGGACTTAAAATTTTTGATCCCCATACTAGATGGGCAAATGATAAGAGTGTCACCAACTTAATGATTAGTCAGTAAATCATTCAGGGAGTTACTTGGGAAATTGCTTTCCCAGGAGAGAGCAATTGAAGATGTTGCAACAAAAAGATGAGTGAGATATCAAAAAAGTTTTGATGATATAAAAAAATAAATACATTTGATTATAGGGGTACCAAATCTGTTAATGATGGGTTGAAGCATGCAGCAACTGCCAGAATCAACGCATTCTGCAAGCCAGCTTACTGTATGTTTACAGTCAGGATTAAAAAGACTCAAATGATTACATCATTGAAAAGTCAGACTTAAGTTTTTGCCCATCTAGACTACTAAATGTTGGCACTTTTTTAATAAGCATAAATATGTTTCCTGAACATTTTATTTAATAAAAATTAAGCTTCAGAATACTTTTTAAGGTAATATGGCTGCATAGATTTCAAGACGCTATAAAAAACAATGTATGACAGCTTAAAAAGGTGATAAAAATACATTTCACTTAAAATTACTATGGAATTAGCTATCTTCACTATAAGTTATTTTTTACCACCTATAAAAATATAAAAATCCCAATATAAAAAAGACAACATAAAAATTCACATATTATAGAAAAAACTCATAATCAAAAAACTCTCATAATTTTCCAATATTGAAAACTAAAAAGCTATAAATATTTTACTAATATAATGTCATCATAGGTCATATAATTCAGCTTAAGGAATAAAACCTCTAATAACAGTATTGTATATTTATTAAAATATCAATACAAAGTGTCTAGAAATTATTTACACTACCTATTATATAGAAAGTATTTTATTCTAACTAAGTTAAATATGTATAGAAAATTAGAAATTATTTAATACTTTATTTAAAAACTAGAATGTAATTGCCTGGTTACTATTGAAAGTGTTATAATCTTATTAATGTAGTCCTTAAGCAATGAAATTTCATACTTATACTTAACAGCATTATTGATCTTCTTTTGATATTGTTTCCCTTTGGTGGATTTATCATTCTTAGATAAGCAGTTTTAAATATCTATGATGAATAAGACATAATTTCCCTGTTGTATCTTAATGCTTTAAAAGAAAGTGCTTTATCTTGGCTTGATTCCAAAGGAGGACTTGATATGATTATGTCAGCCCTCCAAAGATGAAATATTTTAATATCATCTCTCAGAACTTCTTGGTAGTAGTTTTAGATGGTTTTGGCTCTAGGCCTTCTCCAGTGTTTGATGGCCTTATGTCCAACCCAATGTGGTTTATGATATTTAATTAAAAATAGAATGAATGCTCATTTTTCTTAGAGTATGCATTCTGGCATAAAAGTTCAAAGGTTTGCCCTATATGCTTGGTATTTATTAAGGCTAAAGCTACAAATTAGTGAATTAAAGATTGCATTTTAATGATGTGTCTAGACATTGGAGCTTGCTGAGCTCAGATTGACTCTTTAGCTACCTATTAACAGCATGTTGATGATAAAAGCCCTGTAACTCTTCATCAAAGAAATTTAAAAAAGTGTTCAACTGGGCTGCTTCATAGTTCATGATTATAGTTGATGGACCAAGAGCTCTGGCATGAGCTTTTTATTCTTCAGCAAGAATGGCTTTGTCATATTCTTTATTTTCAGAGTTTGCTCTAGTGGTATAGCCAAGGGGACTTTTTATTACTGGATAGTGCCTTGATATCCTCCTGAAGAATCTTAAAAGCTTTTGTACATATTCTTCTACTGCCCCAGGAAACAGAAAGTAGGCAAATTGGAGTGCCCTGCCTTCATTAAAAGAACATGCAACACATAGATGGTAAAAGAGGCAATATCATACAGCAAAGGTACCATCATATACCCAGGTTTCTGAATCTTGTAACTGCTCTTATTTTGGTGTGTAGCATAGCATATAACTTTTTATTCTACTGCAGGCCTGTCATCATGTAAAAGCAATACATTATATTAATTAAATATATTTAAGTCTTCTTTCAAGACCAACTCTCCTTGGACCTTGACAGATCTCTTTATAGAGCATATTTCACAGTGTTTATCACATATCTACTTCATTAGCTGGTTGCAGTCAGAAATGAGCTTCAGGTTCTTGTTACTTAGGTATTCAATGGCCTTAATTGCCAGATCAGAAGCCTTAATAAAATTGCAGACTGGAACCATTAGGTAGAGGTACCACTTTATAAGCTTTTCAATAAGATTGATTGGAGCATTGCATGTGTGCTCTCCTTTTTCACTAGTGACTTTATCCCATCCTTCTGTGTTGATCCTGGCAGTGCAGCTTCTATCTTCACACACATAATGCTTGCTTCTTCCTGCTCTCTTTTGATTGTTTCAATTAAAAACATAGACATCACAGACTAAACTTGCACCTCCTTTAACAGACATTAGAAGGGGGAACTGAGGGAACTTCTTTGGGAGCTTAAACTCTCCTTTGATGCTACATATATTGTGAACCTTTAGGGGATCTCATGGGCCAATTGGTGCTTGATGATAGTCAGAAAAGTAATCATCAGGATCTTCTTTATTGATACTTGATAAGAAGGATGGAGGTGCAGATTTCTTGGGTGGTGGAGGGGAATTATCTGGAGTTGAATTCTTGTGCTTCTTGGACTGGGATGAGCTTGATTCCTTGGGGCTTGATTCCTTTGAGCTTGATTCATCTGGGCTTGACTGGGGTTCTGGACTCTTGGGTATCTTCTTTCTTCCTTGCTTGTTTAGTGGAACCTCATCTCCTTCTGATTGATACCAGCTTAGAGAAGAGGAGGGGTCAGGGGAGTGCTCTTTGCTTTCAGATTCTGGGGTCTTCTCCTTTGTCTTCTGTTTCTTTGAGGGATCTTTGGCTGGTTTCTTGTTGGGGTAGGGACTTTGGGCCTTTCCAGGGGCTTTGGGCACTTTTTTGGTTGACTTTTTTCTTTTATGGCTTCTTGGAAGATCTGTCCTACAATAATTAAAGTATACTTCATAAATTAAGAATAATCAGTTGAAACATGAATAAAATTAAATTATAATCACTTAGTTTATTTTTTTATTGTAATTAAATAGTTTATAGAAGTACAGAAAGTAATTTTAGAGCTAGTTTATTAGTAAAGAATAGAAAAAACCATGTTTAAATAAAAAGTCAACATTCTGGTAGTCACAATAGTCAAAAATAATTAATTTAGTTTTTCAGCATAAAAAATGCTTTAATTTTGACTGTCTACATACTGACAGTCAGCATTAAACTAGAAAAACACTATGTAAATCACTTATAAAGCTTACTCAATATTTTCTGGAGCTGGTTTTTTAAGGCCAAAATTGATTATTTTTAAATTTAAAAAATTTAAAGATTTGCATATGTAGCTTATGAAAAGTAAATTATAGGGATTATAGAGGGAGTTATAAAGTACAGCTCTGGGTACTTTGGCCTGAATCATCATATCATTGTATGTGTGCTTTTTGTTAATCGGCAGTGTTTTACTAATAAACCAGTGAAGGTGTTGACATGGAGACAGTCAGTGTTCTTTTATAGTAACTCTCCTATTAAATCTTGCTTAAATTATGTCACTTTGTTTGCTTAGCCAAATCCCTTTGTTGCAATTTAGGTGATCTGTCAATTTGACACAAAGTCAACATTACAAATACATATTTGAATTCTAGTTTTAACATATGTGTTTTGGCTTAAGTGGACTTCTGGAAATAATCTATAGTTTATCCAGTGAGTTTAAAATAACAGTAAATATCTAAAATATAAAGAACACTATGAAAGTTGGCATATGTTTTTTTCAATGCTTATCTTAATATATATTTAATAAAAATAGTAGTGTAAAATATAAAAAATAGTTATTTTTAGAATATTGTATAATTTATTAAAAAACTCATGGATTCTTATTTAGGATCAACATCCAGATATTACTTACTGGAGTTGCCCTTAATGTAAAAGTACAAAGAATCTTACATTTTCATAGTAGATTATATTAGGTTTTTGACTTAAAATTAAGCCTTTGTTTAAATGATGTCAACATTATTCCTGTTCCTTTTTAATTTTGAAATTCTGACTTAATATTTTACTATAAAAAATTAGCTTAGTTTTGGAAATGCCAAATTCCAACGGATAAATACTAAAATAATAATGATTTACTGAATGCTGACAAATTGTTGACATTCAGTAAGTTGACTTGCAGAATGAGTTAATTCTGGCAGTTGCCCATTACAATGTCTCCTGTTTGGTTGCTGAGGTGTGTCTAGGGCTGCAGTCAGCTACCTTAGCCCCCAGTGAGATCTCCACCCAATACACTCATACCATTAGCATCTGCAATGAGTATATTGACAAGGTAGCTCAGATTTGGGCTCTAGAGCTTGCGGCAGATCCCAGCTTCCATCAGACCTTGGACTTCCCTGTCCAAGCCAACACCAACTGTTGCTTCTCTGCCACATATAAGGCGTTTCTCCAAGCTGTTGCCACTTGCAATGCTTCCCTGTACCTTCCTTTGGCTGCTGTAACTTATCACTTCATGTGGTATCCTCCTGAGAGTTGCCAGCCTGGGTACACTAGTTGTTGCTTAGAGCATTACTGCTCCTTGGCTTACCAGCTCTGTGTTCCCCTACCCCTATCCTATTCCTACTTGGAAGATGTGTTGATGGACTGATTCATCATAGGTGCTGTGTTCTTTGCTTGTGGTGGCTGGGGCCATTTGGTGCCAGTTATTAAGATCCAACTTCCCTTGTGCAACTGGTCTTCTATGTCACGCAACTCCCAGTTAGCCTGGGCCCAAATTCTGGTGATCCTGGCCCACGTGCGCCAGCGCCTGAACAACAACCACTATAAAATCCCCACCCATGTGTGCCCAATGATCACTATTCAGTGCCCCGCCAAGAATCCCCGCCCTGCCAACTGTCAGGCCTCTCCTCCTGCCATGTCTTCCACTCAGCAGTGTGGAGGCACCCGCAACACAAGGGACCAATCCCACTGAGCCTGCCTTTTCTTGCAATAAACTTGCTTTTGCTTATCCTCTTTTTTATTGTTTCTATTGTTTTTTAGTTCTTATTTTTTACTATATTAAGTTTTTAATTACTGTAGTTATCTTCTAAATTTAGTGCTTATAGAAATATTATTGATAATTGGAGTTCATATTTTGGGGATTCAAATCTGGCGCCGCTGCGGCGCTAAACTTAAAAGTAAGGCAGCGCAGCGGCGCCCAAGACTTTTACAAGTTGGCACTGAAGCACTTTTTGTTTGTTTAAGGCAGCGCCGCAGCACTTAAAGATGGGTAGTTCTGCAGTTGAATTCATCAAGTTTTGGTAACCTTAATTTGATAACACACTTTTTATTTTTGATTTGAGATAGATTTTTTGTGATGCAGTCTTTTGTAATGGCATATTTTGGGGTATTTTTTAAGTGTTTTTATAATTAAAACCCCTTGTTTGGATAACATTCTTTTTATTTTGATTCAAGATAGTGTTTTTTCAATGTGGTTTTTTGAGATGCTGTATTAGAAACCAATATGTAAAAATTAACTATTTAATAATTTTTGTTAAGTTTTTTAATTTGCTGATGTAAATCCCAACATCATCTCAAAATTTTTTTGAGATGGCATATTGCACCATATTTATGTTGTCTATTTCAGTTGCTATTGAGACTTTTTGTTGGATCAAGTTTTTAATTTTTGTTGCTGAGTTTCATGTGTCCATAAAAAACATAGTAAACATAGTAGATGCATTCTGTGACTGAAACACATGTGTTCTAGTGTTTGGTACATTTTGGCAAGGGTCTGGATGTACAAGCATTCTGGCTACTGCCAACCTACTTAACATCCAGCCATTGCCTGATTTGGTCCCCTTCTAATATACCATTTGACATACCAAGAATGGTAACCATACAATATCACCTGACTGTCCAAGTATCCAGTGGCTCAAACCCATCTTGCACATGACCAACCCCTAGGTTTGATCCAGCTAAATCCCTGCCACAGCCCAATCCATATAAGTCTAAAATATTATCCAATAAAAGATACTTCTCTTCTTTCCTAATTCCATATTTGAAGCTTCCCCAAAAGACGCTCCTTATCACTGGTAGCAGCTACAGTTTTTTGACCATGCCCACAAGAGAGAAAATGACTGACCAAAACCCGCCCACCTTTGCTCACGTACTCAACCAGGCCACATCCCAGGAGACCTGGAAAATGTACTTCCACACCCATAACATCAATGAAGATATACCTAGTGGATGCACTGTATTCAAAGGTCTGGTCATGCCCAAAGCACGCACCAAGATTATTTAATACAATTGCTCTCTTCAATCACAAACAAACGCACAACCACCTATCACAGGTGAAGTGACCAACACCAAATACATTGCTATCAACAAGTTCTTTGGTGAAAACAAAGAAAATGTCATCAACTTGCTAGACCACACAGACGCTAAACTCTGCACCAGCTGCATCCCCCATGAGAAATGGGTCCAGGAAGCCAGCAAGTGCCTGTACAAGGCCGCAGCTAACTGGTTTGCCACCTGGGTTGGCTCACAAACTGACAACCAGCTTGACAACTGGGAAGAGTTCAAAGCAGACATCACACACAATTTCTGCATCACCAAATCCCTCCAAGACATTGCAACACAGCTCAGTGATCTTCCTCAGAAGACCACTATCACAGCTTACGCCAATGAATTTGAGAAAATACATTGCAAAATCTAAAATCCAGCACAAGCTGACAACATAAATACCAGAGCCTCATTCATCAACAGAATGAAACCCTCTTTTGCTGCCCTCATCCGCTCAGAGGCCAACACCTCCATGCTTGCACTCATTGCAGAAGCCAAGCGGGCCAAAAAATGCGCAAACATGGAATATGCTGCATGCAACAACAATCACTCCTCAAACGGCAATGACAGAGAAAACTCCACTGGCAACAAACGCCAAAATACCAACCATAACAACAGCAACTCTAATTGTAACAATGGCAATCACAGCCAAAGTGCAAACTGCTCCTGTCCCAAGAAAGCAGAAACTACCAAAGTTAACAATACTGAAATAGAAACCCGCTATGAATCTGACCCCACATTCTCTGACCTCAAAGGTCTCAAAGCAGAGGAACAGGGAAAAGAGGAGGGGGAACAGGCTTAAGTTCCCCTGTCTCCCCCCAACTTGACAAGAAACTGTACCAAGGCACAAACTTTGCTGCTTGCATCCCCCGTGTCCCGCCATCCTCCATTTTTATGGACGTAAAAATTAAAGATTGCTCACAACTTCTTGTCTACCCATGCACTTAAAAATCACATACACATAAAATTTTATTCAAATCTGATGCACAACACACTATGGTTAGAAAACCTTTTGTAACCAAGTACAAAATACCAGTTGTCAAATCCAACTTCAAATACACCAGAATGGCAGACAAATCAAAGGTTCTACTAGAAGGCAAAACAATTCCCTTCAGAATTGACCTCCAAGGCATACAAACTTCCATCAAAGGACTTTTAATGAACAACATAAACTATGAAATTGTAGTAGGCATGGACTTGTTCACCCAAGTGAACCCCAGTGTATGTTGGAAAACAAAAACCATGACCATCAAACGCAACAGAGTCAATTTTAATATCCTCAAAGAACCCAATGACCTCATTCTAAGAGACACAGTATTTTTCCAGGTCATAAACCACAACAACTTAGAACGTCTAACTAAAGATATTAATATCCACATAATGAGGTACACTGAATTCAATAACATGCAAACAACCAAGATCCAATGCCCAGAACTTGTGGCACTCCTAAATGAATACGCCCACATATTCAAAGAAGAACTCACTGAGCTACCCCCAAATGGGAGGTCAAACATGACATTGACTTATGTAAGGCCATGCCTAAACCTGCACCCCTCTACAGACTCTCCCCCATGGAGACACAACCCCTCAAAACACATATTGAGGACAATCTAGCAAAAGGATTCATCTGCCCATCTGAATCCCCATGTGGGGCAGCAGTGTTCTTTGTAAAGAAAAAGGAAGGCACTCTGCGTCTAGTAACTGACTATAGAGCACTAAATGCAAGCACAGTAAAGAATAAATATCTTCTCCCACTTACAGAGGATCTGTTTGCAAGACTCTCAGGAGCCAAATTTTTCTCCAAAATTGACCTCACCTCAGGTTACAACCAAGTTGAAGTAAAGGAAAAGGACATACCAAAGACTGCGTTCTGTACGCAATTTGAATCCTTTGAGTGTAGGGTAATGAACTTTGGAATGACCAACGCTCCCGCAACGTTTGTCACCATGATGAACCAAGCACTAAACAGTCTCTCAAATACATTATGCTACCTTGACAATATCATCATATTCTCAAAAACAAAAGAGGAACACCTCACACATGTCTGCAAGACACTCAATTGACTTGCAAAGCACAAACTTTATGCAAAACCAAGTAAGTGCCAATTTATGGAAAAAGAACTCCTGTTCTTGGGCCACATTGTCTCTGATGGCGGCATCAAAGCAGTTCCAAACAAAATTAAAGCCATAGATAACATACAATGCCCCAACTCTGTTAAAAAAGTTAGATGCTTTCTTGGTATTGTAGCTTACCTAAGGAAATACATCAAAGACTGCAGAAAACTAATTGCACCAATCAATGACTTAACCAAGGATAATGCCAAAAATAAATTCATCTGGACACCAGAATGTGACAAGAATTTCCAATTACTAAAACAAGCTTTGATCAAAGCATCAATCTTGCAATACCCTAATAATAACAGGTGCTACAACCTTGAGTCAGATGCCAGCAACACTGCCATTAGTGCAGTCCTGCGCATCTGCCAGCCAAGGCAGCAAGACTTCCTGCCAGTATGTTACAAAAGCAGAAAACTAACTAATACTGAGCAGAGATACCCAATACATGATAAGGAATTGCTAGCAATATACCATGCATGCACAAAATGGAGATATTACTTAGAAGGACATTTAACCGTCCAAGTACTAACTGACCATAAATCCTTAATCTATTTCAAAACTCAGAATGCACTCACATGGCAACAAGCCAAATGGATGTCCCTGCTGGAACAGCTTAATTTGGACATCCAATATAAAAAGGGGACAGAGCTGGTCACAGCTGATGCTCTCTCTAGACTATGTCAGCCTAGAGAGGATCACCCTGACCACCTGGACTCTGACTGGCTAAACCTGTACAACACTGAGTATAAAACCAAAGGGAAAGACCCCTCAACACACCAACTGACTCACAATACATTAGTAAGAAACAAAAAATACTTACATGTATCAAATGGCACAGTATACCAAATTATCAATGACAAACACGTCCTGTACATTCCACTTGCACAAAGAGTTGGAGCCATACTAAGACACCACTGCCTACTAGGCCATACAAAGGCTAACAACCTATACCTCACACTAAAAGAGATATTATGGTGGCCCAACCTCAAACAGAATATAGTTGATGTTCCTAAAAAGTGCACAGTGTGTGAGAAATGCACCAGTACAAAGGCTCCTCAGCCAATGGTCAACCCACTACCAGACCCTGAACCATTTAAGATTTGGGGGCTAGACGTAGTGAGGCCCTTCGCAGAAACAAAAACAAACCAACATTTCTTAATTGTAGCTATCAACTTTGCCACATGCTGGGCCATCTGCTGGGAAACAAAGGACCATAAAGCAGAAACCATCAACTGTTTTATTAACAAAGCAATCGTAGCCAACTACAGCACTCCAGACTACATCATAACTGATGGAGCAACCGAGTTATCAGGTCACATAGTAAATGACAACTTGAAATCCAAAAACATTAAACACTCCACAACCTCTCCATACAGGTCACAGGCCAACGGCAGAGTGAAACACCTCAACGGCAGCCTTATCAGGACCCTAGAGAAAATAATGGATGGCAAATCCAAAGACACATGGCCACTATACGTTAAACATGCATTACTAGTATCCCAAGTCCGCACCAATCAAGGACAGGCTATTCACTGTTTGAGCTAACCTACGGATACAAACCAGAAATAATCACCCACAACAAACAGCCATACATAAAGATCCTCCCAGGGAAACCCCCCACAGTATAACAAGCACCAAATCTACAATACATCTACCTCAAAGCTAAAATAGCAGAAATAAAGAGGCTCAAGACACAAAAGGTAACCTCCATAGAGGAACCACTTCCCATCAACTCCCCCATCTGGATTCTAGCTGACAACAGAAAGAAACTAGACTCAGTACACCAGGGATCAGGAAGAGTCATCAAATACAGACCAGAACACAACAACTACCTAGTAAAATTCCAAGGTGCCAAAAACCCAATTATCAAGAAATACCACAGAACCCGTCTCCGCCTCAGTAAAGGAGAGCACTCAACCAGACTGGTTCCAACTAGTAAACAGCTCCAGGAGCATCAGGCAGCAGCTGTGAAAACAAAGCCCCCTCCTGATGCACCAGAGTAACCCCTTAAGGGTGTGTGTGTCAAGGGTCTGGATGTACAAGCGTTCTGGCTACCGCCAACCTACTTAACATCCAGCCATTGCCCTATTTGGTCCCCTTCCAATATACGGTTTGACATACCAAGAATGGTTACCAAGCAATATCACCTGACCGTCCAAGTATCCAGTGGCTCAAACCCATCTTGCACAGGACCAACCCCTAGGTTCAATCCAACTAAATCCCTGCCACAGTCAAGTCTATATAAGTCTAAAGTATTATCCAATAAAATATACTTCTCTTCTTTCTTAATTCCATATTTGAAGCTTTCCCAAAAGGCGCTCCTTATCAATTTGTTGTTAAATTGTTAAGAATTTGTCCCCAGTTTGAATAGGTTGTTGTATGATTGGACATTTATGCCAAATAGCGCTCATTTTCTGTGAAATTATCTTCTATTTAGATCTATCAAGTTGAAAAAATGTGACTGAATCTATGCATTCTAAACTGACTAATATATGTTTATCTCAACAGGTTTGAAAACTACTGTATATTCTCTCTATTTAATAATGCATGTAATTTTTATTACATTTTAATTATATTAAATATAATAATCCTTTACTGATTTACATATATAATTCTAAATTTTAACGTGCAATATATATTTTATTTTGACCTCTAATAGTATTTAACTTAGTCTAAAAAATAAAATAAAATATATACTAAATATTTATAAATGTATACATTGGGTACGCTGTGACATAACTGGCAATTAACTGGATTTCAGTTAACCAAACCTCCTGAAATCCCCACTTTTCAGTTACGCACCAGCCTCATGGCTAACCCCCTCAACTTCCCCAAACCCCCATATTTTAACTGTTGGCAAATACTATATATTCAATCAAATTATTCTATATTTCAATAAAAGTAAATTTACATATATCATTTATTGTTTTTTAGTTGCTTTGAGTAAATTGCAAGTTTTGCATTGTATTTGCCATCCAGACAATAACAAGCGGAAGAACATTACCTCTGTCTTTCAAACCTACACAACTTGTAAAAGAACACATTTTCTGTGTAATCTTACATTGGTGATCTTGCCAGGGAAGACTTCAAAATTTATTCCAACCCACCTAGAGATGCTGCAAGCTCTCAATTCAATCCCCTGGACCTGTTGAAGGCCATTGCCACCCAGAATATCCCTTTCTTTGATGGAACCAACTTATCTACTTGGCTAAACCACTTTGAACTCTATTGAAAGAAGCATAGGGTTAAGCAAGCAGACCACTTTGAGGAAATACAGTACTTCTTAGAGGGAAGAGCTGCCACTTGGCATAGTTCACTGACAGGCAATTATACATGGGCAGACTGGAAATTGGCTGTGTTCAAGCGCTTTGGAGGTGGCATTAAAACATTTATTGCTAAACTAAAGAAAGTAGACCAAAAAAACTACAAGACAACAGAGGAGTTTGTTGAGGAAGTAAACACTCTTCTCAGCCAATACCAGGACTTAGTCTATGGTAGCTATGACACAGTGGAAGGGAAGCACGCCCAACAGACTTTTTGGAGAACCAAGGGTTAGACTGGGTCTGCAAAACACTTACCTCAGAATACTACCAGTTTGTTGAATCTCATGCTCCTAGCAACGTAGAGGAAGCATATGTTCTAATCTGTTGCCTTGTGAAGTTTAATGCTAGAGGTCAGCTATTGCATCCTCATACTGTCACAAAGCCCAAGGAAAAACTCAAGGCTATCATGCCACCACCAGATGATCTATCTGAGAACATGAATAAGTTAGCTCAAGGAATGGCTACACTTACCACATATATGACTAGTGGTGAGCAGATAAAGTCAAACTTCTACTGCCACAACTGCAAGAAACAAGGCCATCTAACAGGCACCTGCAAAGGACCCTGCAATAGATTCAGAGCCAACAGACATGGTTATGTACATTGTCCAAACAACTTCCAGAATTAGCCAAAGATACCAGCAGCTGAACCTAAGCAGAACCAGAAGCAGGCTCTCAAACCCAAGAAGTAGACGGAGCCTAGCGCGGCCAAGGATGAGTCCTACCTGGTAGAGAGTATGGCAGCAGTAAGAACAAATGTGGCCCAGAAGCACAGACTCAGCCACATTGTTAATCCTTATAATACACCTGAGAAGCAAAAAGGGGCTGAGGCAGCCAAGCCTCAACAGCCTACCCCTGATGCTCACTTACCCAATAAGGTGCCCCCAGTAGCCCCTGAGACAGAACAGGCCAATAACACTCAGTCAGCACAACAGACTGACCATGAGGCTCAACAGTCAGAACCTTTTGGAAATCCAATGGATGAGGAAGATGGCACTTACCCTGTTGAGCCCACTATTGAGGTTGTAAAGAGGACCTCCTCCAAAACTACCCTAAAGAAACCAAAGGTTAAATTGCAAGTATTACCTCAAGTAAAGCCCCCTAAGCTGAATGTGCTGAAGATCCTTGCAGACACCCAGGTTCCAATATCCCTATATAATTTGGCAGAAATAGCGCCCAGCGTTAGAGCTCAGATGGTAAATTACCTTGGGGCCACCAGAGTCAGAGATCCAGAGGAGCAGTTTGCGGTCATGGAAGAGAAGCCACAAGAGGCCCAGGAAGTGGTCAATGTTGTCAGCAAGGGAGCATCACATATTTATGGGGAGGTAGAAGGCCACCCCACATCTATCATTCTGGACAGAGGATCTACGTCCAACATCATATCTGAGTCTTTCCTAAGATCATTAGGAGTTCAGGAATATAGTAGAGTTAAAGAGAAATTTAAGTTTGCAAACGGCAAGACCAAAGAGTGCCTGGGAACTGTGCGCAACCTCACTGTTGAAATCTGTGGTGTCCGTGTGTTAATCTCTGCGGCCATCTTTGCGCTTACCAGGTATAACCTTCTTCTGGGATGTCATGCCCTAAGTGACTTTGGAGTCACTATATCCTCTTGTTTCCATAATTGGTTTATTGAGTGCAACAATAAGCTGATTCCTATAGAGGTCAGCTACTCAAAGTTACAAGAAGATGGGGGGAGTCCTTCCTTACCATTGCTGAGTCCGTGGAACAGAACAAAGGCCTGACTGCCAGTCAGAAGGGGAAACTTTCCGCCTTCATGAGCAAGTTCAAGGACCTCTTTTGCAACAAGGATGATCCTCTACCACCAGCAAATCTAGAGAAGCACATTATAGACACAGGAACAGCTAAACCTATCCGTAAGGCACTTTACCGTCTGGCCAAGAAGTATGAGAACTACATTGAGCAGGAGATTGACTGCCTGTTGTCCAAGGGCATCATTGAGACGTCCACATCACCCTGGTATTTTCCAGTAGTCATTGTGCCTAAGAAGAATGGAAAGTTATGTATGTGTGCTAATTACATACCTTTAAACTCAGTCACTAAGGCTGATAACTATCCCTTGCCTCTTATCAGCAAGATCTTGGCATCATACACCAGCTGCAAGTACTTCACCAACATAGAATTGTTCTTGGGGTACCACCAGTTGAAAATGGAGCCTGCAAGCATCAGCAAGACGGCCTTTGTCACTAAGCAGGGTCAATATCAGTATAAGCACATGCTGTTTGGACTCTGTGGAGCCCCACATACCTTTCAGCGCACTATGAACTCTATCTTTGCCAATCTCCTGTACAAGAAGGTGAAAGTCTACCTAGATGACATAACAGTGTTTAGTGCTACTTTTGAATAGCATCTGGATACACTTACCAAAGTCTTTGGTTGCATCCAGAAAGCCCAGCTATCAGTCAATGAATCCAAACTGTTGCTTTGCCAGACCAAACTTCACGTACTGGGACATGTAGTGGACAAAGAAGGGGTACACCCTGATGCTGAAAAGGTGTTAGAAATCTCACAGTGACCTGTACCTATCAACTTTGCCTGCTTGCAGTCCTTCCTTGGTAATGTTGGGTACTATTCCTGCTTTATACAGAACTATAGTGACATTTCTAGACCTCTGTTTAAGTTAATCTATAAGGGGGCAGAGTTTACCTAGACCCCTGAACAATAGGTTGCTTTTCAGACACTGAAAGAGTGCCTCATGAAGGAGCCTGTCTTGATCCACCCAGACTTCCAGGAAAAGTTCTCCATCTTTACTGATGCCTCAGAAGAAGCAACAGGGGGAGTCCTTGCACAAGAACGCAAAAGTCTGTTCAAACCTGTCAAGTACATCAGCAAGTTGTTCAGCGGCTCAGAGCTACATTACAGCATCTATGACAAAGAATTGTTAGCTGTGGTTAGAGCACTTTGCAAATTCAAGTACTATATACTAGGGAACCGTATTACCTTATATACAGACAACATGATGTTGTCTCTCATCCTGAGCAAACAACAAGAGAACAGCAGACGTGTATGCTGGGTGATGGAGATATCCAAGTATCTCATGGACATAAAACATATACCTGGGAAGAAGAACATTGTCACTGATGGCCTCTCACAACAAGGAGTCCATGAGTCATACCTAGTGGAAGTGTTAGCAGAAAGTTACGAGCCCAAACTATATGCAGTATACTGTATGCTTACCACAGGGGAAATGAACGCAGAATTAGCTGTGCTCAAGGAGAGCAGATACTATGTGATCCTAGGGGAATCCTGTATAGAAGACATGCGCGGACAAATCATGAAGGTCCCCAAGATAAAAGAGCACCAGTTGATACTACGCAAAGTCCACAAAGGAACAGGACATTATGGAGTCCTTACCACGGCAGACAATTTACGCAAGAAGTATTGGTGGCCCAACTACTTTGAAGACATCAGAACATACATCAAGAGCTGTCATCTGTGCCAGATCTTTGAGAAGAAACATCCAGTAGCCAAACCTATCAACCCTATAACCGTGAGCAAATTATTTGAAATATGGGGCATTGACTACATTGGACCTATAACAGAGAGTGTTAGTAAGAACAAATACATTATTGTTGCAACAGAGTACTTTACCAAATGGCCTGTAGCCAGAGCAACCCAGGAGCACAACACAGAGACTACAGCTAAATTCCTGTACAAAGAGATCTTTACCCTGTATGGACCTCCTACAGTCCTTCTAAGTGATCAAGGAAATCATTTCCGCAACAAGCTGGTAGACAAGTTTTGCAAGATGGTTAGTACAAAAAACAAACTTACCACTGCGTACAACCCACAATGCAATGAACTGACAGAACGCTTCAATCAAACCCTGATCCAGAGCTTGGAGAAGATCACAACAGAAGACACAACACATTGGGATGTCCACTTACCCACGGCTTTATGGAATTACCGCTCTTGAGTTCAAGCAACAACAAAGTTTAAACCAATCAAACTACTCTATGGTGTTCCTATCAAAAGCTTGGACATTGATAACATATACTCTGACAAACTTACCATGGCAGAAGCCCGCAATCAAGCAAAGTTTCAAGTCTTAGAGGCAGCTGAAAAGCTGAGAGCAAAAGCGCGCGCGGCGCCTACCATTGATAAAATAACTATTGGTACAGAAGTATTAGTTTTCAAGAATTCAGTATCTCAATCACTGAGCAAGAAATTCCTCCCGAAGTGGTCTGGGCCGTACAAGGTGATTGGCCACGCCACATCCAACAACTACTATTTGATTGATCAACAAGGCCACCCACTTGATTTTGTCATCAATGGCAATCAGATGAAGGTATTTCACTGAGCCAATGAATGAAAGGGAAAAGTGTGACATAACCGGCAATTAACTGGATTTCAGTTAAACAAATCTCCTGAAATCCCCGCTTTTCAGTTACGCACCGACCTCATGGCTAACCCCCTCAACTTCCCCAAACCCCCATATTTTAACTGTTGGCAAATACTATATATTCGACCAAAATATTCAATATTCAAACACAAGTAAATTCACATATCCCATTTATTGTTTTTCAGTCGCTTTGAGTAAATCGCAAGTTTTGCATCGTATTTGCCATCCAGACGATTACAAGCGGAAGAACATTACCTCTGTCTTTCGAACCTACACGACTTGTAAAAGAACACATTTGCTGTGTAATCTTACAGCAGCCCCACAGCCATAGAATTTGAATCTAATCTTGATGTCATTCGAGTTAAATTAAACTATTCCAAACATTCAATCAAGGCTAAAGCGTCTATTCGATTTAAAGCGTTAACTCAGTTTTATAATTAAATAGTAAAAGCTTATTTAACATAGAGAATACTTTTGCATCATTCGAAGCTCAAAGCAGCACTGAACCGATTGACAAAACATCATAGAGGCTAGATATCGATTAAGGAATTAATTCCCACAAGACTATTCTAAAAGCTTAGAATAGGGCTGCCTTCTCAACAAACATTCTGTTTGGAATTCGACAGCATGGGCATTTAGTGCTGAAATTGCTGAAGCTATAGGATCAAGATTAAACATTTAAATAGGTCTTTTATGATTTTACTCTTCTTTTGTACTCACGTTATTTGACCTATTCTTTTGATGGGTTGGCTCTCTAGCCAAAGATTCCAATGCAATATTGTATAGGCTTAGTTGCTTTCTAAATAACTTTTTGCGTAACATGTCATGGAATAATTCCGGTTCTTTTCCACTTTTCATAATATAAGATTTATATATGTTACTTTCCTCAAACCTAAATATTAGGACTTTTTGGCTAACTTGCTTTTTTTGTGTGGACTAGAATTTTAGGTAAACTAGGAGGTCGTAAGGATAAAGTTCTTAAGTTTTTTGATCAGGAATATAGCTTAGATGACAACAAACATTAAAGTGATGATTCCAGCCCTATACCTCTATTATTTTATTTGGATATGTGGCAAGAGTTTAGTATTATGTAAGGATCTCTGTAAATACTGTTAAAAAACAAGAGATCAGTTATCAATCAAACCAGCTTGAATAATGGCAATACTCAAATATTAGTGTATACATACAGTGTTTTCACAACAAAACTCAGAGATTTGAATCGAATTCAATTGAACTATCTGGCAGGTATATACAAAACAGGGATAATTTTTTTGGGCCTTTATTGATATTTAAAAAAGAACTGCAAAAATACAAATGCAGTAGAATAATCCACTGGACAGTAGGACATGCCATCTCAAAAAATACTATCTTGAAATACGCTATCTTAATTTTTAGCTATCTCAATTTTATAGTAAAAACACTATTTCAATTTACGGTATTTCGACTAAGAAAAACAGGTTTTAATTTTTTTAGATTTTTGAACTCCAAAAATAGTCCAAAAAATTCTCAAAAAACAAAATTTGAAAAACATTTATAGGCTTAAAAAAACCTCAGAATTCCAAATCTGCAATAAGAAAATGGGATCAATTAGTAGCAACAAGGCTGCATAAAGCCCAAAAGTTAAAATATACCCAAAAACAACCATTTTAATCTATTATAACCATGATCCATACTTTAAAAAGAGCATATAATTGTACCAAATACTAAATAAAAGTCAAAAATAATAAAATTAAAGGAAAGAAGAGAGAAGATAAAGAAGTGTTTATTGCAAATAGGCTCAAACATGAGTTGAAAGAGCAACAGAGATGGCCTGAAGATGCTCAAGCTTTCTATCCTTGGGATAGTAGGCAAGGTCCACCTCGCTGATTTCAGTATATTTCTTTACTGCCTTAGTCTGCTCAGGGGGTTGCCCTTGGACTTCATGCTGGTCTTGAATAGGCGGGCAGAGATGGCTTGTTGAGTCTTGAGATGCACCATGATTTTGTTGAACTTAGGCTTCTGGACCCTGACTCTTGTAGCAAACTGGCAATGCCACCCTTCAAGGGAAGAGGTGGTCTTGATCAACCTGTCTTTGACCTTCTTATAGCAGTTCCAGGTGATTGAGTCACCACCTTTTCTGATGGGGAGTGCTCCTTGGAAAACTCCAACCCATTGAGCTTCAAAATACTCAATGGAAGGAGTAAAGGCTGCCTGGTTAGCAAGAATATATGGGTTATGGAGGAGGGCGTCATATAAGGCATTGATCTCCTCCTTTCTCACAAGAGCAAGGGCATCCAAGCAGTTAAACACGTCCTTGGCTTCTTTAGTGCCTTCAGAGTTGACCAGCTCATGAAGATCAGAGCACTTTTGGAGACCGCAGCAGAGTGCCTGCCAGAAGTGAAAGTAGCATCCATGGGGGAGCTCTTGAAGACTCTAATGAAAGCATTTGTCTGAGCCTTTTTGAAATCCACTAGCAGATATTTGTGGTAGGGAAGGCTTTCTGGATACTTTTTGATTGGAGTGGCTTCCTCTTCCTGGGACTGGGCCTTCTTCTTGCGCCCTCTGGTTTCCTTTGGCTCCTCTTTGATGGTTGGGAGGATCTCATCCAACTTGGCCTTTAAAATTGTAAGAGCACAGACATAAGTTTCCTGCTTCTTATTTGGGAGGGAAAAAAAGACCAAAGGAAGATCTAGATTTCCCACCTGCTCAGTGAATGTTCCAAAGCTGGCTAAATAGCTTTGGGCAGGTGGAGAAAGTGCCATCTGCAAGCCATGTTTTGCATTTCAACAGGTTGTGCAGATACTGTGAGGTGGCAAAGCAAATAATGCGCACAGAGGCATGTTGGCTGTTGTTGTGGAGAAGGAATCTCTCTTCATGAAAAGATAGTTTTTGTTCCTCAGTCAAGATCAATTGATCAATTGATGAAGCACTGACACCTTCAGTGCTCAGAGCATACCTCTGATCAGTGAAATATCTCTGCAATTTGGAGGCGCCACCAACAGTGGCAAGTTGGGTGTTATTTAAATTGAGGAGGGCATCATTGACAACCTCAGTAATGGTTTGATCTTTGGTGGTTGGGATGACCTGGAAAAGAAACCAGTGGATCAGTTGGTACAAGGGGACAAAAGGCTTGGCGCATTCATGCCCAGTAGTCAGGGCCTTGAATCTAGTGAACCCATATGTAGTAACCTAGCAGGGCACCCAACACTATCACATTTGTAGTGATGTTGGTGGATTGCTTTCTTCTTGTTGTTACAGCTGAAGCTATAGCCCTTGTAAACAAAGCCGGCTCATCCTTTCTTAGTCATTATGGGGTTGCTTGCTGGGTACGTGGTGAGCACAGCAAAGGTGCCATTTTGATTGCAGATATTGTGGACATTGTTTAGATCCCAGAGCTCAATTTGCTCATCCACAGGAGCACCAGGCTCAGGCTCCTGTTTCTCTTCCTCTTCAGGCTGTGAGGTGAGATAAGAGTGGCAGTTAAAGTTGAATAACTTTTCCTGGGGATCTGAAGGGGAGTAAACAAAATGAGAGTGGGGAGGGGTTGGGCTTGTTTCCTCAGGTTCAGGGAAAGGCGTGGGTGTCTTGGGGGGAGTTTTAGCCTTAGCAGGCTGCTTTTTAGGGGTAGTTTTGGCTTTCTTGGCCTTGGGAGGAGTGACCTTGGACTTGGATGCCTTGGGCGCAGCTTTGGTGGTAGGCTTGGGAGGCATCTAAAAGTTAATTAGTATCAAGATATAGGAAATTTGGGGGTTGTTTTTAAAGAGAAAAATGAGAATATTTTTAACATAAAAGTAGTTTTTTTACATAGAATTGTAGAGAAAGTCTTAAAATATATAATATCAAAATTTCAATGTCTAATTTTTGTAAAATAATTTTTATTAGTAACACAAATATGCAAAACTTTGAGTTTTGACTGAAAACTTGCAGTCAAAATGGCGTTTTTGAAGTGACGTAATTGAGGTGCTGTAGCTCAAAAACATAGTGTTTTTGACCATTTTTTATTAAATTAACAAATTTCTGGTGGAGCTATCTCAACCAGGACAAAAAGTGAAACTTGAATTTCTCAAAAACTAGCTTATATAACTGGGGTTAAAAAGTACCCAGTTGTTTAGAGGAGACCAAAACTATATATATTTTCTGCAAAGTTTCAGGCAGTTTCTTACATTTTTTTATTAATATGGTTATTAACGTCAATTTGTACTTTTGAAAAGCAGAAAGCAAGAATTGCAGTGAGGGAATCAATATAGTGTAGCCTGGCGTCATATGTAATTTCCACTTATTTTCCCCTATTCATTGTGCACATCAAATCAGTTGGGTGATATGAAGCTTGGTGGAATTTGAAGTGACTTAAATCAAAATGGCAAATCACTCCCTTCCATATTAAAATCACTATTAAATTATTTTATTAAGAGAACCCTTATCAATGTATTCATGTATAATAAATTTATAAATTACATATAGCAAAAATGTTTTTTTTACCCAGCAATGACAATCACTAGTAGAACTATCATAGTGGCGTTATTTTAGGTTGCTTTTAGTATAAGTATCTTGGATTAATAATATATGAACATCTTCTGGCACTATACAACATGCCTTATTTTAGTTTGGTTTAAGCTTATTTTAGTTTAATATAAATAGTGTGATTCAAAATAATGTAAAGTCAAGATGGCGTAAACACACCCCACACTAAGTGATTTCATATGTAAATAAAGTTAGCAAACTAAGATTTAATTAATCTGACTTGAAGTGACAGAATTGAGATGGCGTAAAAATTGAGATGCCAAATTATAAAGGTATATGTAAAATTTAACTATTTTATTGTTTTTGTGTTAGTGATTTTGAATCATAAAAAAATAAAATGCCATCTCAAATTAAATTTGAGATGGCGTAAATCAAAGTGCCATTTTTGAGATGGCATGTCCTACCAATCAATTATTAATTTTGGCTAAGAATTTGCAGGAATAATTGTTAATGCCAAATTTGTTTTATTTTAAATATAAAAATAAAGCTTTGAATATGTAACTTTCAAAATAATAATAATAAACATTGTAGAGAGAAGCCTAGAAAAAAAGCCCTGGGTACTTTGGCCTGGAATATCATACCATTATATTGTTACTTTTTGTTAAGAAGTAATGTTTTACAGTAGTTTAAAAGCTATGACAACAAGCAAAAATAATTCAGATTTAAATGAAATGAACTCAGATATAAGCAGAATTTAAAATAAACAAATTTAAATTAATTTAAAATAGATTTGGGTCCATTTCAATTTTGTTTACATCTGAGTTAAATTTGTTTAGACCTGAACTATTTTTGCTTGTTGCTATAGCTTTTAAAACTACTGTACTAATAAACTAGGGAAGATGTCAACACAGAGACAGTCAGCCTTATTTCATAGCAATTTTTCTATTAAACTTTGCTTAAATTATCTCACTTTTTTTCTTAAATGAATTATTTTATTATGATTTGAGCATTAAGTTGATTTGACACAAAGTCAAAATCTTTTACATATATAAATTCTAGCGTTAACATATGCATTTCAGCTTAACTGGAGCTACATAATTAAACTATAGTTTATTCAATAAGTTTAACATAGCAATAAATAGCAGCTTAGTGCAAAAAACTATGGTTATTAGCATAAGTATCTTTTGAATACTTATCTTATAATAAATTTAATAAAAACAGATATAAAATAGAAAAATAGTCATTTTTAGAATAGTGTATGTTTTATTAAGAACAAGATGGATTAATTTGGTTCAACATCCAGGTATTACTTACTGGTTTTAACCTTAAGAGAAAGTTACAATAAAATTTTATTTTTCCTAGTAATTTTTTAGGGTTTTAGTTTAAAATAAATTATTTTTTAATTGATGTTGAAATTATGACTATTCCTTTTTTGAGTTTTTGCTTTACCCCCCAAGAGAGTTATTGAGTATGTATCCCAAGGACTTGACCTTGATACACTCAATTGCTGTGTGAAGCAGATTTCCACCCTCAATGACTGTTCCTTTTCAATTTTGTAATTATGACTTAATAATTTAATATAAAAAATTAGCTTAGTTTGGGAAATTTCTGATTATGGTAGACAAATGCTAAAATGATATTGTCTTACTGAATATAAATGATTTGTTGACCTTAAGCAAGTCAACTTGCAGAATGAGCTGATTCTGGGATCTATTGCATAATGGATAGATCTTTTATCCTGGATGTTTTGGGTTAGATTCCCTAAGCTGAGAAAATGCAGCACAAGAAAATTAATTTGGTCTGAAGGAATTTTCACTTGGAGGAGATTGTTTTTGATTGATTTTTGTGTAGTGTTCTGAGAAAAGATAAAAGATGCTAGAGGTGCACCTTATGATTATAAAGTAATATAAAATATAATCAGGATATAAAAATACTCTTTTCAATGAGGACCTCAAGCCTTTATTCATGAGCATAGCTGAGGTGTATGGTGAATTTATCATTTTAAAATTTATGAATCTATACTCAAATAACCTATAGTGTGCTTGGAAGGAAGTTTTATCATCCTCAGGAGAAATTTACAACTGATTATACCCTGTTGCATTTTTCTGTGTGTGCAGTGTTTCTACAATCAGTTAGCTTAAACTCTTGTTTCTTAGACTATACCTATTAATGATATAGTAGCAGTCTTTGATAAGACAGAAGAAAATATGGTATTAGAAAAAATTACTATTTTATTAAATAGGTGGAAGGTTATATAGTTAAGAAGAGGGGAATATTTCCAGCATGAAAGAGGCACCAACATAGGGGATTGCTATAAGGAGACAGGGAAGCAGTGGCATAGGGAAATTCCCAGGGCGCAAAGAAACTGGTTATACATGGCTTACTAAATATAGAAAGATGGCTTTTATAAGAAATTTTTACATTTTAGCCTAAAGAAGTGAAGGCCAAGTTTTGTGCACTCTTATAATCAACTTGACTTCTGCTTTTTAGGCGTAAAAAGTCAAGCTTAATAGTATAAAATAATAAACAAAAAACAAGCAGGCAATTCCACAATTGTTTTATTATCCTTAGAATAAGTGTACTATGTTTTGGCTGATCCATTATGGAATAAACACCATCTATATTTGAAGAGTGATGTGATAGAAAAGATGAGGGTGGGAGTCTTAGCCTTAGAAGCTCTTTGTGTACACTTGGGAGGGGAGGCAGACTTTTGGATGAACTAGAAGTGCGTTTAATGGACTTTGCATTCTTGGTAAATCTGGGCTAATAAGAATGCTAGTATTGTAATAAAAGTATAAAGCAATTAAAAATGATATCAATGAAGTAAAAAAAAGCAAAATATAAATAAAAAGTAGGCAAACAAAGTTAAGAAAAAAATAAAAATATGGTTCATTTGATGGAGCTTTAAAGATTTAAGGTTCAGCATAACATCTTAGGGCTAAACAAAAGTTAAAAAAATTAAAAGTATAAATGGGATATTAAAACAAAGCTGAAGAAAAAAATAAGTTTTATTATTAGAAAAATAATTTTTATTAAGGTTGTTGTGAATTTGGACTCTTTACAGGTTTTGATTGGCCCTGTTAATGGTGGTTTGCAAAGTGATCTCTGCAAAAGACTTTACTTTTGCTTTCAACCAGTAGAGTTATCTTTACCCAAATATGGGTTGACATCAATATCTGAGTCTTCCAGATCCTTACCAGCTTTTTTGCCACTTGGAGTATCTCTACTAAGGCTGCTAAGATCAAGCCTTGGAGTATAAAATTGAATGCACTCTTCTCCAATAAAATAAGCTCATTTCTGCTCATTAAATTTGACATTGGATCTTCAGCCATCACCTTTCATTCACTAGGAATATACCTTTTTATTCATATACAGATCAAAAAGGCTTAAAGCCAGAGCCTTAATTCTTACTTATTTAAGAATTTTGCCTGAGTTTTTTTATGCCAAGTAACAAGGCACAACTTGGCAAAGGTTGACCACCCAAATAATAGAATGTGTTGATTTTGGCACTGTTGAACCACAAGAAAACCACATATTATTGCTGCTGAGAAAGATATAGGTTGGATTCTGAGGCACAAACTTCAAATCTGACATCATTTTTCTGAGAGACCAAGGATCAATAATTTGACATCTGAAGCATAGCTTTAAAATATAAATTGCATTTTAAAATACTGAAAATGATGTCATGTTGTCAGATTTTAGCTCATCAGAAAGCAGTGTCAGAATTGATGATGTCAAAACAGCAGGATCAACCTGCCAACAAGGTTCTAACTAAGAGGGCTTGTGACCTACAATCTGACTTTCCTGTGACCCGTTCCCAAACAAGGAAGCCAACTCAAATTTCCAAAAGCAACAGCATGAAAAAACAATGATCCTATTTAGTGGGTGACTTGATTGGCGCCTGACCCTTTACCAGGAACAAGCCACTCCCCTTCACCATCCAACTGAATGATCTACATAATCATATTTCTTTTAAGATGATTCAGAACAACTATATAATCCCTATCTCCAAATAAAGATAATTATCTAGTTCCCAATATTTCCCCCTTGTAACTCTTCTAAAATAGCACAGTTACAACATTGATAACAGAAATAGGTTCTCAATCTTACTTTCCCCCTCAAAATTCCGCCTGTTGCCCATACTTGCCGCAGTCAACAAATCTACAAAAAAATCATGTCTGGCCTCCCCGTAGACTGGACACCCTAAATGCCAGATACTAAAATACCAGAAGTTTTTATACTGTACCAAAACATGGTTATGCTGGTCCCTGCCTTTAATGCCCTATCAGCGCAAGGGTTCTTTTAAGCACCTACTGCCACTCCTCAAGTGACAGAAAAAATTATCATGCCCACCCATGTAGCCCAACAACTTTGTAGTGTTGCCTTGGAGTCATTTACTGGGACCAATGACAACAATTCTGCGGCATGGATACAATTGGCACAGAAAAAATTGGCACAAATGGAATGCCTGCAAAGATTCTGGATTGTAGAGATATCCATCCACCTTACACATGATGAAGGTACATGGTGCAGCAAATTGCATAAGACCACACCAAGAAGGATTGGGACACTTTTAAGCGGGGCTTCTTGGAAAGATTAGTAATGAAGAACACCACCCTCATAATCATATATCAAGTAAAGAACTTGACCCAGACTGGCACAGTGAAGGAACTCGCCCATGCGTACAAAGAGCTCTGCCTATGGGCACCTTCCAACATGGCGTTTGATAACCCAGCTACGCACCTCATGTACTACAACACACTTAAGCTGCATTTGATGAGGCACATCAACCTAGACCAATTAAGCAATCTGCAGAGCCTCTATTGTGAAGCAGAACAGACATCAAATGCCCTTTGCAAGGCTCAGGCTGGAAAGATAGAGACCCAAGGACTCTCACCCATTGGGTTGCACTAACGGCCCTCCACCTGGCAGCAACAACAACAATGGAGTGGGCCACAAGCCCATGGATTCAAATGGCCATAGTAGCAGGAACAATGGACATTCAAACTGCACCCACTTCAGGGTCAGTACTACACAAGACAACTAGGATAAGAAAAAAGCCCAAGGAGAGCATTAAGCAAACCAAGCTCTCCCTGCCAAACTCCTGCCTTCCCCAACAATAAGTACTGCCCCAAAGGTGTGGACCAATGCCCAATGATCCAGATTCCCTTGGAGGACCCAGTACTCTACACCATTGACAGACATCTCAATAAATTGATGCCATACCCTTTCTGCTTTTGCAGTTACACTGGCTCTGCGCTCCTAGACTCAGGCGCAGATTGCACAATTGTCAACAGCACCTTTGTGGACAAGTTCAAGCTAGCCACTAATCATTTGAAAATTAAAGATGTGGTTCTAGCTGATGAAAACCACATCACTGTGACACATGAGACTTCCCCTTTCTCTATTGCGCTGGAAAATCTACACTCCACCATCCAAGGACCTGTCATTGACTTCCCCAGATTTAATGTTGTAATTGGCCTGGACTGGCTACAAAAGAACAACCTGTATGTAGATTGGGTTACCTCAGTGTTAATCATCAAGCGTAAAGGAGTTAACCACCAAATCTACTCCAACTCTGTGGACCAACTCTTGCAAGATCACATCTTTGTGCGCATCACATAGACACATGAAAAGCAGGACAGCCTCAAGGCAATTAATTGGACTCCTGTCAATATGAGGTCATACACTTTAGGACTGCCAGGACACTACCACTCCCCAAAACCAGGAGATTGTGGACTGCCACCCTGAGATCTTCAAGGAAGCCTTATCAGTGTTTTCTCCAGAAAAACACATACAACACACCATCCAGATCAAGGGAGCAATACCTAAGGCACAACCTATATACCACCTCACCCCAAATGAAGACAACACATTGTGTGCATATCTCAAGGAAGCCTTGGAAAAAGGACTTATCCGCTCATCTCAATCTTCCTTTGGCAACACCTTATTCTTTGTAGTAAAGAAAAATGGCACCCTTCAATTAGTCACAGATTACCAAGCCCTAAACAAAGTAACAATCAAGAATTGCTATCCACTCCCACTCATTGACAATCTCTTTGACACATTAGACAGGGCAACTTTCTTCTCCAAGATTAACCTAACAGCAGGCTACAACCAAATCTGAATCAAAGAAGAAGACATACCCAAGACAGCCTTCTGCACCAAGTATGGTTCCTACAAATGTGTTGTGCTCAACTTTGGGATGAAAAATGCACCATTGACCTTTGTTGCCTTCATGAATGAGGTCTTCACCCCCACATCACCAAAATTGCATTGGTATACCTAGACAACATAATTGTGTATAGCCCCTCAGTAGAACAACATAATAAAGACCTGAAAGCTGTCTTCAAAACACTGGCACAGCACAAACTATTAGTCAAACCATCCAAATGCCAGTTCTTCCGCAAACAGCTACTGTTTCTTGGGCACACAGTGTCAAAAGATGGCATCAAACCTGACAAACATAAAAGATTTAGGCCATCTGCAAGATGCCATCACCCAAGGACAAAGAGGAGCTCTGCATCTTCTTAAGGATGATAGCCTACGTCTGAAAGTTCATACCCAACTGTGGTGTCCTGATGCCCCCTATCCGCAATAATAAGTATCAAATCCAAGGATGTATGGACTCTGCAACAAGACCTCTGTTTCTGCCGTATCAAGAAAAAAATGACGCCTGCCCCCATCTTGCAATACCCCAAGCAAGATGGAGATTATCAGATGGAGACTAACACCTTGGATGTTTCCAGTGGAGGTGTACTTAGAATCAAGACAAATAACGCTAATTTCCTTCCCATGGCTTACAAGGCACACAAGTTAACTGATGGCAAGTGTTGCTACCCAACCCACAATAAAGAGCTTGTGGGGCTCCTGTTAACCAGTCTACATTTTTTGAACTGGGTCAAAGCCAGGGACCAGATGAAAGGAGTTGTCATTCCCTAGTAGGGGCATGTGGCTAGCTAAAAGTTCATACTGGGCCTGCATTAATGCAAACTCTTCCCTTACTTTTCCTATCACTAGGCGGGCATCCCCACCATGTAATTGTACTTCATCTGGTGATAGACCTTCTGTAGGCCTGTACCAGTCTTTCAGCAACCTAGTAAACTCATTTTCAATAAACTCCTGTCCTCTATCTGTCACTTCAAGGTGTCTAGTCAACCTCTCCCACTCCTCCTGGGAAGTGTTACTAGTGGCAAACCTTTAACAGCTTTGATGATAGGTATTCTTCACCCCTTGACTAGGGTAGAAGATATTGAGAAACTAACTCATAGGGCGTTTCTGTATTACTTAGAACTTTAAGCAGGGGTCAAAATAGGCTTTTATTCACTTTCAGAAGCTATATCCCCTTAGAAACCTTCTGGTATATTGCCTGGGGGTCTGGGAAATAATAGGATTTTGTCAATACCTTGAAGTCCTTTAACAATATCTTGGACTCCTTGTACTTGAACTTGGACTCATTCTCCTTGGTCTTGGACTCCTGCACCTGCTCCAGCTCCAACTCATTGTCTCCAGCTCCAGCTCCAGCTCCTTTGTCTTGGGCTTAAGTCCTCTGTGTAATCCTTGTGACATTTGAAATCCACTTGTGTGAGTCCCTGAAAAGCTTAATATAGCTTCCTCTTTTATAGCTCCTTGTTTCAGTCCCTGTTTTCCTCTCAGAACTCAGGAATTTCAAAGCTTAAACTATCCAGTTTCTTCTTCTCTACAATATATTAAACTTTACTTACTTCAGCTAATAAAAACCCTGAGTTTTCTGCTTCTGTACCTCATTTTTAGGCTTAAACTCTTCAGTTAAAGCCCTCAAAACACTGATCAAACATGCTTTGACCTGCAGCCAATCAAAAAATTGAATTCAATAGTTTTGCCAGAAAGTTCCCCCAAATGACTTGCTCTTGAACATGGTTTAAACCCAGCACTGCCTTGCTCCGTATAAACAACTGCTCTGCATTTCAAATGGTTTTACCATAATCCCTGTCACGTTTCTCTGGGCAAACTTGGGCGCTTTCAACCATTTTTTACTTAGGGGATTTCTAAACCCTAATTTCTTCAACATTTCTCCAAGTTTTACCGCATTTTCTTCACATTTCTGCACTTTGAACTCGCCTGTTGCTTGCTTTTTGCCTCTCTCAACCATTTTGGCAAAACTCCAGCCTTTGTCTTCACAGTTTTCTGTCCTGTTTCTGGCCTCTTTGGCTCCAGCATACTCAATCACCTCTTAATAAATTCACAGCTCAATCACTGTAAACTATTTCTTTCTCTTTTTCTCTTTCTTATATGATAATCATCTTAATCTTTTTACCATAGTTCTTGGCAGTTTTAATTAATTATTTTACTGCTTCTTTCTTATTATCAATCCTTCTTTCAAAAGTCTAAATCAAGAATTCCTGATCCTGCATACACTTCTTCTGGTCCTTCTCAATCAACTTCCAGTTCTCCAGCTAGTCCTACTTTATGACCTTCAAGTCCTTCAGCTAGTTCTTCTCCATCATCTTCTAGTCCTTCAGCTAGTTCTTCCTCATCCATCAGCTAGTCCTTCCTAGTTCATTGACTAATTATTACTATGAATCACCTAGGTTCCATCTTCACTATGAAACATCTTGGTTCTATTCCTTGAAATGATCTTCCAGTACTTCAACTAGTCTTCACTGTGATCATCCAGTCCTTCTTACTAATATTCACTGTTGACCTCATGCTATGAACTGCTGTTTCTCCATTGTCAGTCCCTGTTACCAATACCTCAGAACCAATCAATAAGTCTACAAGGCTACTGGTGTTTGACTGGGTCCTTGCAAGTGTCCTCCACTTAGGCCATTCAACCACATACAATTCTCATGTCTGTGCAGTTGTCTTTACTCACTCAGGTAATTAAATATGATCTTTCAGTTGCAAAGTAATCAACTTTACTTCTCAGAGACCTGTTCATTATCAAGTTCTGCAGCTGCTTCTGCAAGCAATCACCCTGGTGACACCCCTGAGCATATCCATAACCTCCAATGAGCACTTTGGGACCTCCCCAAGCCCCCCAAGGAAACACAGAAAAGGACAACCTATCAGTCTGTTAGGTAAGGTGCTTGCTCACATACCTCCTGTAAGCGCACAAGGGCACATAGAGCTACTTAGCTCCTCTCTTCCCTGGAAGCCCATGTTACCCACCAGGGTCACATCATTAAACAGCCCTGGTAGTACGCGTTACCCACCAGGGTGGTTAACTCCCCACCCCTAGCAGCTATTGCTCCCTGCTGGGTGGAGACACCTAACTAGCCCACAGCAGCCAAAGTTCCCTGCTGGGCTATCACATTACTCACCCCTAGAAGCCAATATTCCCTGGTGGGTGAGGACAACCAACTAGCCCCTAGCAGCCAAAGTTCTCTGCTGGGATTGTTCATCATTTGTCTCTATTAGTTTTATGTTATCTACTAGGTAAGCCCTACCTTCCCTATTAGCCAATGTCTCCTACTAGGCCTATAACTGACTCAAAACCACAACATACTGTCAACTCTTAGCATTGCGTCTTTATTTGAAGCCAAATCAACCCTTGTCTGCAAAACCGCTTCCATGTGGATTGTCACCAAGCTACTAGCCATTGTTCATTACCTTGTAAAGTGGCGCTACTACCTCAAGCGCCAAGAAGAATTCACCACCCTAACTGATCATAAGTCCCTCATTTACTTCAAAACTCAGGCCAAATTATCCAGGCGCCAATCATGCTGGATGAAGTTCCTGGAAAGATTCAACATGAACATTCAATATAAGCCAGGGCCCAAGTTGATCATGGCCAACATCCTTTCTCAATTGTACATCCAAGCCACAAGAGGAAAAAACAGGCTCAACCCTGACTGGCCTCTCCTGGTGCTCTGAACCAAGAACAAAGGTTTCTTGCCAGGTATCATCAATATTTCTAAGGAAACTATCATCAAAAATGAGCACCTCAAAACTGACATATACAGAATCCTACATCAAAAAGTGACTGATGAAAGCACTATCCTGTACATTCCCACACACCAAAGAGTCAACACCATCCTACATTACCATTGAGACCTGGGCCATAAAAAGAGCCAAAATCTCTAAAAAAAAACCCAAAGCATAAGGTATGTGGCCTTTCTTGTACCAAGATATACAGGAGGTCCTCAAACAATGTGAAGTATGAAAAAGTTTGCAAAAAGTGATACCCCCAAAGTCTTCATTACCAATTTTTCTCAACTATTCTTCAAGGTGTTCCCTAAAAATTGTTGGGCCAGTGCCAGGAAGACATAGCAATAAAAATTATATCATCACCACCATTGACTTTGCCATTTGCTGGCTGGTAGCGCAAGCGGTGAAGACACATACTGGCAACAACGTCCAACAATTCATTGGGAAGGAAATAATTAGCAAGTTTGGCAAACCCAGACTATTGATAACAGACAGAAGTAAAAGATTGACCTCAGAAAGCATCAATGCTTACCTCACAAATAATGGAGTCAAAAAAACTGTAACCACGCCCTACCATCCTTAGGCCAACAGCTGAGTGGAGCAATTGAATGGCAGCCTAGTACAAGTCATTGCCAAGCTCATAGCCAGGAGACCTGAGGACTGGGCCAAACAACTACCAGCCACACTCCTTGTATACTGCGCCAGGGTGAACAGATCCACTGGGAAGAGCCCCTTCAAGCTTGTATATGGCACACAATCAAACATCATCCAAGCTTCTATGGGGACAAAGTTGGAAATACCCAAAAAAATCCCCCTTGTTCAGCACCCCAAGTAGCACAAGCCAACAGTGACCAGCTAGAGAAGAAAGAAAGATGTCTTTGAGTCACATTTGTTCATATTCACACCAGGCGCAAAGTTGGGACAGAGTCTGGGTAATGAATGCAGATAAAAGCAAGGTACAGCCCAAGAAAGTAGGTCCCACCATCATATTAAATGTAAACAAAAACAATCCTTACCTGGTACAAGGAATTGGCAAGCGCAAGCAAGACAAAGTCCTACACCATAAAGATTACAACCTTGTAAGGCCCAACATAACAACAAGAGGCTGCACTACCTGAAACCAATCATTGGCTAGTGCAGTATAGCGCTTGGGCTCCTGATAATCTCCTTGATGACCTCCCTCCAGATGAGGCCAATTTTTAGCTGGGGGTGGGTGTCAAAACAGCAGGATGAACCTGCCAACAAGGTTCCAACTAAGCAGGGTTGTGACCTGCAATCTGTCTTCCCTGTGACCTGTTCCCAAATAAGGAAGTCAACTATAATTCCCAAAAGCAACAACATGAACAAAAATGATTCTATTTAGTGGGTGACTCAATTTGGCGCCTGACCCTTTACCAGGAACAAGCCACCCCTATTCACCATTCAACTGAATAATCTACATAAGTATGTTCCTCTTAAGATGATTCACATAAACTATATAATTCCTATCTCTAAATAAAGATAATTATCTAGTTTCTAATATTTTTCCCTTGTAACTCTGCTAAAACAGCACAGTTACGGCAACATGGGTACTGATTATCACTGTTAACTTTACCTAATTCAACCAGAAATCCAAAACTACTATGTGTTTTACATAATAAGCTCACTTAAATTAACCTGGGCTCCAAAAGTTAATAAAAAAGTAGGGGTTTACTTAATTTACAAACAATAAGAAAGTAAAACATATGCAAAAAATTAAAGGTATAGAAATGTGCTTATCAGCAATAGGATTATACTGGGAGGATCAGGAAGTGGTTTATTCCCATAGTGATGAGTAAAATCCTTAAGGAGCTCTATTCAATAGTCAGATTGGATAGATGTCAATTTGGTAGGTGCCAATCACCATCTATAGTGTAACACATTAATTAAACTTAAATCTAAGCCTTATGCT
Source organism: Entomophthora muscae (assembly GCA_014839935.2). Taxonomy (NCBI): domain Eukaryota; kingdom Fungi; phylum Entomophthoromycota; class Entomophthoromycetes; order Entomophthorales; family Entomophthoraceae; genus Entomophthora; species Entomophthora muscae. The sequence goes on from QTSX02006414.1 coordinate 56,085, forward strand.
TTGTTAAATGTTAAACCAATTATGTGAAAAGGGTATACTTCTGATCAGGGGAGTCAGCTTTATTTTTTAATTAATTACAATGAAACTTATTAATAAATAAGATTTAATCTATGGAGCACCAATTGGTATGGCAATCTGGAATAGACATAATGTAAAACAAGGGAAAACTTGATTAATTTATATACCTCTAAGACCAGTATATTGGTGATTGTGAGCCTACTTTACAACCGTGGGTAATCAAATATAACTTTAAATAATAAAAATTATAAAAGTGATGATGTATTTGTATTAATAAAATTAGGTTTTTGGCTTAAAAAGGATTTAAATTTCCACCTTCATTTTATAAAGTTGATTGTTGGTGGTTTTTGTTTTTATTAGTGAAATTACATATAAAAAACCTCTTAAATTGGTCTTTAAACAAACAGAATTATTAAGGAGGAAGTCCTTCCAGTGTTTTTGATTTTAGTTTTTGGTTCAACACTCCTGAATTGCTAGTGAAAATAGCTTAAATTGCTTAGAATTGGATTTATATTGGATTTACATAACTGGTAGTCAGCTTCACCACAGTTGTTGTTTTTAGGGCATTGAACTATAAAAATTACTTTAAAAGATATTAAACTAAATGGTTTTTGGATACTTGAGTAGGTTTTTAAATCTAGCTTGGCAGAATTTAATTTTTTTAACTTTTGATTTTGGAATTATTTACCCTTTTTTATATTCCAATGATGTGTTTATGACTATAAACAAATCCCATTCTGTTAAATTCTTCAAGATCCTTCCCTCCTATTAAAACTAAAGTTTCTGCGCTAAGATCAGCCATGGCCTAATTGGCTTGTTGCCTAAACCAAGCATCGAAAAGGATATCCACTTTCTTTGATGGTAAATATACCACCAAAATGTCTCAACTCATGCAGTTCAAGAAGAATCAATATGGCCACTTGAGAATATATAACCACTCTTATCATTAAATGGCAGTATATATGTCTTTATGGGCACATAAGCTCTTTATTATTACCAATAAAATATAACTATTATTCCTTCTCTGTTTTATTTTCTCCTGTAAGTGTAGCAAAGCTGCAATACTAAAAATGAAATAGGTTTAAGAATATATTTTAAGTGATAGGCTTGAAATTGCCCTGAAGATATCACTAAAGCTTGCAACTATTGATCCAGCCACTTATATATCAAGAAAACCTTTGCAACCCCCTTTATGGATTGGAACAAAAGTGAATTATAAAATATTAGTGATATCACATGTATACTTTAAGCAGTAAAAAGGACAATATTTCTGTGGTAAGAGATGTTAAATGTAAGGATTTTTAAGTAAAAACCCACAAATAGCACCATATTTATGTTGATTTTTATCTGGTGTTAAAGCTGATTGCAACATACATAACATCCCATTTTTGTAAGAGAGCTACTAGTTTGGATCAGAAAGGAGAAACACACCATCAGGGAGGCCATTAGGAAGGATTATACCAAAATTATAATGGGAGGGGGAAGCTAAGGAAGTATTTGGATAGGGGCGGGTAAAGACTCGGAGATGAACCGGTTTCCAGTGAATAAATTTCAAGGATTTTGTTTTGAATGAAGTGTAAGAGTTTTGGTGGTTGGGAGGACTGGCCTGAAGTTTGAGATCACGTAAAGATAATAATGCAGAGGCAAGAGCAACTGTTGGAAGTGGTGGCCCAGGAACTCGGACTTTGAAGGAGCACCCAGTATTGTTGCAGGTTGAAGTTGAGTAGGCAAGGCTTGCTTCTGGCGCCCACCAAACTCGGGAGGTTTCTTCTTCACAAATAGAAGTTCCATATCTTCTGTGGCATATCACTCGTGATTCAGGAGGCATTAACACGGCACCTGGAAGATGGGACTCTACAAACAAAGAGGTGTTCCCTGCCCATAAGGAATTGTTTTTAAGAAACATAGGTGAATTGAAGTTAAAGACCTTTTCCTCTTTTCCTAAAGTAGGCCTAAGATTGATTATCAATGGATCAGGACGATCACCATTTATAGAAACAAGAAAAGGAAGCAGAAGCAGAATACCCCCAGCAATCACTTGCAAGATAAGAAGAACACAAATACTCATGTATGTATCTTCTTGTATGTTGCTTTTTAAAATAGTATCCCTTAAGTGTCTCTGTATTCTGATTAAATAGGCGAGGTGTGTGAAAAGCAATATCTTTGATTGGGGGTCAGACCCAACAAAGAATATAATATGCCTTCTTTGGATGAGTATGTGTATTCAAACAAGTAAAATAATTCCCAAAAGAGAATCTTTATCACCAATCAAGCCTCACCCCTTTGAAGCTTAAATTGTGATTCTTCCAAAATTATCCACAAAATAGAACATACGATTCAAACAAGATATTCAATAGATAATTTATGACAGTACCACCTCATTTCCAGAAGCTTTTTTCCACCACCGTCTTTTTAATCTCCTTGATTTTTGAAACCTTAATTTCTAACACACATAATGAATTCCCATTTATAAAACCAAATTTTAAACAGTTTGAAGATTAAATTAAATATTAAAATTTATCTGAAGATATCTTCATTATCTAAAATATGTATTATAATTCAAAAATAAAGTATTTATTCTGCAATATTTTTTTACTTTTTGAAATCCTTCATAATTTAGCTAAAGAACATGATTTTTTATAGAGTTAAGGAAGAGTTCTTTAGCATATTAATTTTTTTAAAATAAAAAGCAAAAACCAAACTTTTTAATGATTCATATAGACTAATGTTGCAACCAAGATCAAAACTACACCCGACAGCACATCTTACAATACACAGGGGGTGCTCAATGAGTTGCCTTATGCCATATCTAATGGCATTCCACCTTCTTCCTCAAATGTTGAAACATAGGGAAATACTTCCCAATAAAGAAAAAAGCCACTTCCAGACCAACTCATCAATAATTTATTTTAAGCCCAAACCCTATTTGGATTATTCCACTCCCATGTGACCCAGTGGCTACTCTTTAAAATATAATATAATCTATTTCTCAACAAAGAAAATGTCTTATTCTGAAACCTGGTCTCTTCCTGGACTGTTTTATTCCCCAATCAAAATAAAGATCTCTAATCAATTCAGTTGCCACACAATAAGCATCTGATACAAGATTTAATAGCAGCGTAAACCTTTTATAAAGGGGGCAGTAAGCTATTCTGTCAGATATTTTTCTGTCAGCTGATTTTTGTTAAATTTTTTCTAGCTATAATTTTCTTCCCATGTAAAATTTTAACTTTGCCGCAATGAAAATAAAAAATACACAATAAATGAAACCTGTTCTAAAAATAATCTTAATACTTTTAATGGTCCTGTTCTATTTTCTGAAAGTGGAATTTAATTTATTTAGCTTTTAAAAAGGTAAAGATCTAAAATAAAACCAGCTAAATAAAAAAATAAAAAGTGAAACTAATTAACGGTTTATTGTAGCTTTCATTAGCAAATAGAGAAGATATAGTTTCTTATTTATTGTCAAGCTAAAAAAGTAACTGTAAAAAATTATGTCTGGATCAAATCTGACAGAAAATCAGCCGTCACAGAAATAGTTGACAGAACATCTGCTTGCCTCATAAAAAGTATGATAAATAATTTAGCAGGTTAGTAAATCGAAGCAAAGCTATGGAAAAAGAAGTAAATTGTAAATTAAATTACGTTTATTAATAAATCATAGCACCCTCAGTTAAATCTTTAAAGGCTTAACTTAAAAATTTAAAGATATATGATCCTTAGAGTAAATTAGATTTCCAAGCAGTGGAGATACACTAAGTTAAGTCATACTAAGGCAAAACCCACTCAACTGAAAGCAAACTAATTAAAAATAAAACATAATGGAACCCAAATCTATTGGAGTTTAATATGGATTAATCCGCTTTTAATTTATTTCTGAGCTGAGTCAATTCTTTAGTTAAATATTTTTTCTTTAATATATCTTATTTCTAATTTTATCCATAACTTTGAAAACTACTGTAAATATTAAATCATTGATTTATTTCATTGGGAATAAAGGGTCAGGAAGGGTGTCAGAAAACTATGAAATATGTTAATATGTGATCTATCAGAATGGAACCTTATATATTCTAAAAATAGGAAAGTACATGAATAACCTGAGACTTTAGAACTTACATTAGCCCTTAAGATCTATCTATGCAAGTAGTCTAAATTAGCTCATTGCTGGGAAGACAGGGGGCATTCTTTTATACATCTTGTAGAAAGATTGAGCTTGAATCTAGAATTTTGTAAAGAAATTTGTGCTTCAAAGCAGCAGCATCATTTTTCTTTACTTCGATTTTAGTATTGATGGCGAAAAAGAATAGGGAGTAAGGCAAATATCTGTTGGCAAGTCCAAAGGGTTAAAGATATCCGTGTAAGTATTTAATTATAATTTAAATACCAATATCACCTAGCACATTTGAATGTACTAGTTTAGGATATCTGATTACTCTACCAAGAAAAAATGTAGTAAGGAGGGGCAGCAAATTAGATGGCCAAGTCTAAGGTGGTTTAATAAATTAGATATAACACAAGTTTAGTACACTAAGGATAGTTAGCCCAAGACGCCAGTTAAGTGTACAGTGCAGCAGCTTCAACAACTATAGCTCCTGATAAGCGGAAATAAATGCCTTCCTGGGCCATGAAAAAGGAACATTCTGCCAAGGAACTGGTTTATACAGTAACCTGCATAAGTAATGGGTCAACAGTTTTTTTAAGATAATGCAAGATTATAAAAATTGAAAAGGGGCAAAATTAGTATTAAAAGATGCATCACAAAATTTTACACAAGGTTTCAATAAAAATATGCAAAATTAAATAAAAGTGAACATAAAAAAATGAAAATTGGAAATATACATATTTATTATCATATTTAGATAACTTACAATATTGAATATCTCAAGTAATTAGTGCTTTGCTGATTCCCCTTTGGCTTTGATAACTGCAGCAAGTCTTCTAGGCACTGAGTGGACAAGATTTTTGAGAGTTTCCATAGGAGTTGCCTCCCATGCTTTAGCCCCTCCAAATTTTAGATCCAATAAGGATTGTTTGGTTCCTTCTGGCAAATTAGACTTAATGACATCCCAAAGATATTCAAAAAGACTTAAGTCTGGGCTTTGAGGAGGCCAATCCAAACAAATAATATGTTTAGAATCCAAATATTTCTTAATAATCTTGGCCTTGTAATAGTAGCGTTATCTTGCATAAAGATATAATTGGCTGGATCTTGAAGATCCCTCATAAAAAAGAAATTCCAATCAAGGATCATTTTTTAGACAACAGCATCCATCTTCCCAGTGAGTGGATGGATCTCTTCTCTTGTATTGGCTGTAAAACAACCCAAAACATAGCACTCACATGCTAATCTTTAGCAGTGCCTTTTAAACAGCAGAGCTTGAGTGATTCTCCTGGTTTCCAGTAGCAAGTTTTGGGTCTCTGAGATCCACTGAGAAGAACTTTGGCCTCAACAGGCCAAACAATCTAGTCCCAGAAAGATACAAGGTGATTAATATATCAACAAGCAAAGGCCAATCTTTTAACCATATTTTCTGGAGTAATAAAGAATTTTTTCTTGCAACATGCCCAAATAATCCTTGATCATGTAGTTTTATATGTACATTAGTCTCAGAAAATTCAACTTCTAAGGAGTTTTTATATATTTGCTTAATTTGTTTGGCTGATAAAAAGAAATTTTTTAAAACCTTTCTAAATACCAATTGATCATTTTTCTTATTAGCTTTTTTAGGGCAACCTGATCTTAGAAAATTCTTTGCTGAGTTATCTTTTTGGTGCTGTAGGTAGATTCCTTGGGCAGTTTCATCACCAATCTTAAGTTTGTTGCTTATTTTTCTATAATACAACCCCATATCTTTTGCTAGGATAACTTGACCAAGAGTATACTCATGTAATTCTCTTGTTTTAGCCATCTTTTCCAATCAAAAAATTCTCTAACCTCAATTTTATTATATAGGTAAGTTTGATAATGTGGCTCTGTTTCATAAGCATTTTATGAGCATAACTCTTATATAGACCAAAAAGCTATAGTAGTCTTGATTTTCAATTTTGCTTTATATTTGCTTCACTTCTATTTATTTTTGCATATTTTTGTTAAAGCCTTGTGTAAAATTTTGCAGTGCATCTTTTCATGCTAATTTTACTCATTTTTAATTTTTAAAATCTTTCTTTATATTAAAAAAACTGTTGACTCATTACTTATGCAGGTTACTGTATGTGTGAGAGGCAAAAAAAGCAATGATTTAATTAAACCAGATATGCTCTTCAACAATTGACTGTAAGGTTTTTATCTTGGGAAAGGTGACCTGGCAGCCCAATCTATATGTGGATTCTTTTAGACACTATCATAACAACAGTAATATAGAGACCCATTGATTATAGGATAGTATAATCAGTATAATAAGTATACTTATAAGTTTCAAAGTTAGAAGCCCTTCTGAGATGTACATTGATAGTAAAGGCAAATACTAGCTCTGTCTTCAATTAGGACTATCAGTTTTAATTGCCAATTTAGGTATCCCTGCAGATGAGATACTGAGCCTATTGTTTACATCCCTTAATCAGCCAATTACTCAAATTATTGAAAATGGGTATCAAGAATACAGGCTTAAAAACTTTTGCCTTGCATTTTTTACTCTTCAGTTCAAAATCATCAAAGTTTGGATTAATCCATCCAATGATGATCCAAAAGATTCATTGCCCAAGTTGGACCCAACCACATCAGTGCCCTTAACAACAGAGATAAAGTCAACGCTATAGTGAAGTGAACTTTTTAAAAGCGGCATATTCCGGATTTTAACACTTTTTAATTGATGGAACTCACCACCTTGAACATTTTAAATATAAAAATAAACAATACAATGTAGTACCATAAAATGACCCCAGAGAGCTAAAAAACAATTAAAACATGTTTTACACTAATGCTTTACTATAACAAAGCAAAAAGTAGCTAATACAATTAAATATAATAGAATTGCAGTACACAAATCAAGGCAGTTATATGATTAAAAAAGCTTGAATAATTCAAAGCACAATTTAAAAAGTAGATACTATATAAGGGGATTTTTTTAATTAAAAATAGATGGAGCCTTTATAAGCAAGCAAAAGGGGATCATCATTACAACATCAAACAACCATGAAAACAGATTGGGGTCTGTTAGTTGCATGAGGTTTGTTTCACTACAATGATATGTGATTGGCAGGAAGGAAGGGATGATCACAGCAATCAGAATATGCTAACTTAGGTCAAGCAAAATACCAAGTATTTTCAACTTTAACTTATTTAGTTTTACTGACTTGTATTGGGATCATAAATCAACTTCTTTATTGATAAATAAATAATTGATGTTAAAAGTGACCAAATCAGATTTTATGAAGACCAGTAGTAATAATGAATGTTACTAATAATCACAAAAAACATATCTTGATTAATAAGAATAAGGAAATTATTGACCTTTTCTCATTTTAATCTATAAACTACATTATTTGAAATAAAAAACTATATTACATAAAACATATATGATATAACTATGTATAATATAGTAAATAATAAAGCTCATAGATATTTATTTGATAGATCTAATATCTTAGAGACTTAAAATGCCCTAAAAATCAGGGTAAAACAGTAAAGCATATGCATCTCACATATTTTCACCTTAAAACTATACCAGAATATTACCAGTTATTTAAAAAGATAGTGAAGTCAAGAAAACAATAAAGGAAGTAAAATAAAGGTAATCACTATATAGTAAGGAACAGTAAAGCTTATTAATATAAATTTCTGCCACAACAAGAGCTAGGCTTCTGTGATGCACCTGCTGTTGCTCTGAGGGCATCAAGGTGTGCCCTAGATTAAATTTGGGTTCCATCTGGGTTGGGGTGCCATAAATCAGGCAATAAAACTCTGAAAGAAGGAGCTATGCTGCATTTAAAGACATGTGAACTCTTACAACAGTTTTTCAACAAACAACCTGGAATCTTATGTATAAGCCATAGGCTCTGTAGGGGATTCCCTTCTTGAGGTAGTTACGCTCTTGAACAACTCTGTAAATCTCCTTGTAGAAACCCTTTCCCTCTTAGCCAAAGCTTTAAATTCTTTATTATCTTTAACCAGTTAACACCAGAAGATTGGCTTTTGGTAAGGAAAATACAGTTCATTCTAAACTTCTCTACCTGCTCAGGATTAGATTAAGAAACCAAAAATAATTCTTCATTGAATAAAACAGGCTCTTTATTAAGGCTTGTGATTAATTTTTATTAAGTCAAATAATAAAAGCTTGTCAAAACTTTATATCCTAATATCTTTTACTATTTTTATGTTGCTAAAAAAGTTCCACCATTCTAGGGTCCTAAAGTCCTTGCTTATTGTAGACTGGGTTCAGTCTCTCAGTACTGGTTTTGATAACTAAGCTTCTTTGGATTTTCTCCTTTACTCTCTTGATAGCTCTCTGTATCTCTATATAGCATGTGGTATAGTTTCTGATATATAGCCCCTTGTTAGAACTTTTTACTTTTTAGGGTTCTTTTATCAAAGACTAATTCAATTAAATTAAGCTTTTATAGGGATAAATTGGTTTTTATTACCTTCTTAATAGCCTAAGTTATTCCTGCTAATTTTACTATTTAATTAAGCTTTAATGTTCTCTATCAATGACTTCTTTTAGTACATAAAATATCAAGCTCAACCAATTTTACCTCATATAAAAGCTGAAGTGGTTAAATCCTCTATGAAAAGCTTTGTTGATTTCATAAATAGTGACAATGATTCACTAATAAAGCATAAAAATTTCACCAAACATTGTTAACCCTTTGCCATGGATTGTTCCAAATCACAATTGCCGCGCTTTTTGCTTTACAGCGCCACAATTACTTGGGATTATAGGGCACAGTACATTTGCCAGAATACAGTCATATGTGAGGATATGAGTAGTATTGTATCAGAAGAGCCAGGATTGAACAGAACCATAATTATTGCCCAACAATGGCTTCTGATTGTGAAGAAACACTTAAGGATTAGGATGAAGGTCAACCAGATTAAGGATAAAATAAAGATGGTTCAAAGATGATTTTATTGTAAAAGATTGATTTCTCTTATACCTTCTACCAGGGTAATCTCTGGGCTGCTAGCAATGTCTTCTAGGGCATTCTAACATGCCCCAATTTTGGGTAATTATCCATCTAGGTTTGGCGCTTATTGCACGTCAACCAATAGAATATTTTTATCTTCACCCAGCACAGGTGATCCTTGCTAGCATGGAATAATTTAGTACTTCAGGATCACTTCTTACTTCTCTGGCATACTGCAAGCTTAATGCTTATTAATGTGATAAATATGATAATTTGAGATTATGGGAATCAAACCCAGCGCCTTGGCGCTTGATGTAAAAGTAGGGCAGCGCTTTGGCGCCTGCTATATTTGCCAGGTGGCACTGCAGCACTTGCAATAATTTTCAGTTGGCGCTTGACATAAAAGTAGGGCGGCGCTTTGGCGCCTAATCTAATTTCTAGGCAGCGCTTATCATTGGTTAGTTTAAGGCTCAGGTCAGCAGACAAATGCTGATCCAATATTCATATAGTTTACACTACCGATTTTTGTAGTTTGGTAGCTGCAATTCATATCTGCAAGCTCTGCCATAATTAGTATCTTTGTATTTTGTACTACTAATTTATGGATTTGGTTGTAACAGTCCCAATCTGTGGGCTCTGTCATAATTGGCATCATTGCTTGGTCAAAATTCCCAACAACAATAAAGAAAATTTTCAGGATAAAAATTCTCAACCTCATCTCAAAATTTTCCTAAGATAATAAGCTCTAATATTTAAGCAAGTGATTGCCTATGCAACTAGACTTTCAGCCATTAAATAAGATACTATTTTAACTTCCTCCAGTTTATTCTCTTTCAGACTGATACAAAATAATATCATCTTTTCTAATATTCACCAGGTAATAATCCTGGATATTGCCAACATAAAATATCACATCCAATTCCTAAGAACCTCAAGTCATTGAGTTCATTGAGCTATATCCTTGAATAAGCTCTTATAATAATGGTCTTAGGCTCATCATTCTTACACAGTACTCATATATGTCTCTCTTAAGCTATCTAAAAGAGGTCAAAGGTGAAATTACTAATCATTATTATTAGGACATCAATCTTTATCATAGTTTATTATGATATTATGGTTGTAATACCTATTTGATGTGTTTATCACAGCCACATATTCCAGGTTTTTTTAACCTCAAGGTTAGATGTGATCTTTATCTAACTATTTATGTAGGAGTTATAGCAGCTTCAGGGGGTAGTTTCCCCACTATTTTCTCTCCTGGCAGGAATCTTCTTGTCAACCCAATTATTTTCAAAGTACTCAAAGTAACTCTTCAAAGTGCCAGAGTGTGAGGGCTAGAAGCTGGATTATTGACTAGAGCCAGGCCACCAAGAATTCCAGGCTTAAGACCATACTCAAGTAACTCATACTTATCCAGACAGAAAAGTACAAGAAAAGTAAACAAGATAGAAGCTGGTAAAAGAAAACATGAATAAACCAGATTTATTTGAGGATCCAAGAAAGAGAATGGTGGAATATGGGAGTGGAGAGAGAATAGGAGTTTATGCACTTAGTGTTTAAAGTGTGAGAGGAAGCAGGAGTAATTAAGCAGAAATCATGTCAGAAGGCAAGTGATGCATTTGTAAATGGTGCAGATTATAGCTCAGTTCAAATTGTCTTGTTTCAGGATTTCAGAAATGTGTTTAAGCATTGAGATTGATTCAATTGATTGTGAGATAAAAAATAAGTGGAGATATTCATGCATATGAAAAAAAGGTTTTACATGAATTGGGGACTTGGAATTGTATAATTAAATCAAGGATGTTATAAAAGCTACTTTAAAGTGTCTTTGAACTCATTTCAACAGTTTAAACACATCAATTAAGCCCATAACAAAAAAAACAGCTTCATTTCAGGAGGACTGTGAAATAGAGTGATTCTTGAAATTTTATTCTCCCATTGACCTAGAATCTAACACCTGTGCGCTTGTGCTTTAAAATCTAAGGCATAAATCTGACTAATAAAAAAGTAGAACTTAACATTTTCATCATTAAGACACTTATCAAAGATCTCCTTCACACCCTTGGGGTTACATATGGGGGCCTTCCTAAAGTTAAACAATCAGGTCTAGACTTCTCTGTTGACAATGACTGAAAATTCTCTGAACTTATAATCTCAAAGTTTATTATAATCATTTTGTTTCATGGAGCTTCTGGGAAATAAGAGAAGCCTCATGATTCTCTGAAGAGATCAGATATTCTCTTGTTGAGTGGATGGAATAAGAATGCTTGATAACACAAAGAGATTTTTCTAGCATCTCTGATAATGAAGAAGCCCCTGAAATAGAACAATATCCTTTAATCAGGAAGACAGAAGTAAACCAGTGTCTCCTAGGCGTCAAACTTCCCATGTAGCACCCATAGTTGTTTGAAATAGAGGGAAAGGTGATAAAGATACTTTCACACAAACAAATGGAAAGCTAAATTAAGTTACTAAATATTATCTTGGGAGGCATATACTTGTAATTCTATATTCTGTGTTCTGTCCATAATTATGAAAGAGGAACATTCCCCCATCCTCTGACTTCTTGAGGATATTATTGAGGACCAAGTCTTTGACACTTGTAGCACTCTTGGCCAGAGGGTTGAAGGCTTGCTGCTTGTTACTCAAAAAACTAATCAACTGGCTGTGCATTGATATCATCTTAAGATAATTTGGGGAAAGTAGCATGTATAAAGAAATCCACATGGGTAGCTGGGGTGAAATATTTTTGATAAGTCTTTAAGGTGTGAGATGATGTGAACTGAATAAAGGTTAACTGACTAGTCAATGTAGATAATTATCATTGTATTACTGCTCAGATACAATGGCTGGTGACTTCCCAATCACAATGGTTTTATTTTCTCTTTCTTTCTTTCTTTCTTTCTTTCTTTCTTTCTTTCTTTCTTTCTTTCTTTCTTTCTTTCTTTCTTTCTTTCTTTCTTTCTTTCTTTCTTTCTTTCTTTCTTTCTTTCTTTCTTTCTTTCTTTCTTTCTTTCTTTCTTTCTTTAAAGTGCTTATAAGAGATAAAATTACTGGCACTATTGTTTTAACAGTGATGTATTAAGAAAGATACACGTGGGAAAATGATTAAAAACTAGATCATTATTTTTATTGAGATATAAGAATTATATAGTTGGTGTGAATAATTATAAAAAGAAGAATATTGTGACAATCAATCAGTTTAATTGGGCAGGGGGCAGCATGATCCTTGTATTAATCAAAACACTAAATTGAGCTGTCCATCAAGACAGAATCATCACTGGTTCTTGTTTCTGGATTAAGTAATTTCAGAAGACTTCTATGTTTGGCTATGGGTGATGGGGAAGTTGGTTTGGGGGCCACATATTCTCTTGTGTGGAACTTTTTCCGGGGGTCAGCCCCACAGTTTTGACATCCCCTGGCTGAAGGTCAACTTCTTCAGTGGGAAGATCTGCTGGCTTGTTGTCATGGGCGCAGGCTCCATAATCTATCAGCTGCTATTCAGTTACTGGGATGGTGGTATTGTGTTGTTTTTGATGGGCCTTTCATGAGCAAAGTCTGTCATGGTGCAGGAATTTGTTTTATTTTCTTTTGCCTAAGCCTTGTGCCAGGTAAATTTTGTTGTCATTTACCTCTAGAATAATTGCAGGGCCTACTTTCTCTGGTTGTAGTTTGCTCTTGTCAGTATTCATCACCCAGAACTGATCACCAACTTAATGTATGGCTTTCAGAGGGACAAACATACCTTCTATGCATTTTTCTTCTCTATCTGCTTGACTGTTGTTGTCAAGGAGTATATGGGGATCTGATCTAGGAGAGACTTTGTTTGGTATTTCCAGCTTTAGCCCTAAAGGGCTTAAACAATGTTTGGCTGTATACCATATAATAGTTCAAAAGAGCTATTTCCAGTGGATCTGTTCACCTGAGTACAACATACAAGAATGGCGGTTGCTAACTATTTGGGCTAATCCTCAGGTTTCCTGATAGTGAGTTTGGCAAGGGCTTGCATGTGACTGTACAACAGTCAATATTGAGTATTTAACCAAATAAATGCTCTGAAATATAAAGTTATCTCCTGGTTTTCTGATTATTGCATGTAGATAGGTTGCATATGAAGACTTAAGGTAAAGATTCCTGAAAACTGGATATCTAGGTTCAATAAAAGAAAAGAAGGCAAAATTGGCCAAGTCAATCTGGGAGACGTGATGTCTCAAAAATGGTTTAATTAATCGGGAAGATTAATTAATAAATACACAGGAATATAATTAATGAAGATTTAATTATATTGGTTAAATTGCCTTGACTGTGTCAAGAAGTTTGGTTAAGGTCAACCATAAGCAAACCCCCAAATTTTGGGTTAAAAACTCTGTGTTGGCAAATTCATTGGAATAAAAGCGCCACTGCGCTGCCCAATGGATTTAAGAAGCGCTGCTATCAAATTTTTTCAGGCGCTGTGGCGCCGCCTGGGAAAGTTCCTAGACGCTGCAGTGGCACCTGGTTTGAGTTTCAAAGCATTTTAATGGGTTTTAAAGCAAAAAACCATTAAATGCAAAGATAACTAAATAAAGGCAAGGATGCCTAGGAATTCAGGGTTGATCAGCTGGGTCCTAGTTAGAACATCAATAGCTGAGTTTTGGGATGTTTAATCCACAGAGGTTTGGCGCTGGGAGCTGAGGAAGCTCCATTCTGAATTGGTACAATGAGATGAATGGAGTTAGGTGACTTCTTCCCATTGTAGGTTGATTCTCATAGGTTGAGAAATATTGGTGATCTTTTAGGTATAGATCTAGGTTTGGATGACTCAAATGTCATAGACCACCTGAGATGAATCATAGGTTGATTCAGAAACCAGAGGGGTTTTAGCCAAATATGCCCCAAATGGTATGTAAGCAAAAACAGCTACACTTTAATAAAGATACATTGCCAATTTTGACGCTTTCCCCTCAACTACCTTTTCAATTATTATGTCTTCTTTGTTAAACTTTGAAAGGGCCAAATTTAGAGTACTTTGTGTGAGAACTGCTGCTGCCAGGAAAGAGGTTCCTACAAGTTTGTTGGAGGAAGTTTAGGCAAGCTTGGAGGTCACCAAGACTGTGCCTGAGGAGTCCTTGGTGGAAGTAAAGGCTGCGTTTGAAGAGTTATACTCCAAATTCTTTGCAAAAGAAGGTACTCCTGCCCAAGGAAACCAAATATATGCATGGGATTCCTGGAACCTGTTAGTAGGATGGGACAAAATCTTACAGCAAGTGAAAGCAAAGGCAAATTGTGAAATTGAGGCTTTAAGGGTAAGAGAGGAAAAGAGCGGTGAGATCATGACCCATTGGCGGGATGATAACAAAGTGTTGTCCCATAAAATTGCCTCCCTGGAGACAAAGCTCCTTGAAGCTTTGTCAAAGGAAAGTAATGTCAATAAGAGTCAAGGGCAGGATAATGGCGGGATGAACTGGTTGGACCTGGATCCGCCACATTGCACTAAGCTGCCAATTAACCAGTTGATTCTGCTGTTAGCCTTGGGTGGTAAGGAGTGGTCACTGTGTGCTTTACGCCCTTCTTGGTGAGGTATACATTGGTGATCTTGGAGGTCTATTCCTTGCTTTCATCTCTAATCAACAATTATGTCTTTCTAAACTTGCTGATAATTTTCTTATCTATGAATTTGTCACATTGTTGCCAGTATGACTTTGACAGCCTGTGCTACTGGCTATTGCTTGGAAAAATTTGATAATACTGATTATATATTTCTTGTTGCTGTATTTTCCTGTAATAGGACCTATAATGTCTAGTGCCCATACCTTTAAAGACAACTTTTTTCAGATGGGTTTACTGACTTGGGAGGCGTGTTGCTCTTAGCAAACATTTTTCAAATCTCAAAATGTTTAAGTACTTCATTGATGTCTCTGTACAAGGTAGGTCACCATACTTTGTGCTTCAAGAACTTGTATAGGCTTCTGCTCTTGGTGCAACCAAGATATCTGTAGTAAGTAAGATTGTGTCCACTCTTTAATGTGTGGGCATATAGGGGATGATTATCCTGCCTGACATCTTACAGTGTAGCATTATGTAGAAGTCCATGAAAAAGTGTTTGATATTGATGAAAGTATCACATGTTATGACTGTGGTGCCTGGGGGAAGCCTTCATCCTTGGTTTTTAATACAAAGAGAGGCTAATCAGGGTCTAATCTGTTTTTCTCCTTTGAGGCTCACACATAAAGTTGTGATAGGGCATCAGTGGTTACTAATTCTGGTCCAGGCTAATACATGATGTTAATGTTGAATCTTTAAAGGAACAAATCCAGTATGCTTGTATGAAGGAAATGCTTGCTTGTGTCTTGAAGTAGATAAGGGATTGGTGGTCTGTGAGTGCCATAAACTCTTCTTTCCTCTTTTGGCAACAACAGTATTTGCCTATGAAATGC
Organism: Entomophthora muscae; assembly: GCA_014839935.2. Classification (NCBI taxonomy): domain Eukaryota; kingdom Fungi; phylum Entomophthoromycota; class Entomophthoromycetes; order Entomophthorales; family Entomophthoraceae; genus Entomophthora; species Entomophthora muscae. Next base: position 71,582 of record QTSX02006414.1, read on the forward strand.
ATGATAGCAAAGAGTTCCTTGTCATGGATGGGATAGCAGCGCTTGTTGTCTGTTAACTTACAGGATTAATATGCCACTGGAAAAATTCACCAGAGTCTGTACTGATCTAGAGCACACCCCCTATGGAGGCGTCTGAGGCATTGGTTTCCATCTTATAGTCCACATCTCTTTTAGGATACTGAAGGATAGGGGATGACATTAGCTTTTCTTTAATTTGGAAGAGGAGAGGTCTTGTTGTGGAGTCCAGACAAACTTGGATTTGATTCCAGTGATAGCAGACAATGGGGCTGTTAGTTCATCACTGTTAAAAAAGAACCAACACATGTAGGCTATCATGCCCAGAAATGGGCAACTGTGGTAAAATCAACTCCCTGGTAGTCAACTATTAAGTAAAGTGAGAATTCAGCTTTTTATCTGATTGACTACTGGAAGTTGACAATTTTTTAATTAACAGTGATTGACGTACTGAAAACTTTTAATATAAAAATTAATCTCTACAACTATAATATACTAAAGTAACCCCAGAAAACCCAAAATGCAATCAAAACATACTTTGACTAATAAGAATAAGGAGAAATAAGACATTCATTTTCAATTTACCATGTACTTTACACTCTTAACATAAAAATATTTTTTATTGCCATTAAAAATTAAAATTATAACAAGACAAAAAAGATAACAACAATGTAAGCTATTCAAAATAAAAAGTATTAATATTCATTTGTTATCTTCATATAAGCACAACTGTAAATATCTTATGTTTTATTAAGAAATTAACAAAAAGTAAGGCATTTCATTTACTTTCAACTATAAGTATTAATCTCAAACCTACAATCTATACATAAAAAACTCTTAATATCTTATTAATATATAAAATGAAAAAAAAACAAAACTAAAAAGTAAATGATCACAACTAAAATGTAAAAATTAAAGCTAAAAAGTTGAAGGTAAAAATCATATAAGCAAGAAAGTTTACTCTTCACCCTTCTTCCCCCTTTTCATTTTAGCCCCTTCCAGGAGGGCAGTGATGATAAGCTCAAGCTGCTGCTTAAGCTCAGAGGCCTTGTGTTTGTGCTTAGCCACACCCTGAATGGCCTTGGTGAAGAGGGTGGAGCGGGTTGTAGGCTTGGTGGGGGGACGCATTGGCCAATTAACGCAGCTTGGAGATGGTTTTATCCTGCTTGTGCTGCAGAAGGGAGAAGAACTTGTTAAACTTTGGGTGAAGCCCAAATTTGGCCTTGAGATGCTTGTGACAAGCCTCTAGCACCAAAGAGGTCTTGAGCTCATCATTTATCACCACCTGGTACACATTCCAGCTTGCCTTGGCATAGGCCTTGCCTTGCCTCTGCATGATAACCTTCCCAATAGACTGGGGCTCAAAGTACTCAAGAAAAGGCTTGAGCTCCAAGTGCTTAACTCTATAAGGATCCTCTGAGAGAACCTCAAACCCCTGCGCAGTGTGCTCTGGCTTTAAAAAACCAAGGCACTGAATTGTGCCAGCACAAATTTGCAGGTGTCCAAAGTATCCCTCTGGCTCAACCTACTGAGCTCAGCATGGGTCTGTACATTTGAGCAACTTCTTGGCAGAAGTGGAAGTGGCACCTATGCACCCCCGTCAAACAGCTGCTCAAATGCATTGAACTGAGCAGGCTCAAAGTCCATTAAGCATGTGAGCAGGCCAAGAGCTTTAGCTTTACCTTTTCCTCCAAGTCCAGGGTGGCCTGGTCTTTGGCAGCATCAGGAGGGTTGGCTTGGGTATGTGAGGGACTTCTTGGTGTTGTTGGTGGGGGAAAGGAAAACTCTTGCCAGAGGATGGAAAATTACAGGTGTAAATGACCTTGATGACCCATGAAGAAGGAAGAAAGAAAGTGGAATCACCTGGATGTCTATCTGAGCATGTAACATCCAGAGCTGGTAGAACATCCAAAGGCAGGTGGCAAAGGTACTGTCAACTAGCCAGGTTGACGCCTTTTTCAACTTCATCAGGTTTTGCTGAGTTGAATATCAGATTATAAAATCCTTGAACCTTGGCCCATTGTTGTGTAGGAGGAAGCACTCCCCACTTGAGAGCTGCTTGAGCTCATGGGTAAGACTAAGCTTAGAAAGGACGTTAGAGGCCTTGGGAGGAGGGGGGATTAGCAGCAATTCTCTTGTTGCTGATGAACTTAACCAGTTGTTCCTGGTTTGGCACCAACTTGAGATTGTTGGGCTTGAGATGTTGCAGGGCCTTGACGTCCAGATTGGAAGCATGGATGTTGGAAGAGGTAGGGATTACTTGAACAAGGTAACACTTTAGCATCCTTGTTATTTGGTGATTTGAGGGCTCACATGTGTGGTCCCCTTTCTCAGCAGTAACCCTATCCCAGATTTAGTGTTCAGGCGGGCCCCACAAGACTTATCCTCACAAACAAAGTGCTTGCTTTTGGTCTGCTGCTTTTGATTATTACAGTTAAATATTTAATTATCTGCAATGTACCTGGGGCTGCCTTTAACTAGCATGTTGAGGAAAATAACAAGGAAATTGTTTAGAAAATTTTAACTCCCCATCCACATTACAGATGTTGTGAATGCCCAGTGTATCCCAAGCTATGTGGCTGGTGGCCTTGAACTTCTTGGAGTAGTTCTCTGGCTCCTCCTGGTAGTCAGGAAAAGGAAGAGAAGAAGAGACATCAGAGGGAGAAGGGGAGAGGTTCATTGAGGCCTTCTTGATGGCCTCCTTTTTCTTACCAGAAGAAGAGGTAGGCTCCTTAGCAGCTTTTCCCTTCTTAGCGGGTCATTCTTTGGTGGGCTCTGAGTCAGCCTTGGAATGATAAAAGGAATGAACTGTAAGATCATCAGTTTTATTAAGGGATGAATTGTGGGGGAAAGATGAGGGTGGAGGGGGAGATGGGGTTGCAGGAGATGGAGTTGCAGGAGATGGAGTATTGTCCTTGGCAGGCTTCTTGGTGCGCTTGGTGATGGCGGAAGGAATATTTGAGCCCTTGGAGGCTTGGTACTTGGGCTGCTTTTTGCTTTAAAATGATCTTGGCTAAAAAAGTTTAGTATTGTAAATAAAACAACATGAAAGATAAAAAATGATAGGAGGCAAAAAACCAAAAGATAGGTAAAAAGTATACATGGAGCGTCTCATTTGTCAAGAAAAGAACATAAAAAAGTAAAGGAAAGCAAAATAGAAGCACAAAGTATAAATCTAAAGGATAAAACATAGAAAATATGTGATATTTGATAAAGCGCAAAGATTCTAGGTTCAGCATAACATCATAGTGCTAAATCAATGGAAAAAATTTAAAAATAAAATTAAATGTATAAAAAGTATATAGGGAATAATATTGAGAGTAGTAGAGCATATTTGCAATAATAAGTTATTATGTGGAATTTTTTTATTGGGGGTTAAACATCCAAAACTTAGTAAAGTGTTGAGTTTGGCACTGTCAATTAGCTGAAAAAAGCTGTTTTCTCACTTTCAACTTTCCCAGAGTTAACCAAAAAATTATAATTACCATGGTTTTTACATATAAACTTGATTAATTTAAAAAAAGTGTGGTAACATCTTTGATTGCTCCCTCTTGGGGAAGTATTTCCCCAAATGACTCTCTAAAATGATTCCCAAACTAATCATTAAGTCAGTAAGACTCTTATCATTTGCCCATCTATTACAGGGATTAAACATTTTTAGTCCAAATAGGAACACTACTTGGACAAGCCTCATGACTGCCATGACGTACACAGAAAATGTGTGGCTTCTCATGATACTATATAATACTCTAAACTCATATCTAATAAAGTATCATCCTATTAATTTTCTCCTTTATCTTGTTTTTTATACTTCCCAGAAGTATACACTTGAAAACAGGTTCAAAAGTTAACCCAAAAGCAAGGCAGTTTCATATTTCCAAAAATTAAAAAATAAAAAATAAATTTAAAAAATAAATGATTGGAATATGTTTATTAGTTGTAAGATTATACACAGGGGAGCTGGGAGTAATTATTTACCATAGTGAGAGTTAAAACGTTAAGAAGCTCCCTTCACTAGTCACTCTGTTAAGATGTTGAGTTGGTGGGTGTCAAGCGGCACCCATAGTGTGACACTTATCAATGTAGACTTAAATTTGAGCCTTTAATTGGTCAAATGTAAAAAAAATTGTGTGACAAGTGGATAGTGTCAAAAAAAGGAGGAGTCAAGTTTCTGTTTTTTTATAAATTACATATGAAATCTATTAATAAATTAGGCTTAATTTATATGGCGCAAATTGAACTACCAACCTGGAATAGACATAATGTAAAACAAGGAGGTAGTTTTTTAATGTATAGACCACTAAACTCATCATAGTAGTGCTTAGGAGCTCAATCAATAACTATGGACACTAATAATAAAAATATAATAGTAAATAATAAAATTTATTTAAGTACATATGTGTTTTATTAATAAAATTAAGATTTGGCTTAAAAAGTGTCAAACTGGCCACTTTTTCTTTTAGAGTGTCAAACACAGGTTTTTTACTTTCTATTAGTAAATTTACTTATAAATTGCCCCTTAAATTGATCTTTGAGCTAACCAATTTATTGGACAGAGTCAAATTTGAGTGAATCTAATATCAGATTTTGGTTTTGCACCCCTAAATTACTAGTAAAAATTAGCCTAAATTGTTTAAGCCAGGAATAATAATAGATTCAAATATTCAGTAGTCAACTCCCTGGTAGTCAGCAGATTGTCAACTACCAGGGATTTGATTTCACCACAGTTTCCCAGAAATGTACTGAGTTACCTTTTGTCCCTAGGGGGCATCTGGCAGATGGCTTGGATTTTGTGTGCATCAGGCTTGATGCTGTCCTTAGATACCACATGTCCTAGGAAGGGTATTAGTTTGCAATAAGACAGGCATTTTGATGGTTTGACTAGCAGCCTGTGCTATGACAGTGTAGCAAACACTACTTATAAATCCTTGTGATGCTGTTCAAGGTTGAGCTATAGACAATGTCATTGTCTAAATATATAAGGGCATGCTTCCTAATGTGAGGAGCAAACATCCTGTTCATGAATGTGAAAAAGGAAAATGGTGTGCTGTTCATTCCAAAATTGGGAAAAACACTTGTAAAATCTATACTTAGTTTGGAAAGCAGTTTTGGGGATATCCTCTCTTTAAGTAGGATCTGGCTTATCCGGTGGTTAAGTCTATCTTGGAGAATACAGTTGAATCACCTAGCACATCAAAAAAATTGTCAATGAGTGATAATAGATAGAAGTTTCTTATAGTGAATTTTTCAGGGCCCTGTAGTGGGTGACTATTATCAGGAACCTGTCCTTCTTTGTCACAAAGAATATGGCAGCACCAAAGGGAGATTGTTCTGATCTTATGAGGTCCTTTTTCAAGGCCTCCTTAAGATAGGCACAGAGTGCATTGTCATTATTTAGGGTATTTTAGTATATAGTGTGTACTTTGGGTACTCTTCCTTTGAGTTGTATGGAATTTTGTATGTGTTTCTTAGGTGGAAGTCCTAGTAGAGCCTCTTTGAATATTTCTGAATATTGGGCAACCATATCCCTGACTTTTTTTGTTGTAGTGTCTTAATTGTCTTTGAAGTGTATGACTTCATATTGACAAGAGCCCCAATGAATTATCTTTAGGCTTTCTTTCTCCTCCTGTGTTTCTTTTATGCACACAAACACATGGTCTCATAAAAGTTGATTTATGGTCTCTGAGTAGATTTGGTGATTGATGCCTTCCTGTTTGATGGTTATCACCAAGGTGACCCAATAAATGCGGGGGTTGGTTTGTCTCAATCAATCCAAGATTGGCATCATATCAAAACAAGGGAAGTCAATGGTAAGTCCCTGGATGGTGGAGTAAAGGTTTTCTGGCATGATGGAAAAGGGATAGAGTCTCTCTAGTAACAGCAATGTGCTGTTCATCAGCTAAAACCACTTTTTAATCTGCAAAGGATTAGTGGCTAGCTTGAACTTGTTCAAAAAATTACTGCTGACAAGGGTTTGATCTGCACCCAAGTCTAGGAGTGCTGAGCCTGTGTAAAATCAAAAGTGGAATATATGAGACAAGTTTATTTGGGTGTCTGTTAATGATGTAGAGTACCAGATCTAATGACAGAACCTGAATTATAGGGCACTGATCTACTTTTTCAGATTGATATCTGTCATTTGGCAGGGCTGATAGTTGTCAGGGAGAGCTTTTTCTGCTTATTGCTTCCCTGGATTTTCTGTCATCTGCTTGCCTTGGATGTTGATAACTCTAAAGTGGGTAGAGTTGTATTGAATTTTGTCCCCATTGCTATTGTCATTAGATGTCTGCAGCTTATTGTTGTTGCTGTAATCAGGTGGAGGGCAATTGTGACGTCTTGAGGATGAGAGTCCTTGGGACTCTCTCTTCTCAGTCTGCGCCTTATGTAGTGCATTGGATATTTGCTATGATCTCTCTACCTCAGGGTACAGGCTTTGGAAATTGGTCACTTGGTCTAAGTTAACGTGTCTCATAATGTGAGATTTGAAAGCATTGTAATAAATAAAGTTTGTTGCAGGATTATCAAAGGCCATGTCCAAAGATGTGAAAAGGCTCAGTTCCTGCAGGCTCTTGTCATTTCCTTTAATATACTAGTCTGCGTAAAGCTCTTTACTTGGCATATTACCATGAGGACTATATCTTTCATTACAAACCTATCCAAGAAGATGCGCTTGAAGGTTTACCAGTGCTTTCCTTTATGATTGTTGTGCCACTTGTTGCACCAGGTACCTGTGTTATGGGTTTGACAAATAGAGAATTATATAATTCAGAAGTAAGTTAAACATTCCATCTTCATCAAAATATTTTGGGACAACTGAATCCACACTAAGCATCATTGCTCTTGTTGGCTCCTGCAAAAAACTCCAAGGCTGCACTACACACTTGCTGAGCTACATGGGAAGGCATGATGCTCTTGTTGTTGGTTTGAGTTGTGGAAAGAGGGAGCCTGAAATAAACCTTAAAATGATAGGTAATTAAAGGTGGGAACTGGAATTAACATGTTTAGGTAAAGGATGTGTCCTTCTGGTATATCAGTTCCTGGCGTGTAGGGCGTTCAATCCAAGGGGAGCTTGGACATGATTCTTTTGTATATTTGTTGACTGCAGCAGGTTTAAGCAACAGGAGACATAAAAAAGGTAGGATAAATAGCCTACCTGTGCTACCAATGTTGTAACTGTGCTGTTTAACAGAGCTACAAGGGAAAAATGATTGGATACCGGATAGTATTCTTTATTGAGAGATAACTATTATATAGTTGTTCTGAATCAGAATACTGGGAAAATGATTAAGGTGATCACTCAATTGGATGGTTAAGGGGGTGGCTTGATTCTTGTAGAGAGTCAAGAACTGAATTGAGGTATCTGTTTTGTGGTGATTACTATCTGGTCATGTTACTAGGTTTAGAAATTTGAGTTGACTTCTGCATTTGGCTTTGGATAACCTCAAAATTGGATTGTGGGTATTGAACCAATTTAGTTGGAACTTTTTCTAGGGGGCTTAACACAAATGACAAACTCTTGTTAATAAGGCTCATGGAAGAATATCAGCTACAGAATTCAAACCCTGACACCCTGCGAGCCGCCAGCCTTTGTTTTTTTGGGCTCAAACCAGAGCCAAATTTGACTTTGATGAAACTCCTGAGACCTACCAACCTAGAGTTACCTGTGCCAATACCTTGCCTACAAAAAGACCCTGTTAATCCTGCCAATGAGAGCGCAGGACTGGTCAGCAATCCCAAGATAAATGGAGCCACCACAGCTGGGGAATTGAAGAACCTTCCTGTGGAATGTGGGCCACCCAAGGATGACAAATCCTGCAACTCAAAAAGGGAATTCAAGTTTTCTCATCCCAATTCAGCCAATGAGAGATCCCCTGTGCAGGATACTACTGAGGGTTACCAAACCTTGGTAGGTGGTACCACCTGGCCTGAGGGAGATTACAAAAGTTTTCCCATGACAGATGGGCATACTTATACCCTGGGCCACCAGGAAGTTGTCCATTGAAATTCTTGCAATAAAGTGATATAAACCTTTGGTTTAAACAGGTCATTTCATATTTTATTTTAAGTTCTATTTTATTGGAAGTCTAACCTCTGAAGTCCTGTTCTCCATGTCCATTAACCCCAAGAAACTGCAGACTGTCCACCCAAACTATATTGTTCTCCAGGAGCACTCTTTGGCCTGGTACATTTCACGGAATATCCACCCAACACGGCATATTCAGAGTTCACCATAGAGGAAATTTTGCTTTACAGGCCTGAAGCCAGAACTTAAGAGACTGAGATCATTAGCAGAGAAGAATCCTGAATTTAGGTCCCCTTTGTTATTCTGAGATAAATATAACTACCTGCCAGCCTACCAAGTTCAAATGACCCCACCCCTTACCCCACGGCCCAACTGCCCGCAGGAATCTGTGGCTGCCAATGAGTCCACTTCAACACAACTATTCAGAGTGATGTAAATCACCCTTACTGGTATTGTTGATTCCATGGTTCCCTCCAACAGATCCTGGGCCATCTTAGGCAATCCTTATCCTATATTGTAAAAAGAGCTCCAATATTATGATGGGGCCTTCCCTAAGGACCTGTGGGCTGTCTGCCTGCAAGTTCTCAGGAACCCCCCATAGGCTGGATCCCTGACATTGTTGACTCCTTGGTTTTGACACAAGTAATGGTAGTGGTAGCGTGATTGGTAGTTGCCCATGCCACTAGCTAACAGGTGAAGTGGTTAATAGCTGCAACAATGTACTTCTTGCCCAACTTATCCTCAGGCAGAGGCCCAACAATGTCAAGGGACCACTGTTTGAAGGGTTCCATAGCCTTAATGGATAAAACTGACTTATGCAGGGCAGGTTTAGATGTGTTCTTTTAACATAACACATACATCTCAACCAGGTCCAGAATTTACTGGAGCATGTGGGGCCACCAAACCTTACACTTCATGATTTCAAAGAGGTTGTATCCTCTGAGACAGCCTAAGGTGTTGTGATAGTTCAGGATTGTGTTCCCTTGCTGTGTGATGAGGATTCAGGGCGTCTTTTTACCTATCTCTAATTATGCCACATGTTATCAGTGTCTTTGAACTGGCTTTTGTTGACCTTTAACTTCAAAATGATAGTTGAGTTGAGACCCTTTTAGTGGGTGGCATCAGGGAAAAGGTAGAGCATGGGCCAGTACAAGAAAATCTGTCATCCCCTGTGATAGAAAAGTCATGTAGCTTAGAGAGGGTGTCAAATGTGACAAGTTCTTCTCCAGGATTATATTCTATGAGGAGCTGATACAAGACAGGTGTTCAATACTTCCTGATTGATGTTGGGTCAAGTGCAACTGAGTTTTGAAGTATTGGAGGGACTTATTATCTGTCTGGATCTGAGGTAGAAAGGTGACATTTTACAAGTAGCAGCGCCATTTCTTGACACCAGTGATTGATTTCAGCTAGCCCCTTATCATGGATGGGGTAGTGTTGTTCTGTGTTAGTGAGCTTACTGGACTTGTATGATACTGGGAGGAAAGTACCTCCATCAGTCTCTAATTGTAGTACATCCCTGTGGCCAATTGGAAGCGTCAGTTTTAAGTTTTTATTGGAGGTTTTGGTTGGGGAACTTTAGGATGGGTGTGACTGTACAGCAGTCACTATTAGTATTTAGCCCAATAAATACTTTGAGATATATAAGACTGTTCTGTTTATGTTGTTTATTTAATATGTATAAGTTTGTCTAGAATTCTTTGGGAAAAAATTCCCAGATGGAAGCTAGTATCTATATTTAAATAAAATAATGTAATATGGTCTGTTAGTTAGGCTGTACTAACTGGAAAAATTGAGGCAAGATTGACTGAATTTATCTTGGAACTAGGATCTTGTAAACAGTTTAATTAACCCCAAAAGTTGATTAAAATATACCCACAGACATGTTAATGAGGATTTACTCATTGGGTCAAAATGAAATTGACTGTTTCAAGTAAAGACTTGGTGGCTTTGAATTAAATTGCTTAGCTGTATAGGTTGATAAATATAATTGACAAGGGATCAATTAATTAACAATAATCAAATGCAGACAATGATGTCTGGGCATTTAAGTTTGATCAGCTGGTTTCAGTTGGAACAATGATAGCTGAGTTTTGGAATATGTAGATTCCACCTGGGTTTGGTGCCAGGAGCTTAAGAAGTTCCATGCCAAATCAATACATTGAAACAAAAGGTATCATGTAAATCTTTGCATTTTAGGTAAATTCTCATAGGTTGAGAAAGGCGGAGAACTTTTAGGTAAAGATATAGATTAAATGCCATTTATATGTCATAAATCATGTGATAGGAATCAAGGGTTGATTCCTGAACAGGAGGATTTTCAGCCAAATATGCCCTGAATGGTATATAAGCAAAAACAGAAAAATTCCAATAAAATAATATTCTGTAAATTTTTACACTTTCCCCTCATTTACTTTTTAATTGCTGTCTTCTTTATTATCATTCAAAATAGCTAAGTTTGGGGTTCTCCAAGTAGAAACTGCCACCACTAGAAAGGAAATTCTTGAAGGCTCCCTTGAAGAGGCCTAGGAGAGTCTGGAAGTCACAAAGACTTTGCACAAGAAGTCTTTAGTGGAGGTCAAAGCCGCTTTTGAAGAATTGTAAACAGACTATTTTGCTAAGGAAGGAACCCCTGTACAAGGGAATCAAATTTACGCTTGGTATTTGTGGATTTCTTTGGTATAATTTGATGAGATATTGAAACAGATTAAATATGCAGCAAATCTAGATTGAAGCTCTCAAGGCAAGGGAGGAAAAAATTGTTGAGATTATGGCCAGATGGCGTGATGACAATAAAGTGTTGTCACAGAAAAAACCCTCCTTGGAGGTAAAGCTTACTGCAGCTTTATTTCATGAAGGTTCTGGTAGCAAGAGTCAGCCAGGAAATGATAATGGAAAGTTTGAATGGCTTGACCTGGATCCCTAACAGCAGGGTTGGGTTTTATCTCTTGGACAGAGATATTTTGCCCAAGGAATAGCAACTCTAATAAGAGAAACTTGCCTTTGGAGAGCTTGGCCTTCAATTGGTTTTTCAAAAGGTATTTAATATGGCTCAGAGATGTTAGAGATAAGTGATTTGATACTGAATGAACACAATAATATTTTCCAGATAAATTATAAAAAACTTATCAATCAACTCCTTGAAACCCTTATAAATGAGCATTGCAAAGGTGGATGACATATTAGTCTTGCCAAAATTCATGAAGCGGCACCCAAATAACCCATAGCTGTTTAAAAGACTGTCTTTGCCTCATCCCTGGGGGAAATCCTGACCTGGTTGCACCCAATAGTGAGATCAATCATACCTAAGACCTTCATATCTGTAAGTCTATCAAACAGGTTGTCAATTAGCAGTAGGTGTACTTATTCTTTAAAGTGACTTTGTTTAGGGCGCACACATCTGTAACCAAACAGAGCAATCCATCATTTTTGACTACAAAGAAGACAGCAGCTCTGTAAGAGGAAAAAGAGGGGAGGATCAAGCCCTTTTCTAAGGTGTCAAAAGGGTGCTGACATAGAGTTTCATCCTCTTTGGGCATTAGACAGTAGAGTGAGTGGGCTTTTGGTAAAGACCCTTGTAATTGAACAGTGTGTTGAATCTATTAAGGATGAGGTAACTGAACTGGTGTTTAACTAGAGCCATCTTTAAACTCTTTGAGGAGTTCTTGTGATTCTGCTGGTTGTAGATTGTTCAGAGGGGACAAAAAGAGGGTTCAGAGCAGATAACTCACCAAACATTTACTGTAACTAACTTCCTCCTTTGAATTTGTAAGAGCCCTTCTATGTTTGCTGTATAAAAATGTTGTCACGTAGGAGCTTTCTCATCTTAATAGGGTATACCTGGAAGACTACACCGTTTCTATTGAGGGTAATAACAGATGTATCCCAGTCAATGTAGGTACAATTGTGGCATAACTAGTCTAGATATGCTATCACGCTGTGACTGAAGCTGGCCATGATAAGCCCAGAGAGCCAGATCTAGATGTTATTCATTCTTACAGAGAAGGGTGCCATCTTGTGGATTATGCCTAATCTGAAAGCGTCTGCTACATGCTTTCTTTGAAGTGGCTGTAGACTCAATCTAACTTTTGAGAGTCTACAAATACTTGGTTGACCATGTTGCAATAGTCCCCAGTATCTACCAGGAGCATGTGGGCGTTTTTCAGGAAGCAAAAGGGATAGGACAAGCAAGTGAATTTATTTGATAAATGACTGGCTTGGAGGAAATTTTGTCACTGTGAACTTGAAACACATCTAAGGTTTCCACCTTGTGCACATTATAGTTGCAGGGGTTCTTAGCAAAAAGAGATTGGGAGTATGAGTCAAGCTGGGTTGCATAGCCTTTCATGTCTACAACCCTCAGGCTTTTCTCAAATCCTCAATCTGTGTTAGATTGAGCACCCCCTCACAAGGGTGCTTATTGCCATTCTCCTGCTGACGGTCCTGGCAGCGTCCTACTTGATTGTAGGCACTTCCAGGCGCAGGGCAAGGTTGAGGGGGTACATCATTGGATATACAGAAGCCCATTGTGGCTTGGCTGTTTGCTTCTAAAATGCCCTTGTAGCAATCATCAATGAATTTGTAGTGCCATACAGGCATCTATTTACAAATATAGGGGTTTAACTCATTGATGATAAGGTGATGAGCATGGCATCTCCATCAGTAATAGCTTATAGGGCAGCGGCAAGTGCTTGTTTCCAAGCAGTAAGGTACTTGGAGATTGCCGTATTTATAGCAGTAAAGGGTGCTATTTTTCTAAAAAAAAGTTAGTCAGGATCCTAACTCTTAGTACTATACCTATAGGTGTTATAGTGACAGCTTTTGATAGGACAGAAGAATATAAGGGTATAATGACAAAACTGGTATTTATTATGATAGTTCTGCAGCTATATAGTAGGAGATGGGGGAATTTCCACCAGGAGAAAGGAGGCACAGACAGAAGGACCTTCTTAAAGGAGGAGAGTGGAAAGGCACAGTAGAAAGTCCTGTGCAAGAGAACAACCAGTTTCACGCAGTTTTTTTTATGAAGGCAAGTGGCAATATTTATGTTGTCCTATTTATAACCTCAGAAGTAAAGCATGTACCTGAAGAGTATTTGAAAGGCGCTTCAAACACCCATTTTTAGGGCTGTTTTAATGTAGTTAACCTTATTAAAACCATGTTGAGATAAAGCAATTGCGTAATTTTTATTTTGCTCAATCCCTAAGTGGAAAACTTAATGTCTAATCCATTCAGGATCTGTGACAGGGATTCTTTCTGTTTGTTTGATTGCAAGCAGGGGGTGTTCTTACAACTATAGGTGAAAATTTTTCACTGTAGCAGGACTTGACAGCGTCCCTGAAGACTGCCCAGGTGACCTTGTGCTCTTGACCAGCCCAGTTGGCAAACCATATTGTGGTGGGCCCTATGAGCTGTCCTGATGTGGTGGCAACCCACATGATCTTTGGTACTTGAAAAATTTGGAGGTGGTTTTCTGTGGAGTGTAGCCAAATTATTTTATTGGCCCCTTCCATGCCACTTATGAAGTATTCCAGTTCTAGGTTCAGCATACACTGCAACAGATCTGACTGAGGCAGGGTGACACTAATGTCATGCTGTCCCAGGTGGAGTTGGTTGTAGACACTAGTAAGAACCAACTGGCCCTGGTAAAAAGCATACCCCTTAGGTAATTCCCCATCAGGGATGGGGAGGAAGGTTTCTTGGTGAGAAATAGCCATACAGCCAGTACTTTGGCCTTTCTTGGGGGAATTTTCTTATAGGTAAGTTACCAATTACACATCCTGCTGCTACCGCTGTTGTAACTATTCCAATAATAGTTCAGTATTTAAGTTTGGGAAGACAATAGTCCCAATAAAAAGAACAATACTAGGAATACAATGTATTTATTTTAGGAGCAATACAGTTGATATACTATATTTGGGAGCTGCAATTGCCAGGGGGTGGCATAGTGGCCTGTTCCATGTAAAGTTTTGGCTGTGGATACCTTGAGAGAGGAATCATTGTGTTTGATTGGTAGTGCTATTAGTTAGGAGATACTGCCTGAAATTTGACATTGTACTCAGATTACCCTATACCATTAATCACATCATGGGGCAGCTCTTTGAGCTTCCTCTTTGTATTATGAGATACATTGGCAGACAAGGAAATAATCTTGGTTTCAATATTGCTAACAAGCCAAAAAAAAACAACATATACAGTGATGCCATTGCAATTTGTGCCACATAAAACAACATGGTATTATGAATTTAAGATTCTCTACAGTAGGCAAAACATTTATGTAATGGGGTGGGGAACAGCAAGTTTTTAAGACTTAGAAAACATATATTAAGAAGGTGTGAAAGCTCACATCAAGTTAATTTAGGAGATATACAAATAAGCACATGAGAAGTAGCAGAGAGTTGGATGTTTGTCAATCCATGTGGAATACAAAGAACAGGTTTAGGATTATCATATTTTAAGGTTAGTTATATGGTATGGTTTGTTTACAGAAGGGTGTTGAAGATAACAAGGTATGAGTTTTAGAAGTGACTTAGGCCCTTGTGATAAGTGATGTTTTAAAGGATCAAATTTTCAGCTACAGAGAATTAACAAAGAACACAGGATTTTCAATGAATTGTGTACAGCTACAGTTTCTGAACCCTTTCTTTGCCCAAATTTCACTATACCTGAATTATTCAGGTAATATAGACACTATCTTGGAAAGAAGTTATGTGATTATCCACACTGTGAGCTTTATTTTGGGCAAGATTGAGGGTTAGCTTAAGAAAGGATGGGTACCTAATTAATGTTAATTAGTGGTTTTATGCTTTGGTTTCTCTTCAAACTTTCAGGTAGCTATAAGAGAGATACCCATAGTTTACTATGCAAAAATGGAATGCTACATCTGCCATTAGGGTGGTTATTTATAGAATTGGCTGCTAAGCTTAATGTATCAGAGTGCTTAGGACAATAGATGATTACTCTAAAATTTAACAAAGTCCAGGCCCATCACCTGGGTAATGTGGGGATAAGAGTAATAGATGTTAGTTCATCACTAAATGGCTAGATAGCTTCTGACGTCCAGGGGAAAGGTTAAGAGTACACTAAAAACGTTCTAAAAGACAGCTTGCTGTAATTTACAAATGGGAATAATCCATGATGATATGCTTCCTGGGTGTCATATTTGTGCTAGAGTGCTTGTGTATAATCTTGTTTAACTCAAAATATGAATGAATAAAGACAAATAACTAAGTTGAGATATAGTTCTCCAAACCTAATACATATAGTCCAGGTATAGTTTACATAAATATCAATCTTTATTATGAATATCAAGGGAATAGTTATATAGGGAAGTTGTAATTGTAATTGGCCACAGATCCTCTGGACCTCATCTCTAATATAGAGTTATTATTATCTTTCAGCCCATCTTCTAATGAAACCCAAGGATGGGCTAAATGATCCTCAGTTATACCAAGCTACTTGATCATACACCCAAGAGTACTGTAGTTCCATCATTAATAATTTCTTATAGTATAGAGAGATATTGACGTCACTAGTGACTAGTTTACACCATCTACTTCACAACACCAGTTGCTTTGCTACAGGGACAAAAAACCAATTAACTTCCTCAAAAATTGACAGACCAAGGAAATATTAAAAATTTAAATTAAAAAATTTACAAAGTTTATGTGAAATGGTGTTGTTACTGTTTTGGGCTTGATAAAACTATCTAGAGTGAAGAAAAGCGCTTCAGAAGAGTTGATGAAGAGGTCCTTGATTAAGTTTAAGGCTTATTCTAGTGATAGAGGCCATTAGTGGAAAAATAAAACTTATTCAAATGATACATAAAATAAAAAAATTGGTCTTTAAGCAAGGGGAAAGCTGAATCTATGGTTGAAGTAATGCTTTAAGGAATTGTTAAGCTTCCTAAAGAAAGCTTCTAAAGAGAAAACACCCAAAAATGGGATATATATCAGAGATTAAACAGTAGAACTAGAGAGAGATATATAGATTTAATAAAATATCAGGAAAAGAGCTTGTCATTAATAAGAGATAATATAATAGCATATATATTTAGTAAAGAGGGAATAAAAAGCCATATATTGGTTGAACTTTAAGGCAATAGTGAAATAGTGTAAGATGCTGTTATAGAAGGTTTATAAAGGAAAATATCTTCTACAATAGTGTTGAGCAACTTATGGTATTGCTGGTATGTTCAGAGCTACAGATAGATGTTAGCCTTGCCAATGTACTATACCTAATCCTATGCAAGAGCACTACAGACTACAATAGAATAGAACTTTGAAGATAATTACGTTTATTGATATTGGAGTACAATCTAGTCAGGGGCTGCAATTTATCCAGGTGTAACTAAGAACTTGTTGTTATCCTTTCAGGTGTCTGTATCAATATATACTGCAACAACCCTTGTTCTTGTCCTTTCATACAGTTCTCAGTGGCTACCTTCACAATAGATCAATCTTGCTAGCTGCACCTATCCTGATTGGCTGTCCTTGGCACATGTGTTGCTACTGGCCTTTGCAGGCGTACATGACACTTCAGCTACAGCCTACGCTCTTCTTGAGCTAGCCCACTGCCATTTATCAATTGGCTGTATCTTACATCCTATTATTGCACTGGGAAACTATGCCGTATTTAGTTGACGCTTTTAAATGGTCCTTAATCTGTCTTCCAGCATTGGAAGGTGGTATTCCAGTATTCTGTTTATAGGGCTCAATCAGTGATCCTTTTCTGGCTGGCAAGCCTTCTGCTTATTAATGCAATGGGTTGAATTAGGGATTATACGCCATATCAAAGCAGACTCAATCCAGTATCAACCTGTGAATTATCTGCCGTGTAATGCTGACCCAAACCAATAAGAAACCCAATTATACGCTGTGTAGCTCTAACCCAAACTTGGTATTTCCTGATTTTTTGCATATCACTTGTTTGATATGAGCATAAAAGCCCATCAGGCAGTGTGGGGCTGGGTTAATACAACGTCCAGTAGGGTGGATTGGGAGGTGAGTGATAGATGATCTTTAGGTTATACAGCGTAGAATCAATGATAATCACTATGTTGGCTAACATTTATATGGTGTATAACTGTTACATCAAATATAATAAAGCAAGTAATATATGGCGTATAATCAGTACACATTGGAATGATGATCAGTGATAATACAGCGTATAACCGCAACATCTAATATAATAAACTAACAATTACACGGCATGTAACTGCCATATCTATTATAATAAACTAATAATTATACGGCATATAATCACTATACTTAATACAATGATAACCAAGTGATAATACAGCGTGTAACTGATTAAGATCTGTGTGCAATGATTATCCTGATCATTTGTGGTCAATCAGCCTAATCTCACAAATAGTAAAGACATTCATAGCTCCTAAAAGATAGTGCTTCTTTTATAATATTGAGAGATTTCCAAGCATATTTTACCCTGACTCTAATCAAGTGTATCCGTATAGAAATATTCAGGAAGTTGAAAGATATCTAAATACCAGATGTAGAAAAATTAAGCTCTGTAAAAGATATGCAGCTTCTGCCAAGGGGCCAAGAGCTTATTAAATGAGAGTTTATAGAATTATCCCAGGAGCATTAACAACACAGGGATGGACTAACACATGAAAAAACAGTGAGTTATACAGAAGATGCAAGGATTTTGGGAAAGCTTTTATATGAGTTAGCACATTTGAAGGATAGCATATTGCCCTTTTTGTAGAACTAGATCATATAAAAAATTTTCTTCAACACATCTGAACTAAGGCTTCACTAATGAAAAATATTGGTGGCCTCTGGAGAGCAGGCACTCCATAGAAATTATTCCAGTACTCTAGTGCCAAATTACAGCCTTTTAAAGAATCATCAGTCATCTGCCATCAATACCATAGATAACCCAGATATCCCTGCTACAGAAGAATAATCCTTTAAGAAGGGAGTGTATTGAGAGAGTAGATTTTAAACCTCCCATTCTCACTATTACTGATAAGATAGCTCAGTCAAATGTCAATTTGAAACACTATTTCCCCCATTTGTCTTTTATTCTAGAATAATAGCAGGAACAAGCCACAGATATTTAGCTTATAAATATACTCTCAATAAAATTATTCTTCTCTCTTCTATTTTTTGCTTGAACTTTTAGTTTGCATCATTTTCAAGTGTATAAAAATACTTTTTGTAGGAAAAACATTTAATGTAAGAGTTTGAAGCTACCAATCCATAGCTGGCACTAAAGTTGTAGAATTATTTGCAGTATAAGTTAATTGCAATATACAGAAAATTCTATTTCTGTAAGAGAACTATTAGATTGGATCCAAAAGGAGAAACACACTGTCAGGAAGGCCATTAGGAAGGATTATACCAAAATTATGATTCTAGGGGGAAGCCCAAGAGGTATTTGGATAGGGGAGGGTAAAGACTTGGAGATATAATGGTTTCCAGTAAATATCTTTCATCCCATTTGTTATTAATGTAGTGTGTGAGCTTTGGTAGATGGGAGTGCTGACCTGAAGTTTGAGACCACTCAAGGGAAGCAAGACAGAGGCAAGAGCAACAACTGGGAATGTTGATACAGATAATTTAACTTCAAAGGAGCACCCAGTGTTGTTGTAGGCTGAAGTTGAGTAGGCAAGGCTTGCTTCTGGTGCTCAACACATCTGTGAGATTTCTGGTGCAATACACTATCTAGAAAACGCCATCTAGAAAGACACCATCTAGAAAACAATTTGTGATAGGGTCAGAATTTACATCAGCAAAGTTAAACTTTTTTATTAAATAGTTATTTTTTACATATTGGTTTCTAATACGCCATCTAGAAAAACAGCATCTATAAAACACTATCACAAATTGAAATAAAAAGAGTGTTATCCAAATAAGATTTTTGAATATAGAAACACTTAATAAATACCCTAAAATACGTCATCTAGAAATACAGCATCTAGAAAGACAGCATCTGGAATCAAATAATAAATTATACTTTTATGTGATAAATCCAAGCCTTTTCCTTATTAACTGGGAATAAAGTATGATATCAATTTATGACCACATATAATATATTAACTCAAATTAACTCACCTTTGATAGTACTATCTCCCTATAACACAGCCATTAAGAACCACTTTTTATATACTGATTTTATTTCTTATCATAAAAGGATCTGTAATATTTGGTTTTTAGTTTAAAAATGCTTCATTAATGATTTTAATTTATGCAAGGGTAGTATCTCCATTAACTGGAACTGTCAGGATACCAAGAGTACTATGGGGCTCCAGTAGGTGAGGGAGGAGTCAAAGCAGGTACTGGCATAGCCCACCAGATGATGGGACCTAACTTTACCAGGTAGGAAAGGGCCTTCTCAGCCACAGCCCAAGGCCCAGCCGCTGGCAAGGCAGATCCAATCAATCCTGTGAGCTCCAGGTAAAGCACCCTCAGGAATTGACTGTTCTGGCCAGTGGCGTCAGAAGTGGGTGGGATTGAGATGGTTGGTTTAGGTATTGGGAGGTGGCTTCATGGGGACCAGGTAGGCAGCAGGATTGTTGTACTTCCCATTGAAGATCAAAGATTAGATGGTAATTTCTTTGCTGTCATGGATAATTTGATAGAATTCCTTGGGTGCATTTGGGTGGGTGTACCACTACAAGTCTTCCAATGTCCAGGGTTTGTGGTCAGGATTTGGGGGGTACTCAGTGAAATGCACAGGGCCAAATGGAGTGTTGGGCAGACAATAGTAGTCAAAGGCTTTGGATTTGTCAACTGAAGTCTGACTATATATCCCAGTGGATGGGTACTGACGCTTGGGTGTATGCAGATGGAAGAGTATCAAAAATATGTAGGGAAACAGATTGGGGAACAAAGGTTCATAACAACTTTATTGGTAAGGATGACAATACTGAACTTTTTCAGGGACTTCTGGTTCATATACTTACTCACATGCAAGTGCCTCTGGGCATTTTTCTGGTGCTATCTGTGTGGCAAGGCTTGACATCTCAGGTTCTGCTGTTTGGTTGGATGCTTCATGATCATTTTTGGGGTTTCAGGAACACTTGTTTTGCTTTTTGGTGGTCTATCTTGGCTTAACTGGCCATTGGTTCTAGAAGGTTTGGCTTCTGGGTTTATGGGGGTTTCCCTCAATTTAATCATCTTTTTTGCGCTGGCTTGGCAGGCTTTCCTGAGGCCAAGGAACTTGATTAAAAAGGGGTCCCAAATTGGGGACCCCAAATTACTTAATGGAGGGTGGGCTTGAACTGGGTTTACTGGACAGCTAAAAATAGCCTGCCCAGCCAAACCCACCAGAGCTTTGGAGTAGCTTTTAGGGCCCAGAATTGGCCCTGCAGCTACCACCAGGGCAGGAATGGTTCCTGCACCTGGATTTGCTTCAAAAGCAAAAATTCAGGTGCAGGCAAGTCTCCTCTGCCCACTAGCCCCGCCTGATGGCTAGGAGCAGGTTCAATTCCTGCCCAGGGCATTGCCATTGTTACTTTTGAAACAGGGACTGAATAATCAGGTTAATGACAGTGTAACTAAGACCACCTAATCACTTGAAGGTTGGTACAATCAATTTTCTTGCCTGGTTAAGATAAAAAAGCCCAGAATTATTGTGATTATCAAAAAGCTGAAGATCTGGTATATCCATGGGGACCACTTTATCATCAGGCCATAAAAAGCAAAGCTGTTTTATCCAAGCATGCAGATCAGCAGGTCAAGTTTGAAAGTGTTGCCAAGGAGTTTCTGATCTATTACACCAGAGAAGGCTGCCTTACACATCTTAAAGGCATTGCAAAGACTTTTGTGACTGAAGCCTGATCAAGTTACTCTTCCATTAAATACTTTACTTCTAAACATTTAATTTTTACTTAATTTTTAGTACATTGATACAAACATAGGAGCAAGTTTCAATATGGAAATATCACAGTTTTGGGGTGTGTTGACTTTGGAGATTTACACACTAAAATTGGTACTAGATGATCCCACATTATTATTAAAGATTTGAAATCTTTGGATTATTTTGAGTCTAGCCGTATGTTTTTCTTACTATTCTAAATTTTTTGGGGGTTTTATTAGATTTAAGCTATTTGACACAGTTCTGCCAGAAATTTGATATAGGGTTTCTAGATGGCGTTTTAGGACACATTTTCTAGATGATGTCTTTCTAGATGGTGTTTTCTAGATAACGTTTTCTAGATTGCATCTTTATAGATGGTGTATCCCACCAGATTTCCTCTTCACAGATGGAAGTTCCTTGTCTTCTTTGACATATCACTTGTGATCCAGGAGGCAGAAAACGGAGCCTAGAAGATGAGACTCTACAAACAAAGAGGTATTTTCTGCCCACAAGGTATTGTTATCAAGGAACATGGGTGAATTGAAGTTAAAGACCTTTTCTTCTTTTCCTAAAGTAGGCCTAAGATTGATTAGCATTGGCTCAGGACAATCACCATTAATAGAAACAAGAAAAGGAAGCAGAAGCAGAATACCCCCAGGAATCAACTGAGAAATAAAAGGAACACAAAGGCTCATGTCTGTTTTATCCTGTATGTTTTACCTATTAAATAAATCCTATGGCATAAGTGTCTGTATTTTTTATTAAGCAGGTGAGCTGTGTTGAAAAACAATTTCTTTAATTGAGGTCAGATCCGACAAGGAATATGACATTATCTTCTAGATGAGCATCTCTATGTAATCACAAGATATAAAATCCATATCCAATCACACAACTATATTTAAAACTTAAATTGAGGTTATGCCAAAATCATCTGCACACTATAACTTTAAATTCAGACATGATCTTCAATAGATATGATATGTCAGTACCCACCTCATAGCCAGAATCTTTTTTCCACTACCGTCTTTTTCATCACCTTAATTTTTAAAACCTGGATTTCTAACACACATAATAAAGTACCCATTTAGAAAACCAAATTTTAAACAGTTTGAAGATAGAAAGCTAAATATGAAGCTTTAAATTAAGATGTCTTCAGTAGTTAAAAAAATAATTTAATAAAAAAGTATTTATTTAGCAAATAAATTAGCCCTTTTGAATATTTAAAAACTGTTTAACTTTTTTAATTTTTTTTAGAGTTAAAGAGTTTTAAGTACATGCTTTTTTGAAACCTAATTGTGAATACTAAAATTTTATTGTGTTTTTATTTGTAGTGTTTTTTTGAAATTAAATTTAATATTGCTGTGATTTTTTTTGAAAATTATACTAAAAATAAAGTTATTTAATAATAAAATATAAGCAATAATATGAATAAAATAGTAAAAATAAAGGGTGCTAGAAATATACATTTATTAATGCTATCCTTGTATTTTTGCCATTGGACTAAAAATCCCCAAAAACAAAACTATTTTATCTAATTTCAATCTAAAAATGTAGAAATTTAAGGGTTATCTGTTCCATAGAAAAGCTATATATTTATACCAATAAGAAAAAGCTCAAATCCATATTTTCTTTTTTATTTGTTAAAACCGAACTTTTTCTAGCCCAATTTTTGTAGTTAAGGAAAGGCAACATTTCAAAAGAGAACATAAACGGGATATGGAATAAGATGATCTTTATTGAGAATAACGCAGATTCTTATACCATGTGGGAAAGCCATTGGATCACTAAGGGGTGGCACATATGGCATTGGTCAAGATAAAGATTTACAATGTTATGTGTATAGTTTTACAGTAAACTTTAAAATAAATACTATGAAGAGGTCAACTGTGAGAAAGTTCTCAGTGAAAAAGGGGCAAGTTCCTTAGGTCAAAGTTTCTAAGGTCAAAAGTGCAAAAATCAAAACACTATGTAGGGTGCAAAAATTGAAAATATCAAAGATCAAAGTGCAAAAATTGATTTTCTGGAGGTTAACTTTGAAGCCAAATAAAATACAGTTTTTAATATAAAAAATATAGTTTAAAATTTTTCCAGACTAAAAAACCCAAGGAATTTAATTCTGCAATAAAAAGTATATGCTAGATAATAAAAATATTCTTAAATTAGCTGTTTCTTTAAAGAAAGTTTATTTTAATTTTAAAATCAAAATTATAATATAATTTATATGTAACTGTATTCAATTAAATATAGAAAATGAAACTACATAAAAACCTGCTTTAAAATGTATTTGTATGGTAAATTTTATATTGTCACAACATAAAATCAAAAGAAAGTCAAAAGCAATGCAAGATTTAATTTGGAATATTAGAGAACTTTTGCAATATACTCAAGATGAGTGAGCCAGTTGGAAGAGTTGTAGGGGAAGAGGGAGTTTTTTGTGACTATTTCAAAGCTGTTGAGATCCTTGCTGCTCTGGGAAACACTTTGGCGTCCATCTAAAAACTCCTGGTAAAGAGTTTCATTGGTTGCCTGTTCAACTTTGAGCTTGTTGATCAGGACATTGAACTTGGGTTTCTTTGACCCAACACAGTTGGCAAACTTGTTGTGCCAGCTTTCCAGGGAGTAATTTTTAGTCTTCATGGTCTTATTCTAAAAAACTTGAACTGGTTTCATTAAATCTTGTTTTCCTTTCTTCCATGGCATCTGGTCTCAAGTTTTCCAATCCTTTGGCAGTCAAAGTAATCAACAAATGGAGCAAAGGTAACAACATTGTCCTCCATATACTTGGTATTATTAAAGGCCTCATAGATCTTGATGGAGTCCTCTTTTATCACCAAGGCAATGAATGAAAAGGAGTTTAAGGCCACCTTGGGCTCCTGGGAGGTTGATCTAGTGACCAGTCTGTTGAGCTCAGTAAAGCTCTGCAGCTTTCTTCTGAGGCATTGTCAGAAGTAAAAGAAGCAACCATGAGGCTTGCTCTCAAATACCTTTTTGAATGTTTTGGCTTGAGCAGGCTCAAATTCAACAAGGAGGTGGGTACATAAGGCTATAATGTTTCCTTATCATCAGGCTGGCTAGGGGTTTTTGACTTCTTCCTCTTGGGGGTAGAGGTGGGGGCATCAGTGGGGGGAAGAAGATCTAATTTCCCCTTTTAGAATCTCCAAGGCATGAGTATAGTCATCCTTATTTTGTCCTGACATTATAAAGTAAACTATTAGTATAAAATTATCACCATACTTCCCATGGATGCACCAAAGATGGGTGGGAATCTTGGGGCATGATAAGAAGGTCCCATCAGCCAACCAGATATTAGCTGCCATCAATCTTTTAAGATTTTCCTGGGTGGCATAGCAGATGGTTCTTTTATGCTCATCAGGACCATTTTCATGAAGGAGAAACTGTTCATCCTTGGAGGTGACTCTGAGCTCATTGGGTATATCCAGTTCCAGGAGGGAGGTGGCACTTCTGCCCACATTGTCAGACTTCCAGCAATTACAACTCACATGCTTTTGAAGGAATCATAAAGTACCAACAGCTGTCTTTTGAAACTGGGCAAGTTATGAATAGCCCTAGTGAATGTCTCCTGGAAGGTAAGGCCCCAGTTAAAAATGCTGCCTCTGGTGCAGGTACCACTTTATTAGGCGCTGATAGACCTCAGTTGGTTCTAGGCAGGTGTGTTGATTATTCAGCTTCTTAAACTGGGTGAACCCAGTTGTAGTCAGGCAGGCGGGGCAGGCAGGACCCTCACACTTGTAATGATAAAGCACCAAGTGCTTCTGCTCATCATTAAACCTAAACATAAAACCATCATGGTAGAGCCCAGCGTTGCTCTTGGAGGACATTATTGGGAAGGAGGTGGGCAGGACATCTGGCAGTCAGAAATTCCTCTTCTTAGTTGTAAATATTTTCTACTTTAAGGATATCCCAGGTCTCAAGGCCATCCTCATTTGGTGTAGCATCTCCAGAGTTGTACAG
This sequence comes from Entomophthora muscae, assembly GCA_014839935.2. Taxonomy (NCBI): domain Eukaryota; kingdom Fungi; phylum Entomophthoromycota; class Entomophthoromycetes; order Entomophthorales; family Entomophthoraceae; genus Entomophthora; species Entomophthora muscae. Next base: position 96,420 of record QTSX02006414.1, read on the forward strand.
GTCTTCATGTTCTTATTCTTAGATGTGAGAGGGCATCTCCTCTTCATCTGCCTGACTGTGGACAAACTTGTGCCCAGTTGGGCTCTTGGAGGGACTAGGGGTAGGTTCCTCTTCAGAAGGCTCCTCTTCTGGAGAGGGGAGGGAGTAGGACACACAATTTTGAAAACAGCATTTCAAAAAACGCTATCTCAAAATATGCCATCTCAATTTTTAGCTATCTCAATTTTATAGTAAAAACGCCATTTTGATTTACAGCATTTCAACTAAGAAAAAACGGGTTTAAAATTTTAGATTTTTTGAACTCCAAAAATTACCCAAAAAATTCTCAAAAAAATTAATTTTAAAAAAACATTTCTAGGCTTAAAAACGCCTTGGAATTTCAAATCTGAAATAAAAAATGGGATCAATTAGTAGCAACATAGTTGCGTAAAGCCCAAAAGTTAAAATATACCCAAAAACAACTATTTTCACCTATTATAATTATAAACCATACTTTAAAATAAGCATAAAATTGTACCAAATACCAAAAAAGTCAAAGAATGGTAAAATCAAATGAAGAAGAGAGAAGATAAAGAATACTTTATTGGGAAAGGGCCCAAACATTGGTAGAAAGAGCAACTTAGATAGCTTGAAGATGCTCAAGCTTTCTATCCTTAGGATAGTAGGCAAGGACCACCTTGCTGATCTCTATATATTTCTTTACAGTCTTAGTCTGCTTAGGGGGATCACCCTTGGTCTTCTTACCAGTCTTAAAGAGGCAGGCAGAGATGGCTTACTGGGTTTTTAGATGCACCATTATCTTGTTGAATTTGGGCTTATGAACCCAGACCCTTGTTGCAAACTGGCTATGCCACCCTTCAAGGGAAGAGGTGGTCTTGATCAACCCATCTTTTACCTGCTTATAGCAGTTCCAGGTGATTGAGTCACCGCCCTTTCTGATGCAGCGTGCTCCTTGAAAGATACCAACCCATTGAGTTTCAAAATACTCAATAAAGGGCGCAAAGGCTGCCTGATTGGCAATAATATATGGATGGCAGAGTAGGGCGTCATAGAAAGCATTTGTCTCCTCCTTTCTAGCCAGAGCCAGGGCAGCAAAGCAATTGAAGACGTCCTTGGCTTCTTTGGTGCCTTCAGAGTTGACCAGCTCATGGAGGTCAGTGCACTTTTGGAGGCGGCGGTAGAGTGCCTGCACAAAATGAGAGTAGCATCCCTGAGGGGAGCTCTTAAAGACTCAAATAAAGGCATTTGTCTGAGCCTGTTTGAAATCCACTACCAGATATTCATGGTAGGGAAGGCTTCCTGACTGCTTTTTGGGGGTGGGGACATCTTCTGCTTGGGATAGGATCTTCTTCTTGCGCCCTCTGGTCTCCTTGGGCTCCTCTTCAATGGTTGGGAAGGTTTCATCAAGCTTGGCCTTTAGGAGTGTGAGTGCACAGACATATGTTTCCTGCTTCTTGTTGGAAAGAAAAAAGAATACCAGAGGAAGAAGTAGATTACCAACCTGACCATGGATATTCCAAAGCTGGCTGAAGAGCTTTGGGCAGGTTGAGAAAGTGCCATCTGCAAGCCAGGTCTTGCATTTTAGCAGGTTGTGTAGATCCTGGCTTGTGGTAAAGCAGATAATACACTCAGGGGTGTGTTGACCAGCATTATAAAGAAGGAATCTCTCCTCATGGCAGGATGATTTTTGTTCCTCAGTAAGGATCAATTGGTCAATGGACGTAGCACTGAAGCCTTCAGTGCTCTGAGCATATCTCTGATCAGTGAGATATCTCTATAGTTTTGAGGCGCCACCAACAGTTGCAAGTTGGGTATCATTTAAATTAAGGAGGGCATAATTGATGACCTCAGTTGTGGTTTGATCCTTGGTGGTTGGTATCACCTGACAAAGAAACCAGCAGATAAATTGGTAAAAGGGGTCAAAAGGCTCAGCACAGTCATGGTTGACAGTTAGGGCTTCAAATCTAGTGAACCCATAAGTATTGAGTCTAGCTGAGCAGCTAATGTTATCACATTTATAGTGATGTTGGCAGATTGCTTTCTTCTCATAATTACAGCTGAAGCTGTAGCCCTTTTAGACAAAGCCAGCACCCCCTTTCTTTGTCATGATGGGGTAGCTGGCTGTATATGTTGTGGGAATAGCAAAAGGTGCCATTTCAATTGCATATATTGTGGATGGTGTTAAGATCCCAGAGCTCTATTTGCTCATCTGCAGAAGAACCAGACTACTGCTCCTCTTCCTCCTCAGGCTCTGAGGTAGGATCAGAGTGGCAATTGAAGTTGAATAACTTCTCTTGGGGGTCTGAGGGGGAGTACACAAATGGAGAGTGGGGAGGGGTAGGACTGTTTCCCTCTGGCTCAGGTGATAGAGTTGGGGTCTTGAGGGGAGCTTTGGCCTTGGAAGGCTGCTTCTTTGGGGTAGTCTTGGTCTTTTTGGCCTTTGTAGGAGTGATCTTGGACTTTGAGGCCTTGGAGGCCTTGTGCGCAGCTTTAGTAATTGACTTAGGAGGCATCTAAAAGAGAGTTAGTTTAAAAATACAAGCAATTTGGGGGTTGTTTTTAAAGAGAAAAATGAGAATTTTTCAATATAAAAAGTAGTGATTTTTTTACACAGAATTATAGAGAAGATCTAAAAATATATAATATCAAAATTTCAATGTTTTTTGTTTTGTAAAAATAAATTTTTTATTAGTAACGCAATTAGGCAAAAATTTGAGTTTTAACTGAAAATTTGCTTTTAAAATGGCGTTTTTGAAGTGACATAATTGAGGCGCCGTAGCTCAAAAACATAGTGTTTTTGACCATTTTTTATATTAAATCTAGAAATCTACAGTGGAGCTACCTCAACCAGGCCAAAGATCAAAACTTGAATTTCTCAAAAACGAGCTTATAACAACTGGGGTTGAAAAGTACCCAGCTGTTTAGAGGAGATCAAAAAATATATATATTTGCAAAGTTTCATATGTTTTCTTATATTTTTTGCTTAATGTTGGTTTTAGACGTAAAACTATACTTTTGAAAAGTGGAAAGCAAGAATTGTGGTGGGGGAATCAACATAGCGTAGCCTGGCGTCATAGGTAATTTCCCCTTATTTTCCCCTATCCATTGTGTGCATTGAATCAATTGGGTGATATGAAACTTGGTGGAATTTGAAGTGACATAAATTGAAATGGAGTAATTACCCCATTCCATATTAAAATCACTATGAAAGCATTTTATTAAGAGAACCCTTATCAATGTATCCATGTATAATAAAGTTATAAATTACATATTAAAAACTGGTTTTTTACCCAGAAATGACAATCACTAGAAGGACTATCATAGTGGCATTATTTTAGGCTGTTCTTAGTATAATTGTCTTGGATTAATACTATAGAAACATCTTCTGGCACTATACAACAAGCTTTGTTTTAGTTTGGGTATAAGCTTATTTTAGTTTAAGATAAATAGCGTGATCCAAAATGACGTAAAGTCAAGATGGTGTATACACACCCCACACTAAGTGATTTCATATGTAAATAAATTTAGGAAAATAAGATTTAATTAATCCAACTCAAAGTGACAGAATCAAGATGGCGGGAGCCACTAAATTTGAGATAGCATAAATCAAAGTGGCGTTTTTTAGATGGCTTGTCCTACCAATAGACAAAACTTGATACTCTAAGTTTAACCTCTCTTTATTTTGGCCAACTTATGACCTTGCCTGCACAACTACCTTCCACATGAATTGTCACAGTAGTTGTAGTTTGATTTGACTTTCATAAAAATGCTGGGCCCCTTGGTGTTGGATCTAATTTGTGCTGATTATGGTTGACTACCTAGTTTTCATCTCCTGTCTGGAATCTTTATATTTAAATGGGTATAGCTTCTCTCTCTGCATGTTTCTTTTTTTGTGCTCTTAGTCTTATATGGTATGTTGTAAGTTAGGGTCATTTTCAGCTGGTACTTTCTTAGTTAAGGATAATTGAGGTCCTAACTTAGTAGTGAAAATGGAGGGCTTGTGCCTATAGACAATTTCATATGATCTTTTGCCCGTATTGCTGTTATAACATGTTTGAGATGCTATTCTTTTGTAGGAAGAATTTCAGTCTAGAGTAGTGAGCCATTGTCAGATAGTTTACTGAGTGCCTCTACAAGAGCACCATTCAACCTTTCCACTATCCCAGATTTTTTGTAGGTGATAGGGACTGGTAACTGTATGAATCATTTCATTTTTAGCAAGGTAGATATTTCTGTCAATGATGGTTAGTTATGTTTCTCCATCTGTAATAAGGAGTTTGGCTAACCAAACTTGGCTAAAATTCTTTCCCAATAAAATATCTACCAACATTCCCTAGAGGTTCCTTTGTGGAATGTGCCACAGGTCATCTTGTTGCATATTCAATGGCTGTAATGATGTATTTTTTTGCTTTTTTTATCTCCATGCATGGCCCCACAATGTCCAATGCCCAAACCTCAAAGGTTTGGGTGATTTATACTGGCATCACTGACTTGGAGGTGCACATACTTTTCACATACTTTGAGTTGTTTGAACAACTTCTTGATGTTGTCCAACATATTGGTCTGACAGTAGCTAGTCTTAAGATATTAATGGGGATTTCTTTACAGGTGTGGCCCATATCTCTGTGGTAGTAAAGGATTGTGTCAATATTTTGTGTTGAAAAGACTTATGGAACTGTATTGCTGCTTGATAATATGCAGTGTAGAGTACCATAGACGTTTTAAAACAGGTGTTTGATCTTAAAGACCTGTTCTTGTATGTACATTGGTGTGCCAGGTGGAAACTCCTCTTGGAGTTTTTGCATTATTAACATGGGCTGATTAGGGTCTCTGTTAGTGCAAAATAGATTATTAATCATAGCCTTGATAGGGCGTCTGCATTAAGAATCTCCTTGCCTGGTTTGTACTAAATTATCTTTGGATACCTTTGTATGAGGCTCATTCATTCAGCTTGTTGTCTAGATAGGTGTTATGGAGTTTTAAAGAATACCAGTGAATTGTGGTTGGTTAGCACTTTAAATATATATGCACCTTTTAGATAGCAGCATCACTTCATTAAGAAGTAAAAAATAGTGTTAGTTTCTTGTCATGTATTGAGCATCTTTTCTCACCTTCAGACAGATTTCTTGATTCATACACCACAGGGAGGAAATCCTTTTATGTGGTCTATATTCTAACTATTCCTCCTATTGCATAGTTGGAGGCATCTGTCTCCAGTCCATAGACCCCTTCACAATTAGAGTACTTTAGAATGGGGGTGGTAACCATTTCATTCCTTTAGTTATCAGAAGTGCTGCTCTCTTAGTGGCGTCCACACAAACTTTGTTGTCTTGCCAGTGATTACAGACAGAGGGCATTTAGAGCTCCCCAATTGGGGATGAATCTCCTGACATTTTCAACCATTACCAAGAAGATATGGAGTTCACTTTTTGTTGTGTGGTGCTGGTATGTCTGTGATGGCTCTTAAATTTTGCAGATAAGGTTTAATCCCATCTTTGCTAGTGATGTTGCCTAGGAACGGGAGTTTGGCTGAGAAGAATTCACAGTTGAATTGTTTGGTTACCAATTTTTTGTCCTGGAGGGTGTTGAGTACCATAAAAATTTCCTCCCAGTATTACTCTTTGTTGGGGCTATAGCAAATTATATCATCTAGGTAGACTATGATGTACTTTATGATGTGTTCCATGAACACTTTGTTCATGAATGTCACTCAGGTATGAGGGTTTTTTTCATATAAAAATTAATTTATTCAAGCTAACCAGACATTGCTGAAATAGTATAGTGAGCCTTGCAGCCAGATTATGCTAAAAATTTAGGGGGAAGGTGGAGGGGGTCAAGGAAACCTGCATTGCTGGCTAAAACCCTTGCTGGGATGGGGGGATGGGGCCAGGGGGAATGGTGGTGAATGGTCTAACTCTGGAGGAACAATGGTGACAGATAAATTGGTTTCTATGACCACAAGGCCTGGGATGATTTCCTATTCCAGAGCTATTTATTTACACTTCTTGTCCCTGGGGCTCCCAAAGAATGCCTGAGTTGCCATAAAAGACAGCTTCTGGGCAACCAAGGCCTGATAAATCTGGGTGAGGGCTGCTTCTTCATCAAATGAGTGGATGACTGAGTAGTGGATGGCCTGCAGTGTCAAATGGATGATTGCTCCTTTTTATAAGGCAAAAACTCTTAAAGGGGACCCATACAGGAGCTAGTCCGCCTCAACATAATGAAAGGGAGAGTTGTATTCTCTGTATGCATGGAGGAGGGAGCAGGCAGTTCCATATATCTTGATGCTGGTGGGTCAGAGGAAGAATCTATGGACAAAGGTGCCCTCTGCACCACATCTTTCACAGATAGGGTTAGTGTAGTTGCTTCTCTCTTCTTTCCTATACACCATACATAGGATTTTCAATGTTTTGGTTCTCAAAAATAGTTTGATCATGTTGCTGTGGCAGGCCTTCCAGTAGAACTTGCTTTGGGAAGTGTATCTTTATGTTGGGAGAATTTCTAGGGCTTTGGGGGTGACAGTGCAGAAGGGGGCTAAGGAACCTTGGTCTCTGGGGGTGTCAGGATGCCCATGAAGCTTGGCTGCCAGAAAAACTGGGCTTTTCCCTTATGCTGTTCATCAGAGTGGAAAGATCTCAGGATCCAGTGCTCCTTGGAGGCAGTCAAGAATCTCTTCCAGAATGGGTCCATTCCATGAGGGCCTTGCTTGGTGGTGACTCCAGAAAGCCAGTTTTTCAAGGTATGGCACTTGTTAGCTGATGATGATCAAAAGCTCTAGTCCATTGAGTCTTCAGGGCATATGTCCAGTGTGGGGTAGGCATGTGGTCAGAGAGTATAAGAGACATGGTTCTTTTAAAGATCCTAGAAGTCACCTTCTCAATGTTGGTGAGGCCCAAGCCTTCCTTGCTTTTGCTTCCAAGTAGCTTTAGAGTTTTTATGGGCTGAGTGTTGGGCCTCCAGAGCTCTGACTAGACTATCTTGTTCAGATCTTGTAATAAAGTTGTGGAGAAGGGAAAGAATTGTGCTGTGAACTATACCTTGGAGTAGCCCAGGGTGTTAACCACCTGAACCCTGCCAATTTGGGTGATCAAGTTGCAGCACAACTTGTCATGGCTTGTGTGATTTCTTTCAGTATGTTGGATTTCATCAGATGGTTGTCAAATCCTTCCATCTTCACCCAGGTTCCCAGGTATCTAACAGCATCTTAGGTGGTCTTTATGCCCATGGGAGGTCTAAACCCAGGCACAACCAGGATAATTGCCTGGGATTTACTAGAGTTGACCTTTTCCTAGGAAAGATTAGAGTATCTCTTCAGAATTGAGACAAAGCACCTGGTGTCCTGTTTAGAGGAAATACCCAAAATAAAGTCATCAGCAAATGCCTTGACTGTAAGAGGTCCTTGGCCAAAGGTTTTGATTCCTTTCAGATCTTTACTCAAGTGCCTGATCCAAGGGTTGATTGTCATGTTGTAGAGGATTGGGCTCAGTGGATCCCCTTGTCTGAGACCTCTGAACAGATGAATTCTATCTGTTTCACCATGGGATGTTGTCACCTAAATAGTGGAGTTCTTGAGAAGAGAAGTGAGCCATTATCTAATTGTTGCTGGGAAAAGGAGGGCTTTCAAGCATGCATCCAGGTACTTCCAGGAAGCAAAAGTCAGCGTTTAAATTGTCTGCATGTCAACAAAATGTTGACATGCAGACAGTTCCTTTAATTTGACACTGAGGCTGAAGCCTACTAGCTAATCACAAAATAAACTAATTTTATATGTTATTATATAGTTGGAATTTATAATCAATGAGAAAACAAGACAATTTCAACATCATTTAAGAACAGACTTCATTTTTATTACAAATTAAGAGGTAAATTACTATAAAAATGCTAAATTATATATATTAATTTAAAGCTGCCTTCAATAATGAGAATGCACAATGTCAACATAAATCAACAGTTACTTATATTCTTATATTTATTTATAAAAATACACATAATATGGAATATCTTCACTTATAATAAGTTATTTATATTTTTACTTGGCGCTTTGTTTCATAGTTGTTTAAAATATAGTGGGTAAGAATTTCAAGCTTTGTTGCATATTATATAAGTAGTTTATTATAGCTTTGAAACTATTGGACACATGCAGGTTAATCCTTAAATATGGAATTAAGCTAGATTGTATATGTTAAAACTAGGTTTTATATAGTATCAATTAGATTAAACGTATTAGAAAACCAACACAAAAAAGTGAGATAGAGAGGATAAGTTAAGAAAACACAACAGCATAATTTAAGCAAGATTTAATATTGGCTTCACTATAAAAGAAGGCTGACAACAGCAAAGCTGACACTTTCACTGGTTTAATAAAAAAGATGTGGCTTAGTAATTTCAGCTTGCAGAATGATAAGCTTAGAGCTCCAAAACTTTATCATAATAATAAAACTACTTTTTACAATATTTAGTACTTAGTTTTTAAAATCTTTATGAATATAACTTTATTATACCTAAAAACTAAAAGAGCCTTTAAACAAACAGGATTTAAAACCTGATCTTAATTCAATTAAGATTTATATGTTTTCAAATAGTGATTTACATCAATAATGCTGACTGTCTACAAGTTGACAGTCAGAATTAAAACAATATTTTAGGCTAACTATATAAATACCTAATTTTAATACATTTCAACACTTAAATGTCAACATAAACATTTAAATATAGTTTTTCCAGCTTTTTCTAAAAAAAAGTCTCAGTAATGCATGTCTTAATAATATTGAAGGGTTTTTTGCATAGCCTATATAATAATTCTCTGCAATTTGCTATATTTTTCAGCTTTAACTTTTGTTTTTCTATAATTTACTCACAGTTATTTCTCTAGCCCCTTTTTCTTTATTTGATAAATCAAAGAAACCCCAGCCCAATAAGAAAAAACCTAATAAAAACTGCCAAGGACATTGTTAATCCTAAGGCTCTTCTTCTACAAAAAAGTGCTTAAGACAGCCTAAAAAAGATGAACAAAAAAGAAAAACCCCACACCTTCAGCTTCTGAGAAGGACTCTGATGATGGTTTCACCTCCCATAGCTGGTATGAGTCTTAGGTAGATGAAGATATCATAATCAAGAAGAAAAGAAAGGCAAACTTCAAGTCCTTTCCTGAACCCTCTCCTGATTAAAATGAAGATGATTAGCAACACAAGCAATTTCCTGTTTTTAGCACGCTCCTCCTGGGCCATGGGATGTAATAAAAACTTTTAATATTTGAAATCTTAAGGGCTTCTTCAAGATCCAAAAAGAGATTCCCAAAATATTTTACATTGATGTCATTTAAAGGTGGCCCAAGCATGGTCAGTAATGGCTATGTGTTTAACTGCAACAATCAAAAGCAAGGAAGCAAGAGCAAACATTTCACATGTGAAGACATAAGCTTCTCTGTACACCTAAACACCCAAGAATGGGATAAAGTTACCTTGGAAAAGGGGGAACATACTTGTTTGCCTCTCACTACTTTGATTGAGAAGCTTCTCAAGTGGTACCTACTTCAATTATCCCAGTTTCAAAATACATTAAAGTCACTTACCTGGCAGTAGAGACCACCAAGCATCTGAGCAAAGAGAACCTTAAAATTGTCCCTGATTGTGAACAACTTGTCAAGTATATCTGTGATAGATGCCAAGAGCTAAACTCAATTGAAAAAAGTGCATCCCAACTAAAAGATCTTGTCCTTACTCCTGAGTTGCAGATGACCTAAGACAATGAACAGTTCCTTCTTCACAATGATGGACCTGATGCAAAAGACAGGGGCATATGTTATGCCCCCTATAAGAATCTAGAACAGCAGCGCTCTACTGAGACTTGGCTCTGTGATGTGACATTTTCAATATGTCCTAAGTTATTCTATCAGCTGTGGGTATTTTATGCCCATCTTGATGATAAAGTCCTACCTTTTGCCTATTTTCTTCTTCCTAAGACTCAGAGGAGGTATACCTAATAGCATACAAGATTCTACAGGAGAGTCTTAAAGCTATTTCCACTGAGGGTGAAAAGAATCCTGGTCTGTCAACAAGGGCAAATCCTAATGATGCTGATTAAGATGAGGTCACCCTAGCTGCTAAAGAGAAGGAACACAATAGACCCCTTGGCCCCAAAATAATTATTATGGATTATGAGACAGCCCAATACAAGTCCTTTGTAAAAAAAACCTTCAATTTTAAGGTCCAAGGGTGCTTCTTTCATTACCAGCAGGCTATTAATTGACTCCTTAAGGGCAAGGCCCTCCTCAGCTCTCTCAAACAACAAGATACAACTGATAAATGCAAGTTTCTGATCCAGAATTTTGTTGCTTTTGCATTTATTAAGCCTGAGCATGTTGGCCAAAGATTTGAGCTTATCTTTAATGACCCTTATGCCTTGAGCCATGAAGATGAGTTCTAACCCTTCTTTGAATACTATGAGCCACAGTGGGTGGGGAACAAGGTGGTCAGTTGCAGGGGCAAGCCAGAGGCAAAGACCAGCTGGAATTGTGTGGTGCTCAAGGGTTGGAGGGAGGTTGAGAGAGCGAGCAACTGGAAACACAAAGGACAAGCCACCAACAGAACCCTATTTTGGGCCCAAGTAGCTAAGAGTGTAAGCAATTTTTGTGTATGTGTAAATTTCTTGTTTATTAGGGACCCCAGGGGGCCTTTTATATTGATGAGGAGGAGGGAAAAGAAGGGTGGGCAGCTGACTAGGGTCTAGACTGCAGAGAGCTTATTCTTGGAGGACTGAAACATACTGGGGAATATTCAGAAGGAAATGGGTTGGATGGGCAGGAAGGAACATTTGGGCATGGACTGAGACAGGTGGGCAGCACATAGTAGGGTGTCTGGGGAATAGAGGGAGAAAAGGCAGCTACCCCTCAGGGTTCCCCGGAAAAAGAAGGCAGAGGACCAACCAACAAGGGGCACAAGAAGAGGAAACAACACTGCAGAGCGCAGAGCGCAAGGTCAAATTGCATATAAACCCTGATGGGGCCAATTGAGCACTGCGCAGCCACAAGCCAAGGCACTAAAGCCATAGGAAAACCCATCAGAGGGTTGCCCCGACGCACGCAGCTAGTGCAGGTGCGAATGGCCGAATTGGAACAAGCAGTAATTTGGATGGTTACCTCCGACAACAAAAAAAAAAGGCAGCACCCCTATATTTTCCAAAAAAAGGCACCCAAATAAGGAACTACAAGGAGTGGCACCCAGCACCACAAATTGCTACCAGGCTGTCCTCAAGGATGAAATTAAGACAAAATCCACCCTAGAGGTCTGGTGTAAACATCTTAAGTCAACATTTGGTGTTAATCTTAGAGATAACACCTTTTTGAGCACCTTAAGGCCAAACAGGAGAAGGCTGTCTCATCTCTTTAGGATATGGAAGTAAGGGCTTCAAAAAAAATAAGACAGTGCAAGGCTAGCATTTACAAAGAGCAGATAAAGACAGTTGTAAAGAATGAGTACAAGCTATCTGAGCTTGGGGAGAAGATAGAAAAGATTATTACTGTACTCTCTTGCAGAAAATCTTCAACCTAGTTTATAATAAGCATATTTTTCTCTATCTGATATTTTAAATACAGCTTTAATATTAAAACTAATATTATAATTTAAATAGCTAAATTAAATTCAAAGTTAGAACAAATTGTTGGTTTTTATAAAAGAATTTTATGTTAGAGCCAGGATTATCTAGCTTAGATAGTTGTTTTAGTACTAAATTATATGTAGTTTTGGGTTGCTGTTATATAAACTATTTTTAATTAAGTATTTCTCTTTATTTTTATTTTAAGTACTTAGATTTCATCATGTTTTTTTCAAAAAATCAAGGACTTTTTATATGGCAAATAAATTAATTTTTATAAAAAAACAGTTAATTTCATAGTAAATTATTTTTGAAGTGTATTTTAATGTTTTTTTTAAAATACTGTGTATTATTTTTTATTTTATTTTTGTAATCTACATGATCATATTACCCTAAAAAACTACTTCAAGCTTAATTTTCATTAGGTGAAATGTCCAGCATTTGATTTCTTGCTTGTTAAAAAAGTGTCAACTTCCAGTAGGCTACATGTTAATAAAATTTATCTGGACTTTTCTAATGTGGCAAACTAGATATAAAATTAACTTTGAAAGTTGACATGCAGACAGTGGACATGCAGACAGTTTAAATGCTGACTGTTGCTTACCAGGATACTGTTGTACACCTTCTCTTGGCCCAAGAAGGCAGCCACTCCTTGCTGAGAAGCAATCCCTGAGGACATTTGCCACCATGTTTACATTACTGGTTTTAGTTCTGTAAGGTGTGAAGTCATTTTGGTTCTCATTAAGGGTATGTGGTATAAGGGTGCTCAGCCTGCTCACCATGATCTTACTCAAGATCTTCTAGTCTGTATTCAAGATGTCAATGGGTCTCCAGTTTTTGAGCTCACCTTTGGGTCCTTTCTTGTGAATCAGAATGGTGAGTCCTTGGCCACCATCATGGATACTGGACCCATTTTTAAGTACAGTGTTGCACACTTCAAGTAGTAAAGGATAGATATCCTTAAATTGATGTCTTTAGAACTCATAAGGCAGGTCATTTGGTCCAGGGGCTTTATTATTTGGTGAGTTCTTGATAACTTCATCAATTTCCTCCAGGTCCACAGGAAAATCCAGTACATCCTATATAGGGGTCCTTGGAACAACTTTAAGTCAGTTATCTAGTGCTGCTTAGGGAGGATTAGACTCAGAAGTATATAGATTTTCATAAAATTCCTTGGTTTTTTTTAACACAATTGTGCTGTCTTCTACTGTTTTATCATCTATTATTACCTCTTTTAAGGCTTTTTGGGCCCTTCTGACTTTGAGATAGGAGATAAAATGCCTTGGTGGTCTTCTCCCCTTTGATAGTAAGGGAAAGAGCAGCCATAAGTCTCTCTAAGTTGGTTTGAAAAAACTATTCCTTATCCAAACTAAAATAGGCGCGTTCCAGGTGGCCACCCATTGCAGAGAAACTGGGTTTGGCTTATTTGCTTTGAAGTGCTTAACTGTATTAGTCAGTAAGCAAAAGCGCATGTTTTTAGCAAAAATCAGTCTTGCAAATTCTGTTCTAATCTTCTGTTTGATGTTTGCCTTGATGTCAATCCATGTTTGAATTTGGCCAAGGTCTTTTGAGCAACTAGTCAATCAGTGAATCTCCTTAGTAATCCCCTTGCAGCCGGAGTCTGTTGGGAGGAGGCAAGTGGATTTATTGCAAGATTATTGGCCATCAATCTCATTCTTATCACATATATCTGTGTTCAAAGCCTCCTATGTTGCTTAGCAAAATAGGCGTAACAGCAAGCGGGGAGTCAGGCCTGGCAAAAATGTAGTCAATATGTGTTGCAGAGAAACCTGCACAAATTACTGTGTTGATACATGTCATTAAAGCAGGATACCCTGCTTCAAAGTGTGCTATATATTTTGAAAAGTTGTCTTGCTGACATTCCCCTCAAAAAATTGCATGCTCTGATCAGGGCATTTTGGGTGCTTTTTCTGTTGGATGTCTCCAGAAATTGAAATCTCCAACAAAAAATGGTATCTGGAGGAAATTCAACGTCTTTTAGTTGGGCGTAAAGAAGATGATCTTTTCCTGGGTATCTACTGGTCCATAAACCACTGCAAAGGAATATTTCACCTCATTTCATGCAATGTCAGCCATCAGTATTCTCCCCTTCAAGTATTCTATTTTATTGGTTGCTATAATTTGAGCCCCTTTTCTGATTAAGATGCATCATTTCTTTCACTAGAGAGTGATGTGGGGGAGTACTATTTTTTGAATTTTGGCTCTTCCTCAGAGCTGCAGTTGACATCAGTGAGGCCAATCAGATCATTTTTGAGGGAGAGCAGGATTTTTTCTTTTTCTTTTTTCCCTGTTGCTTTGGGCTAGAGAATCCTACAATGTTCTGGGTCTCTATTAGAATTAAGATTCCATTAGCTACTATTCCCTTGTGGACCCTCTTGTTGAGGTCCCACTAGTTTCAGTAGTGTCATTGGAGATTCCTTTTTGGGTGCTCTTGATGCTTTAGGATCTTTCACAGCATAAGTTGATTGCTGCAATTCTAGGCTGAGCCTTGTGTCTCAATCTAATTAGTTTCTCTTGAATGGAGGCTGGACTTTTGGCCCTATGCATGACTGGGTAGAGCAACAGATGATGCCTGTGCCTGAACAAGTGGTGTATTCACTACAGGTGCTTTCATCATGAGTTTTAGGGCTAGGGTGCCAAGTCTGGCTGGGCTGTGGCTTAGGAGTAATAACAGGCCTCTTAAGTATCCATTTGTTCTAGATCCTGGGATTTCATTGGCTGATTCTGGGTCTGTTTAGCCTTAGCATAGGTCTTCTTTCTGAGGTTGGTGATTGGAGCCACCATTTGGTACTCAGACAATGATCCCCAAGGAAGGGATTTAAGGGCATTGATATGAGTATATGAAGTCTCAGGACCAGTGGACTTTTTCTGGTGACTTCCTCAGCAACGCAGACTTTTTCTATGATAGAAGGGCACATTGCTTCTCTGTGGCTCATGGCAGAGTAAAGGGCACAGATGGTGGGTTTCTTCAGCAAACACCTTGAAATTAATGCTCATGATGCCGTCCTTTTTGAGTATTGTAGCTCTTTTTGGAATGGCAGCAGTGATTGCGGCGTCCTTTGGGGATATCATGGACATTGCCTTGCTGTAGACAGGTGGACCATGTATGGGTTCTTGAGCAGTTTAAACTGCACAATCTCATCATAATGTGCCAGCCCCTATTTGGGTTGAGCTTCCACTTTCACTCTACTCATATCCAGAGGCAGGGCCTCAAATGAGACAAAGAGGGTGGTATCCCTATTTAATCTGGTCCTGGTGATTCAGAGGGTAGTCTTGGTGACCTTCCTCTTGTGGTCAGTGACCTCCACAGTGAAGATCTCCTCCTTGTCTGGGTCAGCGTCCTTCTTGGAGAGGAAGCACATGTCAAAAAAGTCTTTGAGGGGACTCTGTTAGAGGGAGACTTCCTTTGAATAGGTGGTAAAAATTTCCTTAGCTACTCCCTGGAAGGTAGCAAGATCCTCTTTGAAGTTGACTCTAACGTCATGAGGTACTGGAGACTTGGGAAGGGCACACAGGATGCCTTTGAACCAGTGTTCTGAAGTCATAAACTTCATCCAACCTTGAGTTGGGATGAATGGCCCCTTATTTATGGAACTGGTGAAGTTGATCAGCTGGTTCTTCACAGCCTGCTTCTGTCCCTGGACCGCCTTTGCCCAGGATTTTCCTGGTTGCTGTTATTTCATACCTTTCTGTTCTAATAAAATCATAGTAAAACTTTAGCTCTTATGTGCTTTTAGCTACTTTGATTATTTTCAATCTCAAAAATTTGGATTGAGCTGATCAAGAAAGGACATACCAAAATTAAGGACCATACATTCAAACAACCTGTATTAAATCCTTAATGCTGTCTTTGAGATGTCTTTAGGCTTAACTTGGTTTCAATGGTATCCTGTGGTTAAGTCAATCTTTGTGAAGAGGGGTAATCCTTCCAAAGTGTCAAAGAGGTCATCAATCAGGGCAGGGAATGCCTGTTCTTAACCATGACCTTGTTAAGGGCTGTGTAATAGGTAACAAAGCGTAGACCTCCATCTTTCTTAGCCACAAATAAGAAGCATCATTAAAAGGGGATTTTGATGGTTAGATGAGCCCTAACTCCAGGGCCTCATCTAGATATCCTTTTATTGCATTGTCCTTTTGAGGTTTTAAATGGTATATGAGGCAGGCCTTAGGTATGCTCCCCTTTAGGGCAATTTTTTAATACCTTTTCAGGTGGTAAGCCAGTTGATTTCTCTTGGAATACAGAGGAAAAAGCTTAGAAAGATTGCTGGCACATAGAATCCTGTTCATGCAAGACATCCACATTTTCAGGATGGTTGATTTTGTATATACAGTGTTCCAGTCAATCTTGATGGCATCCTTTTCCTCTTCTGTTTTGGTAATCTTCACAAATATGTTGTCTCTGATGAGGGTGCCTAGGTGATTGGATATACATGGGATGTACTTTTCCTCATTGTAATGTGAGTGTGATACTATCCCAAACACTTTGAGGGTTTATCTTTCTCATCCAATATAAGCCAAGCAATATGTCATACTTAGGGACTGGTATGATGCTGGATCCACTAAGGTTAATATGTACATCCCCTATTTTTGCCCAAAAGGTCTTTGCCTCTCTATTGACCAGGGTACTCTCTTTGTCTGCCATGAAAACTCTTTTGATATTACTTTGGACTGTGGGTAGTTTCATGAGTTTGGCAAATTTCTTGTCAACAAGGGATTGGTCTGCTCCAGTGTCAAATAGTGCTGTGCCCTAATATCTGTAAAAGTGGAAAGGATAAGTGAGGAGTTTATTTCCAGTTTGGGCAGCAAACAGTAGAGGATCACTGGAGGGTACTTGGATCATGGCAATTGAGTCCACATCTTGGTACCTGTACAAGTCATACAAATTGGGGGAGGGCAGCTTGCCTAAGAACTCCCCTGAGCTTCCCCCTCCTCAGTGATGTTATCAGTGCTCATTTTGTTGACTTGAGTAGTGCAATTTCCACTTTGAGGATGGGAGTTGTTGGCTTGGTTGTTCTACTTGTTTGGTCAAGGGTCCTTCTTTGCTATGGGACTTTTTTTTGCTTGTTTGTTGTGTGTAGTTTGTCATATTTTTGTGCAGCTCACTTTCCTTTCAAGAATAGATCTTATAGATTCTTGCAGGGTGTCATGTCAACCAGACATCTAATGCGTGTGGGGAGGCCATTGTAGAAATCCAATTGTGGTCCAACTTTTTTGAAAGTTAATTGTGTTGGGAGCTTGGACATGTATGTCTTCATAGGCTGCAATGTACTCCTCAATAGTTGCTATCATTTTGAAGGTTCTGGGTTCTGTCATGATCACCACATTGGAATCCTATATGGCAAAATTTTTGAGGAAGGCAGCTTTGAACATATCCCAGTCTTCACTGTGATCAGGATGTTGGTTGAACCATTTGCTTACAAAGCGTGAGGCAGCCCCTGTGACGCAGAGGGTAATCTCACTGGCCCAGAGTCTGTGGGGATAGCCCACTTGTTTCAAATTGTTTTGGGTGCTTTGGATCCAGAGGTTGGTGTTCTCTTGACGTAGTCCTTCAAATGTTCCAGTTTCTGCTGAGTGTATCTGCTGAAATATAATGTTGGGTATTTCAGGTGTGGTGATGACTGGCAGCGGATTCAGGACTCCTTGCATGCTGAGGAAGTTGTACTGCTTGGTTGATATGAGGATATTGTTAAAGAAATTATATCCTGTGGGGATGTCCTGACCTTCTCCATATCTTCTCCAGCCGGTGGTTAAGCCATCTGCTGGTTTATATTTGTTGGAGGAATGTTTTCTTTAAGTTGTGTAGGTATGGATAACCTACTTGTGCTACCACTGTTGAGTATTTACTTCTTCAAAGTATATAAAACAAGATAAAGGGGGAATTGAGAAGAGAATGCTACTTTATTGGTATAATTATTAGAGATCATATGGCATCATGGGTAGCCACATGCTGTCCATGTATATCATGGTAGTCATGGGGCTTGTCCAGGTAGTGTTTCTCTTTGGATTTGATTCTTTGGTCCACTTAAAGCTTGATTTTGTGGCAGGAATGCTACCAACTACTTGGTAGTTGAGTCAATCCTCAGGGAAATTATTTCCAATGAAGGAGTAATTGTAGATGTTGCAACACAAACAGAGTATTTTAATATGCACTCTAATCCGATACAACTTTCAAGCATTATACAATCCGATTCTAATCTGCTTGAACTAAATTACTAAAGTCAATCCTTTTCGTTTTACGTTTCATACCTTAAATACTTAATTCAGTATGAATAATAAAATTTACACATTTCATTTTAATATTTATTCGTTTTATTGTAGAGAAACTGCATAGTATTTAGTGTAATGATCGTTAACTGATGCTAGGTTCAAGTAAATGAGCTTTGTACATTGGTTCACTAGTGCCAATATATTATGCTACTATGATTAATCATTGTTACATTGTCCTGATCTGATTGGCAGGGATTTTTTAAAGCTCCACAAATTTACGTGTACTATCTCAGTAGATCCAAGGCTTGTAGAATCAGGTATTTTAGAGTGAAATTAGTTTTTAAATTGGAATTATGTTTTGTAATACCAATATATAGTCAATATTGATTAAAGTCCGGAATTTTTTGCTTTTAGAAACGTTTTAATACAAGAGTTTGAAGCTATCCATCCACAACTATAACTAAACTTAAAGTTTGGTTTTTGTTTGTAGTTGAAGTTAGGTGTACTGGATAGGAAATTCCATTTTTGCAAGAGGACCTAATAGTTTGGATCAGAAAGGAGAAACACACCGTCAGGGAGGCCGTTAGGAAGGAGCAGACCAAAATTATAATGGGAGAGGGAAGCTAAGGAAGTATTTGGATAGGGGCGGGTAAAGACTCGGAGGTGAACCGGTTTCCAGTGAATAAATTTCAAGGATATTTGTTTTGAATGAAGTGTAAGAGTTTTGGTGGTTGGGAGGACTGGCCTGAAGTTTGAGATCACGTAAGGGAAGTGAGGCAGAGGCAAGAGCAACAGTTGGGAATTGTGGCCCAGGTACTTTAACTTTGACGGAGCACACAGTATTGTTGCAGGCTGAAGTTGAGTAGGCAAGGATTGCTTTTGGCGCCCACCACACTCGGGAGGTTTCTTCTTCGCAAATAGAAATTCCATGGCTTCTGTGACATAGCACTCGTGATCCACGAGACGTGAAAACAGCGCCTGGAAGATGGGACTCTACAAACAAAGAGGTAGTTCCCTACCCACAAGGCATTTGTTCCAAGGAACACAGGAGAATTGAAATTAAAGAGTTTTTCCTCCTTGCCCAAAGAAGGCTTAAAATTGAATTCTGACGGCTTGAGGTGATCATTATCCAGAGATATAAGCAAAGGAAACAGAAGCAGAATCGCCCCAACAATCATCTGCAACATAAGAATAAAGCTCATGATAGTATGAATCGTTGATGTTGCTTTTAAAACTATCGCAGGTATCCAAGTAAGCTTGTATTCCGACTGAGTGGTTGAGATGGGTTGTAAAGCAAGATCTTTAATTGAAGTCAGATGCTACTTACGAAGATAACATATATCATCGGAGGAGTATATGTATTCACCAGAGTAGAATAATTCCGAGAGGAGCATCCTCTGCCACCAATCAAATCTCATCGTTTGATAATTAAATTGTGATATTCCAAGGTTTTCCACACAAGAATTTCCGATTCGAACGATACTTCACTATTTATGCAATGACAAATAATGTTTTTGGTCAGGGGATCCTCAACTACCCTGCTCCCTTGTACGCCAGGGACTGAAGTATATGTTGCGCATAAGACTTTCGAAAAAATAAAATTAGGTTGGATTTTGGAACTTTGTGAAATAAAAAAGATAAATGTAAATAATCCCTGATGACTTCTATTTATAAAGAATAAAGTAAACCTATTTATCAAACAAAAATTTACCCTGTATAAACCCTCCCAATGTATCGTGTGAAGTCTAGGAAATCAAACCAATGAAGTGAGATTAAAATAATACAAATATCTTGAAGATATTTAATTGAGTTATGAAAAAATAGATAAAAAATATACTAAAAATGATTGGTATCCCAAAGATGATACTAAAAGTTAAACTTATGAAAAAATATTCTACAATAGTTTTCAAACCTCTGGCATTAAGCAAAAAACTCATCTCTAAGTAAAAATAACTCATCTGTAAATAAAATAAAGGTAGGACATGCTATCACAAAAAACACCATTTCAAAAAACACTATCTCAAAATATGCTATCTCAATTTTATAGTAAAAACACCATTTCAATTTACAGCATCACTACTAAGAAAAATGGGGTTTCAAAAATTAGATTTTTTCAATTCCAAAAAACCCAAAAAAATCCTAAAAGTAAAATTCAAAAAATGTTTTAGGCTTAAAAAGGCCTCAGGATTCCAAATCTGCAATAAAAAAGGGGGTGATTGTTGCAACCAAGTTTCCAGACTTGCCTGCCAATGTATCTTACAATACACAGGGGGCGCTTTATGAGCCACCCCTTGATGCATCTAACAGCATGGACCAATCTGATGGCAATGTTGAGCTATGGGCACTTTCTCCTAATTAGGAGCCCTAGCCATTTGACTTGCTGATCCTGCACAAGTTATTCCTTGGCTCCAATCCTTACATGGAACATGCCACCCTCTTGTGGCCCAGTGGCTTCCCCATATAGTATATTAATCACAGTATTCTATAATAAACATCACCTTATTCTTATTATTCCTCTCCTTTTTATTGGACTATTGTCTTCCCCAATTCAAATACTGAATCCTCAATAGTTCAGTTGCAACAGTGGTAGTGTTGGTAGGTTCACAACCTACCCAAAGAGAAAATTCCCCCAAGAAAGGACAGAGTACGGGCTGTATGGCTACTCCCCACCAAGAAACCTTCCTGCCAATCCCCAAGGGGGACATCCCCAACAGGTAAGTCATCTATCAAGACCAACTGGTGCTTACAAGTGTGTACAACCAACTCTGCCTTGGGCAGCACAACCCTAGTGTCACCCCACCCCAGTCAGATCTGTCACAACACATGCTCAACCTCCAGCTTGAATCCTTTGCAGGTGGCGTGGAAGGGGCCAATATTGTCAGTTGGCTCCATTTCACAGAAGCCCGCCTTTATATTTGCCAAGTACCTGAACCCATGTGGATTGCCACTGCTTCAGGATGCCTTACAAGACCTGCTGCAGCTTGGTTCACCACCTGGGCCAGTCAGGAAATAGAAATCACTTGGGCATCATTCAGAGATGTTGTAAAGTCTTACTACAGCAAGACCTTCTAACCCATTGTAGTGGGGCTCCTATCCTGGCTATCAAACAAACAGGGTCTGTTCCTGAGTATCTTGCTGCCTGGCAGCAAGCTCCTGCTGCCACTCCAGAAGCCATGACTGACAGGAATGCCATGCTCCTTACCTTGATAGTTAATGGGTTAAAACCCCATATCTTCAGGTGGGTTCCCATAGGTTGCTGCACCTTCATTGATGACTGCTATAAGGCCATTGTGGAGGCTAATAAGCAAGCTTCAATGGATTTCCACCGCTCTAATGATGCACCATCCTAACCTTGTCCTGCACCTGGCAGTGCTCACAACCAAGTGGGTTGCTGCCAGCCACACCTACAGGAAAATGGGGTTAAGCGCCCCTGCAAAGGAGAACTCCAGTTAGCACAAATTGAGGACCCAGGAAAAGCCTGAGGGTTGTAGTTACAAGAGGTTCTACAACCCCACTTCACCCTCACTCTTAAGCCCTCCTAGCAAAGAGCCCCTGCAATTACAACGTTCATAAAATTGAAACCCTCAACCTCTTCCAAGTGCATAGCAATGGCCCCTTACTTCAAGCCAGTCACTCTTCAAATAAAGTAACTCACTTGGCTATCCCTTCTGTTTTTGTGGGAATACCCACAAACTATTGGTAGATACTGGGGCCTGCCACACTATGGTTGACCAGGCATTTGCAGACGCTCAACAACTAGATCAAGTGCCAAGCAGATTCAAGGCAGTACAGGTGGCTGATTCCCAAAGAGTGACAATTCCCCATGAGACAGTACCCTTCTCTGTGAGAATGGGGAACATCCAGGTTAAGCTCTCTGGCCCTGTCATGGCAGGGGTCAGCCACAATGTCATTCCTGGCCTTGACTGGCTTTGCCACAACCAACCCTACATTGACTGGGATACATTGATGATCACCCTCAATATGAATGGAGTGGGCTTCCAGATATACCCCATCAAAATGAGCAAGTTGCTGCATAATACTGTGTTTGTCAGAATCACCAAAACAGGCACCTGCAATTTCAAGAGGGGGAAACTAGACTTTACGCAATGCTCAGTTGAGGTTATCCGCGCAGAACCACCTGTAGCTCTCCCCTTGACTACTCTACCTCCACTAGCACTTTCCGCTCTCCTCAAGGAATATAAGGACATCTTCAGTGAAACACTAGACAAACTACCCCCTTCCTGGGAGATCCAGCATGCCGTACTGCTTCAAGGGTCACTTCCCAAAGCGCCCCCTCTATTGCTTGACACCAAAAGAAGATGAAACCCTCCACCAGCACCTTGTAGACACACTTGACAAAGGCTTCATACACCCCTTGCTTTTGCCATACAGGGCTGCTGTCTTCTTTGTAGCCAATAAGAACGGGACCTTTTATCTAGTCACAGATTACCGCGCCCTTAATGAAGTGACTGTTAAAAACAATTACCCCATGCTGTTAATTGACAACCTGTTTGATACAATCACAGGTGCAAAGGTCTTTAGCAAGATTGATCTCACTGCGAGGTACAACCAGGTCTGCATTGCACCAGGAGATGAAGCAAAGCTGTCTTCTGTACACACTACAGGTCATTTGAGTGCAGGATCATGAGCTTTGGATGACCAATTCTCCTTCCACCTTTTCCATGTTAATGAACAACACATTTGAGGAATTAATTGGAAAGTGTGTTGTTGTGTACCTTGACAACATAATTGTCTTCATTCAAAATCAAACAAGGCACCTCCATGCTGTCCTTGACACCCTTCAGAAAAACCAGTTGAAGGCTAAGACCTCAAAATGCAAATTCCTCAAGTTGGAGCTCATGTTCCTTGGGCACACCATCTCTGCCCAAGGGATAAAGCCTGACCCTGCCAAAATCAAGTCAATCACCAGTATGCCACCTCCCACCAATGTGGGCCAGGTGCGTACCTTCTTAGGCATGGTTGCTTATGTACACAAGTTCATCCCCAATTGTGGAGAACTAATTGCACCTCTCACTGAGCTCCTCAATACCAAACAGCGCTTCCATTGGACCCCTGCCAGATATCAAGCCTTCAAGACGTTAAAGCAAGAACTCACAATCACACCAGTCCTGCAGTTCCCCAATCAAAACTGATAGCACAAAATAGAGACCAATGCCTCTGACAGGGCCATAGAGGGCGTGCTAAGGTAGAAACTGACAATGGCATCTTTCTCCCTGTGTCCTATGAGTCCAGGAAGCTCACTGACTTGAAACAACGTTATCCCATCCATGATAAAGAGCTGGTAGCCATTGTACACTGCGTTGAGAAGTGGTGCTGTTACTTGTAAGGTGCAACCTTCCCACCCCGCGTTCTGACGGACCATAAGTCACTCCAATACTTCAACACACAGTCTCATTTGATACTCCACCAGGAAGGATGGGTTGAGCGTCTATCCCCCTATCAATCACGCATTGAATACAAGCCTGGAAAGGAACTTGTCACAGCCAATGCTCTTTCACAACTCTACATAGCGTCCATCAACAGGGACAACAGCTTGGACCCAGATTGACCAATGCTTTACCTCTGACCTAAAGCAACCCACTATTAAGGTCTTAATGTGGTAACCATATCCAAACTGAAGGACAATGAAATTCAGTTCACCACCAATGCTGGCAATTTCTGCCGCCGGGCAGAGACAGGTGAGAAGACACCTTATATTCCCACCACACAACAAGGTGACACCATACTATACTACCACTGCACCTTGGGTCATATCAGAGGATGCAACCTATTCAAAATCATGAAATGTAAGGGTTGGTGGCTGTGTATGCATCAAGACATTTTGGGTCTCCTCAAAAAATGTGTGTTGTGTGAAAAGAACACATCTAAACCTGCACCCCAAGTCCGTCTACCCATTAAGGCCATGGAACCCTTCAAGCAGTGGGCCCTTGACATTGTTGGGCCTCTCCCCAAAGACAGACTTGGGAAGAAATACATCATCACAGCCATTGACTACTTTATCTGCTGGCCAGTAGCGTGGGCAACCACTAACCACACTGCCACTACCATCACTTGCTTCATTGGTAAGGAAAATACGGCCCATTTTGGACAACCCAAACTCCTCATTATGGACGGGGGTTCTGAGCTTGTTGAACATTTCATGAAATTGTACTGAGCCAAAAATTCCCTACAATAAGTAGTCACAGCTTATACCATCTGCAAGCCAATGAACACGTAGAGCTTTTGAACGGCTCCCTTGTCCAGTTGATTGTTAAACTCTTGCAGGAAAATCCCAATACTGCCTGGACTGAACATCTTCCCACTGCACTGCTCATTTTACAAGAAAGAGTCAACAGGGGCACTGGGTTCAGCCCCAGCACCTTAGCCTTTGAGACGCCTGATGGCTTGTCAGGAGTAGAACAAGGGAAATTACAATCCACAGTTCCCAGAACCCCCCCTGAAAACTACCCCTTCCCTGAGCCAGTGGCGCGCCAAGGCCCAAGGCATTAAACACAAGCAAATTTAGGGCAGAACAAGACACCTGGGGGCCAGATACGCCTTAGGTGACCCTGTCTACACCATCAACCCCAATTCAGCCAAGCTGGAACCCAACCACTTGGGGCCTTTCAGGATAGCCACAGGTTACAATAACCACACCTAACAGCTAAAGACGCCCAAGGGAATGCCAAAAAGCTTCATGCAATTGCTTGTGCCCCTGCTGTACCATCTTAACACAAAATCTGTTTGTGCAAACCTTCCCAGATCTCCCACAAGCTCTGATTCTGGTGTCTGACAATGAGCAGGGAACAAGGGGGGTGTTGCAACAGAGTTTCCAGACTTGCCTGCCAATGTATCTTACAATACACAGGGGGCGCTCAATGAGCCGCCCCTTGATGTATCTAACAACATGGACCAATCTGATAGCAATGTTGAGCTATGGGCACTTTCTCCTAATTAGGAGAGCTGGCCATTCAACTTGCTGATCCCACATGAGTTATTCCTTGGCTCCAATCCTTACATGGAACATGCCACCCCCTTGTGGCCCAGTGGCTTTCCCCATATAGTATATTAATCACAGTATTCTATAATAAACATCACTTTATTCTTATTATCCCTGTCCTTTCTATTGGACTGTTTTCTTCCCCAATTCAAATACTGAATCCTCATTGGTTCAGTTGCAGCATGATTAGCAGCTTTAAGGCTTCATAAATCCTAAAAGTTAAAATATATCCCAAAACAACTATTTTCATCTATTATAACCATGATCCATACATTAAAATAAGCACATATTTGTACCAAATACTAAATAAAATTTAAAGAATAATAAAAGTAAAAAGAAAGAAGAGAGAAGATAAAGTAGTGTTTATTGAGGAAGGGCTCAGACATTAGTAGAAAGAGCAGCTGAAATAGCTTAGAGATGCTCAATCTTTCTATCCTTGGGATAGTATGCAAGTACCACCTTGCTGATCTCTGTGTACTTTTTCACTGCTTTGGTCTGCTTGGGGGGTTGCCCTTGGTCTTTTTGCTGGTCTTGAAGAGGGGGCAGAGATGGCTTGTTGAGTCTTGATATACACCATTATTTTGTTGAACTTAGGCTTCTGGACCCTGCCTCTTGTAGCAAACTCGCTATGCCACCCTTAAAGGGAAGAGGTGGTCTTGATCAAACCATCTTTTACCTGCTTATAGCAGCTCCACTGGATTGAGTCACTGCCTTTTCTGATGTGGTGTGCTCCTTGAAATACTCCAACCCATTGAGTTTGAAAATACTCAATGAAGTGAGCAAAGGCTGCCTGGTTGGCAATAATATATGGGTGATGAAGGAGGGTGTCATAGAAGGCATTAGTCTCCTCCTTTCTTACTAAGGCAGAGGAAGCAAAGCACTTGAATCCGTCTTTGGCCTCTTTTGTGCCTTCTGCATTGATGAGCTTGGAAGATCTGAGCATTTTTGAAGGCAGTGGCAGAGTGACTTCCAAAAGTGAAAGTAGAATCCCTGAGGATAGCTCTTGAAGACTTTGATGAAGGCATTTGTCTGAGCCTGTTCAAAATCTACTACCATATATTCATAGTAGGGAAGGCTTTCTAGCTGCTTCCTGGTTAAGGGGTTCCTGTTCCTGGGAATTTGCATTCTTTTTGTGCCCTCTGGTCACCTTTGACCCCTCTTTAATGGTTGGGAGGATCTCATCAAAAATGGCCTTCAAAATTGAAAGAGCACATGTTGAAAATTAGTGTACACTGGCAGATTCAACAGAAGAATTAAGAGGCAGGGGCACACACTCAGTATGTGCCTTTGAATTTGAAGATTCTGAAGACATTGACCAAATTGGATTGTAATAAAGCTTATTGGGTCCTATACAAATAGGTGAAAATTCTGCCCCTTGGCGTTTACTGCCAATGCCTTATATAGGGGTATTCTCATATTACTAATTGCCAGTCACTGGCAATGTCTTCTAGGACATTCCAGCGCACTGTAGAGTCTTGGTTGGGCTGGCAGAAAAAGGGACAACCTTCTATTTTAGGGTGCAATACTGCAATGCCTAGCACAAGAACACCCTCTGCTACCACATTAATCAGTAATCCTTTTTAAGATATGCAATCACTTCTATATCTAGTTCTAATAAGGAGTCAAATAGGCCATTCAAATTGACCCTGGTGTCTCAGCTTTATTTTCTCTCAAAGCTGGCGCCTCGGCGCTCAACGTTAATTATTGCGGCGCTCTGGTGCTTGCAAATAATTGTACTGGCGTCCCGGCGCTTGATGCAAACTAGAGCGGCGCCCTGGCGCCAAGAATAATTAATCCTGGCACTGTGGCGCTTGTTATTTAAGGTAGCGGCGGCGTGGCGCAATTTCCTTGACAACAACGTAATGGTCCACTAATCATGTATTTAATTATATGGTAAGTTGGCACTAATTTCCAAAAGGGTAATTAATTGGTCCTAGTTAATTGCCCATAGCTGCCTAATGAATTAAGCTTTCCACAATCCCTGGTCAACAATTCTTCACATATCCTCCCATTTGACCAGGGCTACTCTATATTCTTTTCCTCATGAGCGCCCACAATAATAGCCAATCTTCCTTACGCCAAGTCTACCAAGACCTCATGGCTGGTATGGCTGATGAAGATTGTAAAGTGTTTATGTGAATGCCGCGCTCTTCCTGGTTCTGTTTCCTGAACCAGCTACTTCCCGTTAACAGTTGTCAGTTGCAGGCCCAGGACTGCAATACCACAGTGGTGGGGTCAGAGCATGACACGGTCACACATATTGAAGGGGAAGAGGAGGTAGACTCTATTTTTGCGGAGACTGAGGCACCCTTAATCTGACTTCCTTGCCTTGGCTTTGAGGATCTACAAGATTGGTCCAATAATATCATCCTCAAAACTGCTTCCTCTCTGCTTGCAACGCCATCCACATTACTTTTTGCTTGTTGCAACTCTGAAGAGTTGCCCTCCGTCTACCCTGCCATCATCAATCAATTTGGGGTAAGCCACCACAAAGAGACGTTATATGTGTATGTCCAGGCATTGTTTGCCAAAGATGACGCTGTGATACCAATCCACTTGAGAGCTTGTTACCACGGTAGTTACAATGTGGAGTGGCTAATTGGGGAGGTTAACCTCTGTCTGCACGTCACGGCCAAAGATACCAGTGGATTTTCTTTGCAGCATGTCTATACCATCACCCAGCGTAACCAATACATTTGTGAGGTTGCTTGCATCTGGGCATTAGAGCAGTCTGCCAATCCTGAGCTTACCCGTACTCTTGGGCTGGACCTTCAGGATAATGCGCCCCATCACTTCTCCTTGGCCTTGCTTTTGTTTGTGCAGGCAGTGAAGGACAACAACCCCCAGTTGTATCTTCCCTTGGATATGTCTGTTGCCCACTTCATGTGGTACCCTCCCAAGGTGTGTTCTTCTGGCGCTGTGGGTTTTGCAGGGTGTTGCCTCAAACACTTCTGCAGGCTAGCTTATCAGTCAAAGGTATCCTTGCTGGCATGTTACACCTACATGGAGGATTGCTGCTTGACTGTCTAACTATATGCTCTGCCTTCTCTGCTTGTGGTGGGTGGGGAAGTCTAGTCAACAAGAGTAATCTTTGGTTGCCTCTGTGTGGTTGGACCGGTATGCCCTGCAATTCTCAATTGGCTTGGTGCCAAATGTTGGTGGCTCTTGCCTTTGTCCGTAACCGGATGCATAGTGCTGAATACAAGTTGGTAGCTCCTCTGGTTCCCCTCTCAGCATCAAAGTACCCTTGTTCCGCTTCCAGTTGTTGTTCCATCCCCTGCCTTCCTGTGGGCAGCATCTTTTCCACAGGTACCTCAAACGGGCCTCCAGGCAATGGGTCTCTTTCTTCTGGCTCTGGACGCCGTTCCCCTGAATAATCCAGCAATAAAGCCTTGCTTCCTTATTTTGTCTTTATAGTTATACTTTTTTCTTTTGTTTATATCAGTTCTTCTTTTTACTCCCCCATATACTTAATTCTTTGTAGTTGTATCACTTTATTCTTTGGAAGAGGGATTCTTTACAAACTTTCTCAGGAACTTTGCGTATACCCAGTTGATCATCCGCCTGTCCTTAACCTCTTTAATAGTATGGGCGTCTGTGGACGTCTGGGAGATGATTTCAAATGGGCCTATCCATAGGGTAGCCAGTTTGTGCGCTCTGCCAAATCCATGGGTGTTATGGAAGAGCACCCAGTTGCCTACTTGGAACCCTTTGAGAGGGGCTTGTTGGAAGTTATCTTTCTCCTGACTCCTTATCTTCTTGGCCAATGCATTGGAATAGGCTTCTGACTCTAATTGAATTAATGTGCAGGCAAGCCTTTGCTGATACACATGGGGTGACTGGTTGTCTTCTTCCCCAACACAGGAGTATAGAATGGGGGTAGCGCAGGGTGCCTGCCATGTAAGAGTTGAAATGGTGATTTCCCTGTAGAGGAGTGAGTGGCAATATTGTAGGAAAAGATAGCTGGCAGCAGGAACATGTTCCACTCAGAGGGCGGCTAGCAGCCAATTTCCTCAAGATGCCTACTAAGGTCTCATTAACTCTCTCTACCATTTCATTAGACTTGGGGTGATAGAGTGTTGAAAATACTCTTTGGATTCCCATAAGTTCATTAATCTTGGTCACCATGCGGGAAGTAAAGTTGGTAACATTGTCAGTGAGGATAACTTGGGGGCAACCATGACATAATATAATCTGTTCAAGTAGGAATTTGCAGTAGTGTTAGCACCTAAGTCGTGCACTGCTTTTGCTTTCACCCATTTGGTCAAGTGATCTATAGAAACAATGATGTCCTTGGTGCAATAGTTGCTGACTGGTAAGTGTCCTACAACATTGATTAAGACGGTATGCCAAGCAAAGTTAAGCCAAGCTAAGTGATAGGATGTTGACTTTTTGAACAGGTTTTCCCCTTGGCATTCTTTACAGCAGCTCAGCATTTCTTGTACATCAAAGGCCATGGCTTCCCAAAAGTATGTGGTTTTTAGTTATGCAAGTGTCTTCCAGAAGGCGCCATGCCCTATTGCCTTATGAGCGCAAACTATTAGATTATCCTGTTCTGATGGTCTGGGCATTATTCTTATTCCTTCTAAAGTGTGTTTCAATATACACCCATTCTTGATTTTGGTGTCTTCCAGCAGCCTATCTAGAATGCAGTGGACTTCTGAAGGCTTGTCCTGGTAGTTGCCTGCCAACATTTATCATAAAGTAGGTCAGAGACATCAGCCAGATGGGCTACCGTTGGTAGCCAAGACAATCTATCCACATTCTGATGTTTGACGCCTGCTCTGTGTGAGATTTCAAAGTTGTAGGCCTGGAGCTTTAGCACCCATTGTGCTAGACGCCCTTCAGGTTCTTTCAAGTTCTGGAGCCAGTGTAATGATGTGCTATCTGTGATTACTTTGAAGTGGACGCCATGTAGATATACACAAAACTGTTTGTATGTGTATATCACTGCCAGGCACTCCTGTTCAGTCACAGTATAGTTACACTCATGGACGTTCAGAGTTCTGCTGTAGTAGGCTACAGGGTGTTCTTCACCATTGTAATCCACCTGGGAAAGCACACCACCCACAGCAGTCAGTGAGGCGTCTGTTTGAACAATGAATTTGCGACTGAAGTCTGGGTATTGCAGGATTGGTTTATTCATGAGACTCAAGCGCAGGGTATCAAAGGCTTTTTAACAGTCTGGGGTCCAGTCAAATTGCACATCACTCTTAAACAAATGAAAGAGGGCCTCCCCCTTCCTTGAGAAGTCTTTGATAAATTTCTGATAATAACCAATCATGCCCAGAAACACCTGGACATCTTGTTTATTGGATGGCACCTTCATTTTCTCTATGGCCTCAACTTTGGCTGGCTGAGGCCGTAATCCCATGGTGTTGACCACAAAGCCAAGTTATTTAAGCTGATCCTTAAAGAAGTTGCACTTCCTGGGTTTGACCTTAAGGTTAGCAGCCACTACGTGTCAAAAAACCTCCTCAAGGTGTTAAAGGTGATCAGAGAATGTCTGTGAAAAGACATTGAGGTTGTCCAGATAGACTAAAATGCAGCTCAGCTTGAGGTCATGGAGCATATCATTCATGGCGCATTGGAATGTGGCAGGTGAATTACACAGTCCTTGTGGCATTTGGGTAGGTTGGAAGAGACCTTGACTGGTGATGATGGCACATTTTTCTTTCTCCTTGGGAGGAAATTCAATCTGCCAATATCCAGATATTAGATCCATTGCAGAGAAGAACTTAGCACCTCCCAGGCAGTCAAGCGCATCATCAATATGTGGAAGAGGATAGGAGTCCTTCTTAGTGATGTTATTAAGCTTGCAATAGTCAATGACAACACAGTTGCTCTCATCTTTCTTCTTGACTATGAGTACTGGGGACAATCACAGGCTCTTGGATGGGACGAGTAGACCTAGTTGGACCAGCTTCATAATTTCCTCATCTACTGCGGTGTCAGAAGCACAAGAACATTGTATGGGGCAAAGACATATAGGGTGTTCCTTGCCCGTGTCAATGTGGTGGAGTGTGTTACGTGCACACCCAAGGTCAACGTCATCCTTGGCAAATATATCCTTGTATTTCTCAAACAGGGCAAGGGCTGTGTCCTGTTGGGCAACAGTGAGTCCTTGCAGTTGCTCCCAAGGAATGATTGTGCATACAGCAGGCGGTATTACTTCTTATGAAGGGAGGCCAAACTCATCCAGGGTGCCAAAATTGTGTATCTCTGTCATCTCTTCTACCGGTAATAGATGCAGGTATGCCACTACTTGATGGTGTTTGCCTCAACAGGAGAGTGATTGAGGTTGGTGAGCAATACCTTTATGGGCCCATGATTAGGTAGCACAATGCCAGGCGCAACCAGGGGTTCTAGCCTAGAGCAATTCTGGGCAACCTCCAGAATTAACTCATACAGAATGGAACATCCTCCATGTTGACAATTTCAAAAATTGTTTTTGCTTTATCTTTTATAATTTCAATTAAAAGCTCAAAATAAAAATAAAACATTGCTTCTATTATCAATGTCAATTATTTAATCAAGAAAAAAATAATCTTTAATATTGAAAATAAGAAAAATATTTTTGAGAATTGATAACATGGAGGATGTTTCATTCTGTATGAGTTAATTCTGGAGGTTGCCCAATTCCCAGGGGGGTTTCTATCTCTCTGTAAAGCCCTTGAGGAATTTGTAAATCTAATTCAATATCCATTAGCACCTGATGTCCAGCTGGGATAGTGTAAGAAGAGTTGGCACACAATGGCAGACCCTTATATTCCTCAATTTGGGTGGGAAGATGTTTAACCCAACGCCCCAACTTACAATACTTGACTGGGACAACACCATTGCAATATGTGAGGTTAACATAGGGAGCGGTTTGCCTACCCATCTCTGGGTTTGTTTGGTTGTAATACAGCAGAATTGCCTGCCCCAATATTTTGAGGACATCATTCTTGAGGTCAGTCTTTACTTCATACTGTTGCATGAACGAGGTTCCAATCAGGATATTGTAGTTCTCATTGGGTAGCACTATAGCTGGGGCAGAAACTGCTAGAGAGCCAAAGCGTAAGGGGAGTGTGCTGTATGCTCCTTGGGCAGTGGTACAGTCTAGTCCAGCTGTACCATACAATTTCTTGTGATCAACATTAGGAGCAAGCCCCATTTGCTGTACTAACTTGGAGGACACAATATTTATAGGGGCCCCAGTGTCAATAATTGCTTGCACTTTGACTTTATTCACAAAAATATCAGCGTAAGTGCACTCAGAATAAGAAGAACCAATATTTTTTACTAATTGAATGTCTAAATTGTTGGCAGTGGAGAGGAATTTGACAATACTGTAACATAGTTTGGGGCAGTGATCCTTCATTGTCTCCATGGGGATGGCCACATTGACGCCCCTAAGAGGGGTGGCGTCACCCAAGTGTTGGGGTTCTGTATCAGGTGCCTTGTCTAATAACTGGCAAGCATAAGGCTTGGACACTTCCTTAGTGGCCTCTTGAGAGGCCTGAACCTTGTAGCAGGTCTGTACCATGTGCACATTGTTGACAAGAACCCGGTGTCAGGCGTATTGAGTAGGTCAGGTGGAACGTTTGTGGATTGCGTGGATGTAGAGAGCTCCTTCTCTACTCCACGCTGTCTTTCCCTGCACTTCAGGTTCCAAGGGGGCAGCGCATGTATAACTGTCTTTGAGTTGCAACTGGAGGTGTAATGGCCCTTCCGGTTGCAATGGTGACAGATTACCTTAGTGATATTGGGTTTCGATGGGGACTTGTTGTTGTTGATGGGAGCCTCCAAGCGTCCTGGATAGTTAGAGACTGGGCAGGGCTTTGATCCAGTGTTGGGGGGTTCAAAAGTGTAACCACACTGGCATAAGTAATGTACCATGCCGTCTAAGGTGCAGTTGTCCTGGAAAGCTGACATGAGAGTTCAGTACAGGGCTTTGTAGGGCTTTACTGTGGCACGTAAAGCTATATGGGCGTCATGCACAGTCAAGGACCCTAAGCCAGTGAGGATCTGCGCCTCAAGATAGAAACAGTTAGCAAAGTCAGCAATTTTCTCGTCTTTTCTGAAGCTAATCATCAAGAACTCATTCTTCCTCTCAGTAACCCGAGCAATGCTACCAAATTTGTATAAGAGCGCGTTCTTTGCCGCTGCATATGACCAATTGTGTTTTGGCATGTGCAAAATGATTAGATCAGTACTAGCTGCATCCAATTGATTGAGTAGTGTGGTGGCCTTGTCTTGGTTGTTGGCCCTGTACATAGATATCTCAAAAAGACGGATGAAGGTGTATACATTGCCCTTAGGATCAAACTTGGGCAAGTTCATTGGCTTGAATTTGTAGGGGTTTTGTCCTGGGGGCAACAACAAGGGGGAGACTCTTTGTGGCGGCTTTGGTCAAAGAAGTTGGTGCAAGAGCTCCTGGCTGAGCCAGTCTCTCTGGGGGCTTGTGGGGTATCAACAGGTGTGAGAGGGACGGTGAAGACTTGTGGGAGGCTTTAGTAGCCTGAGGAGGATGTGGTAGCCCTGTTGTTGTATACTGAACTGGAGGTGGGCTGTAGTGTGGCGC
The DNA here is from genome assembly GCA_014839935.2 of Entomophthora muscae. Classification (NCBI taxonomy): domain Eukaryota; kingdom Fungi; phylum Entomophthoromycota; class Entomophthoromycetes; order Entomophthorales; family Entomophthoraceae; genus Entomophthora; species Entomophthora muscae. Next base: position 129,806 of record QTSX02006414.1, read on the forward strand.
TTTCCCCAGAAGGCATTGCCAAAAGGCCAGGTCCTCCCAAGTCTTGGCCAGTGCAGAGGCATCTGGTGTCCACCAACTTGGCCTGAGTATATGCTATTTCTATCTCTGCATTTCAGAGGGAAGAATAAAGACGCTCAATCATCCTGGCACACTGGACCATTCCTTTGCAGAAGTCTTCTATGGCAGCATGCTGGGAGGCAGAGCGCTTGTCATGTCCCCTTAGCTCAGCTTGTAATTCCTCAAGCTTGACCTTGAGGGAGCAATACTCTTCTCTCCCTTGTCACGTACCTGCTTCATTTCCTGAAACATCTCATTTTTGTGGCCACAATATCCTCTAATTGTTGCTGAACTTGGTTAAGTTCAGAGTGTCTGTGACCCTCAGTGGTTGAGTCCTTGGAAAATTGGGATGAAAACTCCTGGCATAGCTGGGAGACCTCTTCTTAGATGGTTTCCTTGATATGGTCATCATATTATATGATATTGTCTTGAAGTGCCAGAACCTTGGCCTTGGCAACATTAGCAATATTTCTGGACTCCTCATTCTCCTGCCAGACAAGGTTTCAACCCTCATTGATATTGTTGGTATTGTTGACAACTTGTTGTTCAGGCTTTGCAGACAACTACCTTGTTGCTCCAGGGATGTGTCATGCTTTTCAAGAAGCCCATCCATGTTGCTCTTGATTACGTAGGCCCCTGCTATGTATTGTTCAATGGCTATGGCGTGGCGGGTAACGTCCCAAGCCCAGGCGGGCCCCAACCCAAAATTCTTCAGAGTTGACTCTATTACATGGACCAAGCAACTATTTAACTGGTGGGTGAGGTCCTCCAGCTGGCAGGCCAGGGTGGCTTGATTTTCCTTGTTGGCTTGAGTGTAAGCTCAGATTTCCTCAAACTCGGAGTCCAATTGTTGTACTAGCCAGTCCTGGTAATGGTGTTGGCGCTCTGCATACCTAACCAGGTCTCAAAGCTCCAAGTGATATCAGGCTTGGACTCCCAGTAGCTGATGTAACGCAAAGTGGACAAATTCTTTCAGATAGTTGGTTGCCCTCTTGAGGGTGGGGAAACATTTGAGGTTCCCTTCATCAGTTGCCAGATAACTGCAAAATATAGTCATGAGGCATTGAGCCTCAGGATGTTGATGGAAGAGGGGCAACTGTAATTGGCGGGCTCCTGGCTAAGCTGATATCTGAGGAAAAGTCCAGAGGCTACTGATGCCAGGTCTTGGCAATTGACCAGGGTAAGGAGTGCCAGCGGTACTACAGGAACTCTAGTGTACTGGCGGGAGGGAAGTACAAGTAGGTCTTCTACGTTGATCACATCCTCTTGCTGACAGAAAAGCTGGTCTCTCTCAACGTTGCTGGTTTCCATTACCAAGTAATGTTTCCTAAAGACAGTTAGGTCTTTGGGGATAGAAGGAGGTGTGTCAGACTTGGAGGACAAAGGTTGGTTGTGTGTGTGGTGCCCCTGTAGTGAGCACCACTTGTTGAAAATTGGCGTACACTGGCAGATTCAACAGAAGAATTAAGAGGCAGGGGCACACACTCACTATGTGCCTTCAAATGTGAAGATTCTGAAGACATTGACCAAATTGGATTGTAATAAAGTTTATTGGGTCCTATACAAATAGGTAAAAATTCTGCCCCTTGGCGTTTACTGCCAACGCCTTATATAGGGGTATTCTCATATTACTAATTGCCAGTCACTGGCAATGTCTTCTAGGACATTCCAGCGCACTGTAGAATCTTGGTTGGGTTGGCAGAAAAAGGGACAACCTTCTATTTTAGGGCGCAATTCTGCAATGCCTAGCACAAGGACACCCTCTGTTAGCACATTAATCAGAAATCTTTTTTAAGATATGCAATCACTTCTATATCTAGTTCTAATAAGGAGTCAAATAGGCCATTCAAATTGACCCTGGTGTCTCAGCTTTATTTTCTCTCAAAGCTGGCGCCTTGGCGCTTGATGTAAATTATTGTGGCGCTCTGGCGCTTGCAAATGATTGTACTGGCGTCCCAGCGCTCAATGTAAACTAGAGCAGTGCCCTGGCGCCAAGAATAATTAATCCTGGCACCGTGGCGCCTTTTATTTAAGGTAGTGGCAGTGTGGCGCAATATTCCTTGACAGCAATGTAATGGTCCACAATTCATGTATTTAATTATATGGTAAGTTGACACTAATTTCCAAAAGGGTAATTGATTGGCCCTGGTTAATTGCCCATGGCTTCCTAATGAATTAAGCTTTCTACAATCCCTGGTCAACAATTCTTCACAGCACAGACATATGTTTCCTGCTTCTTATTTTGGAGTAAAAAGAAGACCAGGGGAAGAACAAGATTTCCCACCTGCCCATTAATGTTCCAAAGCTGGCTAAAGAGCTTTGGGCAGGTGGAGAATGTGCCATTTGCAAGCCAGGTCTTGCATTTAAGAAGGTTGCAAAGATGCTGAGAGGTAGCAAAAAAAATAGTTTGCTCATGGGTATATTGGCTGTCATAATGGAGGATGAATCAACCTTCATGGTGAGAAAGCTACTGCTCCTCAGTTAGAATCAACTGATCAATTGATGTAGCACTGATCCCTTCAGTGCTCAGAGCATACCTATGATCAGTGAGGTATCTCTGTAATTTGGAGGTGCCACCAACAGTAGCAAGTTGAGAGTTGTTCAAATTGAGGAGTGCATCATTAACTACCTCAGTGAAGGTTTTGTCCCTGGTGGTTGGGATTACCTGGCAAAGAAACCAGCATATCAGTTGGCACAAGGGGCCAAAAGGCTCAGCGCAGTCATGACCAATAGCCAGGGCTTTGAATCTGGTAAATCCATAGGTGGTAAGACTTGTAGGACATGGAACATTATCACATTTGTAGTGATATTTATAAATTGCTTTTTCTCATTTTTACATCTGAAGCTATTTCCTTTGTATACAAAGCCGTCACCCCTTTCTTGGTCATAATTGGGTAGCTGGCAGGGTATGTGGTGGGCACAGCAAAGGTTCCATTTCAATTGCAGATATTGTGCACAATGTTAGGATCCCAGAGCTCAATTGGCTCATCAGCAGGAGCACCAGGCTCCTGCTCCTCTTCAGGCTCTGAGGTGGGATCAGAGTGGCAGTTGAAGTTGAATGTCTTCTCTTGGGGGTATGAAGAAGAGTAAACAAATTGAGAGTTAGAAGTGATTGGGCTAGTTTCCTCTGGTTCAGGTAATAGTTGGGGGTCTTGGGGGAGCTTTAGCCTTATAAGGCTGCTTCTTTGGAGTTGTCTTGGTCTTTTAGTCTTGGGAGGAGTGATCTTGGACTTGGAGGCCTTGGACGCAGCTTTGTTGACAGACTTGGGAGGCATCTAAAAGTGAATTAGTACCAAAATATGAGAAATTTGGGGGTTGTTTTTAAAGAGAAAAATGAGAACTCATTAAATATAAAAATTAGTCAATTTTTTTACATAGAATTGTAGAGGAGATCAAATAATATATACTATCAAAATTTCAATGTTTTTTTTGAAAAAAATTTTTATTAGTAACGCAAGTATGTAAAACTTTAAGGTTTTTGAAAACCTTCAGTTGAAATGGCTTTTTGAAGTGACGTAATTGAGGTGCCTTAACAAAAAACATAGTGTTTTTGACCATTTTTTATATTAAATTAACAAATTTCCGGTGAAGCTACCTTAACTTGGCCAAATAGTAAACCCTTGATATATCAAAAACTAGCTTATATAACTGGAGCTAAAAAGTACCCAGTTCTTTAGAGGAGATAAAAAATATATATTTGAAATTTTCATATGGTTTTGTACATTTTTTATTAATATGATCTTTAACACCAATTTTTACTTTTGAAAAGTGGAAAACAAAAATTTCAGTGAGGGAATTGATATAGTGTAGCCTGGCATCATATGTAATTCCCCCTTATTTTCCCCATTCATTGTGCGCCTTGAATTAATTGGGTGATATGAAACTTGGTGGAATTGAAGTGACATAAATTGAAATGGTGTAATCACTCTCTTCCATATTAAAATCACTATTAAAATATTTTATTAAGAGAACCCTTATCAATGTATCCATGTATAATAAAGTTATAAATTACATATAAAAACCTTGTTTTTTTACCCAGCAATGACAATCACTAGAAGGACTATCATAGTGGCGTTATTTTAGGTTGTTCTTAGTATAAGTGTCTTGGATTAATACTATAGGAACATCTTCTAGCACTATACAAAAGGCTTTGTTTTAGTTTGGGTATAAGCTTATTTTAGTTTAAGATAAATAGCATGATTCAAAATGACGTAAAGTCAAAATGGCGTAAACACGCCCCACACTAAGTGATTTTATATGTAAATTAAGTTAGCAAAACAAGGTTTAATTAATCCAACTCAAAGTGACAGAATTAAGATGGCGTAAATTTGAGATGCTGCATTATAAATACATATGTAAAATTTTAACTATTTTATTGTTAATTTAATTTTTTGTGATTCAAATCACTAATGCAAAAAAGCCATCTCAAATTAAATTTGAGATGGCGTAAATTGAAGTGCTGTTTTTGAGATGGCGTGCCCTACCCATTATACCTGGATTGTAGTCCATCAAAATTCTCAAACCCTTTTCTTCCAGCATTCTAGAATGTGATTCATGGATTATTGCATCTTCTTGGCTTTTTCCCTCTGGGGGTGTATACAGGGCCTGAAAGAAGGTATCAAATTACTTACCTAGGAACTAATTTTCTTTAACTGTAACTGTGGGTCCTCTGGCTAGTCTGGTTCATTTCTCACCAGGAGTTTGGCTTCTGGGGAACTTTCTTCACTGTTGTCTATAATTTTTCTCTTGCCCAGCATTGGGGTAGAAGATACAAAGAAAAAATTCATGCTCTGATAACTTAAAAAATATAGCAGTAATAAAATTATTAATTAATAAAAGAAAAATCCGCTTATAAACCTTCTGAAAATGCAATCATTTTCAGACTTTTTTGGGGGCTAACTATCACTTGTGTTGAAACCGCAGGCTTGACCTGCCAACAAGGATCCAACCAAGCGGGTTCTTAAACTGCAATCCAATTATCTGGTCACCCAAAGCCAGACTAGGAAGTCAACTCAAATTACCAAATCCATCAACATGAACAGATGATGATCCTTCACAGTGGATACCTTGATTTGGTGCTTGACTCATTATCAGGATCAAGCCACCCCCTCTTCCATCCAGCCGTGTGATCACCAATCATGTTCCTGCTATCCATTGATTCACAATAGCTATATAATCACTATCTTGCAATAAAGATTATTATCTATCTTCTAAATATTTTTTCCCTGTGTAACTCTGCTAAAACAGCACAGTTACAACATTGGTAGCACAGGTAGGTTCTCAATCCTACCTTATCTTGAAAATTCCGCCTGTTGCCTGCACACGCCGCGGCCAACAAATCCTTGATATAATCATGTCTGGCCTCCCGCCCAACTGGACTCTGTATACCCCTGGTACCGAGATACCTGATGGTTTTGTTCTCTATCAAAACACAGTGATCCTGCTACCCGCCTTCAACGCCCTGTCTGCCCAAGGGTTCTTTCAGGCACCTTCCTTGATGCCACAACCAGCTGACAAAACCACCATGCCCGCCTATAATGCACAAAGTCTTTACAGCGCCGCCTTGGAACCCTTTGCAGGGGCCAATAATGACAACACTACTGCATGGATCCAGTCTGCCCAAAGCAAGCTGGTTCATACAGAATGCCCACAGCAATTTTGGATTGCAGAGATCTCCATTTGCCTGACCCATGACGCTGGCACCTGGTGTGGCAAGTGGCACAAAGAACACACTGATGAACTGGGACACCTTTAAACAGGACTTCTTGGCAAGGTTTGTGCTTAAGGATACAGCACTCATGATCATACATCAAGTGAAGAACCTGACCCAGACAGGCACTGTTAAGGAACTCACCCACGCCTATAAGAAACTCTGTCTCTGTGTCCCATCCAACATGGCCTTTGATACCCCAGCAACACACCTCATGTACTACAACGCTCTTAAGTTGCACGTGATGAGACATGTGAGCCTTGACTAAGTTACCAACCTGCAAAGCCTGTACCGTGAAGCAGAAAAAGCGGAACAAACATCCAACGCTCTACATAAAGCACAGACTGGGAGACAAGAAAGTCCCAAGGACTCCCATTCAAGCAGGTGCTACTCTTGACCACCTCCTGGAGGCAACAGCAACAACAACAATCACAAACCCACGGGTTTAAATGGGAATGGGAATAACAGCCAGTCAAATTGTACCCATTTCTGCGTCACTGCCACCCAAGGCAACCAGGATGAGGGAAAAGCCCAGGGAGAGCACTAAGCAAGCCAAGCTCTCCCCACACAACTCCTGACTTGCCCAACAATGAATACCAACCTGAGGACGTGGACCAATGCCCAATGATCCAAGTGCCCTTGGAAGACCCGGTACTATATACCATTTCCAGAAATCCCAATAAATTGATGTCTTACCCTTTCTGCTTTTGCAGTTACACAGGCTCAGCACTCCTGGACTTGGGCGCAGATTGAACTTTAGTCAACAGCAGCTTTGTGGATAAATTCAAGCTGGCCACTAATCCTTTGCGGATTAAAAACTTGGTCCTGGCTTATGAACACCACATTGCCGTGACAAAGGAAACTGCTCATTTCCCCTTCATGCTTGAAACTCCACTCCACCATCCAAGGTCCTGTCATTGACTTCCCTAAGTTTGAAATTGTACTGGGGCTAGGCTGGTTATGGAAAAACAACCCCTACATGGATTGGGCAAACTCAGTGTTGACCATCAAGCGTGAAGGCGTCAACCACCAAATCTACCCAGACTCTGTAGACCAACTCCTGCACAACCACATTTTTGTACACATTACAGAGACCCTGGACAAAAAGGAGAACCTCAAGGCAATTGACTGGGACTCCTGTCAGTATGAAATCATACACTTCAAGGACCACCAGGACACCTCCACGCCTCAGGATTGCAAAATTGTGGCCCGTCACCCAGAAATCTTTAAGGAGGCGTTACCTGGGCTACCCCCTGAGAAACACATCCAACACTCTATCCAACTCAAGGGGGCTGTACCCAAGGCACGCCCCATCTACAGGCTGACCCCAAATGAAGATGACGCCTTATGTGCCTATCTCAAGGAGGCACTGGAAAAAGGACTTATCCGCCCCTCACAGTCTCCCTTTGGGGCCGCCATATTTTTTGTGGCTAAAAAAGACGGAACCTTACGCCTGGTCACAGACTACTGCGCCTTGAACAAAGTCACCATTAAGAACTGTTACCCATTGCTACTAATTGTGAATCTCTTTGAAGCCTTGGGAGAAGCCACTGTCTTCTCCAAGATTGATCTAACTTCAGGCTACAATCAGATCTGTATCAAGGAGGAAGACATCCCCATGAAAGCCTTCTGCACTAAGTACAGTTCCTACAAATGTGTGGTACTCAACTTTGGCATGACCAATGCCCTGTCCACCTTTGTAACCTTCATGAACAAAGTGTTTGCGCCACACATAGGCAAACACGCCCTAGTGTACCTGGAAAATATTATTGTCAACAGCCCCTTGGTGGAACAGCACCACAAAGACCTGGAGGAAGTCTTTGCAACATTGGCACGGCACAAACTGTTGGCCAAGCCCTCCAAGTTCCAGTTCTTCCGAGAGCAACTACCCTTCTTGGGACACATAGTCTCAAAAGACGGCATCAAACCCAACAGCCAGAAGATACAAGCCATCTTCAAAATGCCACCTCTCAAAGAAAATCAGAACTCCACACCTTCTTGGGAATGGTGGCCTATGTACGGCGCTTCATACCCAACTGTGGCATCTTGACTTCCCCCTTGTCCGCCATAACAGGCGCCAAGTCCAAGTTTGTATGGACCCCCCAACGCAACCTCTTCTTCAGACGTCTCAAGGAAAAGCTCACAACAGCACCCATCTTACAATACCCCAAACAAGACAGAGAATACCAGATGGAAACCAACGCTTCAGATGCATCCATTTGGAGAGTACTACAAATTAAGAATAGTGACAGTGACTTCCTGCCGTAGCCTACAAGTTGCGCAAACTGACAGATGACAAGTGTTGATACCCAATCCACAAAAAAGAACTGTTGGCCATTGTACACTGCCTAGTCAAATGGCACTGTTACCTGGAACGGCAGGAAGAATTCACAGCACTAACCAATCATAAGTCACTCATCTACTTCAAGAGACAAGCAAAGCTGTCACACTGCCAAGCGCGGTGGATGGAAATCTTAGAAAGGTTTAACATGCTCATCCAGTATAAGCCTGGGGCCAATCTTGCCATGACAGACGCCCTGTCCTGTCTGTATGTCCGCGCTTCTAGGGGAGAGAATGGGTTTTACCCAGACTGGCCTCTCCTAGTGCTCCGTACAAAAGACAAAGGGTTCCCTGCAGGCACAACCAATATACCAAAGAAACAGTCATCAATAATGAACACCTCTTTGCTGATGTATATGGAACCCTTCACAGAAAAATGTTGGATGGCACAACCATTCCCTTCATCCCCACACATCAACAATTTGACACCATTCTTTGCTACCACAGAGATCTTGGACATACTAAGAGCCAAAATCTATACAAATTTCCAAAAATATAAAGCCTGGTGGCTAACCTTATACCGCAATGTCCAGGAAGTGCTAGAACAGTGTGAGGTCTGCAAAAAGTTTGCCAAAAGTAAAACCCCGCCTAAGTCTGTACTCCCCATTCAAACCCAACTACTGTTCAAAGTATGGGCTCTTGACATTGTGGGCCCCATGCCAGGAAAGCACAACAACAAAAAATACATTATCACAGCCATTAATTTTGCGACAAGGTGGCCAGTAGCCCAAGCAGTAAAAACACACACCGGTAAAAACGTCCATCAATTCATTGGCAAGCAAAATAATCAGTAGGTTTGGAAAGCCAGATCTCCTGATAAACAATGGAGGCAAATAATTGACCTCCAAAGACACCAACATGTACCTCACCAAAAATGGGGCCAAACACACTGTCACAATACCATACCATCCACAGGCCAATGAACACGTAGAGTGGCTTAATGGTAGCCCTGTGAAAGCCCTAGCCAAACTCACTGCCAGGAGACCTGAAGACTGGTATAAGCAGCTACCAACTGCATTACTTGTGTGCCAAACCCAAGTGAACAGATCCACTGCAAAAAGCCCGTTTGAACTGGTATACAGCACACAGCCAAATATCATTCAAGCATTGACAGAACCCAAACAGGAAATTCTAAGTCAAGTCCCCCCTTGCTCAGATCCTCAAGTAATAGAGGCCAACAGCAAACAAGCAACCAAAGAAAAGGAACACTTACAAAAGACCTTTGTTCCCTCTGCCAGAGACATGAAGTTGGGGACAAATTCTGGGTCATGAATGTTGACAAAAGCAAACTACAACCCAAAAATGTAGGGCCAGCAATCATTCTAAAGGTAAACAACAATAACACTTACCTCGTGCAAGGGCTCAGGAAACGCAAGCAAGACAAGACCTTACACCACAACCGCCTACAACCCTGCAAAGCAAGACAGAAACAACAAGAAACCGCCCTGCCTGGCATCAAACAACAACTGGTTCAATATGGCGCCCGGGCTCCTGACAACCTCCCTGACAACCTGCCCCCAGAGGAGGCCAACCTTCAGCTGGGGGTGTCAAAACCGCAGGCTCAACCTGCCAACAAGGTTCCAACCAAGCGGGTTTGTGACCTGTAATCCAATTACCCGGTCACCCAAAGCCAGACTAGGAAGTCAACTCAAATTACCAAATCTATCAACATGAACAGATGATGATCCTTCATGGTGGATACCTTAATTTGGCACTTGACTCATTATCAGGATCAAGCCACTCCCTTCTTCCATCCAGCCGTGTGATCACCAATCTTGTTCCTACTATCCTTGATTCACATGAACTATATAATCATTATCTCTCAATAAAGATTATTATCTGGCTTCTAAATATTTTTCCCCATGTAACTCTGCTAAAACAGCACAGTTACAACACTTGGGAGTCACATTTTTTCTTTGGTGCTTTGGGATCAAGTTTCACTAGCTTTGAGGCCCAGGAAACGTTTAAACTCAAGAACTCTTAACAGAATTCTGCCTCTCACATATATTAAGCCAACCGCTATTTTATAGCTTACCCTGTCTTAGGCTAAATCTTCTCTAGGTTGGCTATTTCAAAAGCTTGAATAATCTGTGAAAACATTTCTACAATAAAATAAGCTTATAAACTTACTGTAACCAATAACATTGCGTTTTCTTTCTCTTTCTGAGTGAATTGAGTAAGCTTTAGGCTATTTTACTGATGATTTTTCATCAGTAAAATAAGCTTCAACTTTAATTGATCCCACAAGGTTCATTACCTCCAAAAATCTGAAGTGCTATGCTTCACAATTTCACCAAAACTGAAATAGGAAGTAAATGTTTCAGCAATACATTGACTTTTGCGCCTTGCTTCTCAAACAATTCCCTCATTTTTTTAAATGTTTTCATTGTTTGAACTTGACTGCTTTCCATAGGAAATCACAATTAGACCTGTTTCACTGTACTTTATTCATTTTTCCTATTCATTTTTTCCTTTGAATTAAACCTTCAGACCAAAAATTTCCCAAGCCACTTTTCATTCTGCCCCTTTAGCAGCTCATCATTAGAGAAACTCTGGCACACTTTCTCTTGACATTCTGCCATTCTTTACTGCTTATATATTTGCAAACAAAATAATTAGAGAATTTTGAAACTGCTTATTCTAATATTTACCCAAATTATGCGTTCTTTTCCTTCTCTAGTAACTCACTTTAGAGAAATGTCAAAATATTTCCCCAAACTTTTCCAAAATTAACCTAATTGCCTAGCACCTAGAATAGCTATCAAATCTACTATTGAGCTTCCATCAGTGATATTCAAATAGGCTTTATTTTGTGGATCCCTATAATTGAAAATACTCAGACTCTGGGTGATAAGTCTCCCAAGTTGTTTTCACCTAGACTAGACCCACATCAGTGGCCTTTACCTAGGTTATAAGAAGCAGGTTTCTGTCATCCACCACTACTTTTTTACTCACCCAAGTTGTTAGCTTGAGCTTTCAGATGCATAGAAATAAACTTTTATTTCTAGATGACTCAACATTATTCATTTCTGAAGCTGTTTCAGTGGAAAGCCATCCTAATGATGTTTCTGGGATATACATTTTTGTACAGTAGCAGTAAGACTTCTTTAAATCTACCCATAGTTATAGACAGAGAAAGTTATCCCCCTCCTAGGCTAATTAACCCAACTGTTCTATAACCCTATTTTTTATCAGAATTTCAATTCTACCACAACATATGCATCCCAGGGAAGAATCCCAGCTTTATTCTCACCCCATCTAGTTTGAGTATACACATACCACTTTATTATAACTATCACAGGGCCTCACTTCAATCCTTCCAAAGTACCAATAAGGACCACATTAATAATACCCCAAGGCATAGAAACCACTAATAATCACCAAGGCTAGATAAATCAATAAAAATCTAACTTTTACCTTTCTCATAAAGCTAATAATTATTTAGACAACTGCAACCCTCTCCTGAAAAACAGCTCCTCGTGGGGATCATCACAGTAGCAGTATTGATAAGACAGTCATGAGTTTTTCAGATCAAACTCAAACTTTTTTCAAGCTTAGCCATTCCTCATCTTGGGTTTGACTGTGATTTTTGAACCTTTCTCTATAATGTTATACTTGACCAATACTGAGATAAAATACCATGGAGGTCCTCCATATGTTAAGAGGTATTAATCTTTAGGGGTCATGAATATATTTATTATATTTAATAACTCATATTCTCTTACAGCCCTTATATTGTTTATCCAATTTATTGGGTGTACTATTTTTGTTAAAGTTTAAATAAGATTTTATAATGCAGTTGTGTCTTACTGTAGATTGGTGTTAATCTATCAGTATCTTTAATAGTTATTTTTATCAATCAAGATCATAAATATCTTTTATTTCTAATGAGTTCCAGTGTTCAATCATCAATATATGATCCATAGTTACAAGTGTTTCCCCTTTAGTATATCTCCTTGGTAATCTTAAGAAAATCATTTTTTATCTCAACTATATGCATTAGTTTTCAAACCTGTTGAGACAAATGTATATTAATTTTATAACACATGAACTCAGTCTAAAAATGAAATAAAAAATCAAGGAATTTATATTAAATTACAATACATTTTGATCCACTTTGATTTCATTTTTGTACTGAGTTCATTTGTTCTGATCTGATTAGTATACGTTTATCTCAACAGGTTTGAAAACTACTATAGTTAGCTTTAAGTCTTACCTTACTAAAATTCTAAATAATTCCCCTAATATTTTATCTATTTTTTTTTAAGTTTTCTCACCAAGAATCTGCATCATTATAATAAGCCTAAAACTTAACCATAATTATAAGCTAACTATATTGAAGCACTTTGCAGTTATCTTTGCATCTATGCTAATCTCTATTAGGAAGTCAGCATTTCATTGTTAATATGTTCATAGTTTTATATTTGAAGCTTTTATAATTTTCTAGTCTGTCAATGTTTGTTGTGGTTAGTTGCAATTTACCTTTGTATAAAAGAGCTTAGGATGCATTTCACTGAGCTTTTTTAGCATTTTGTTATTTTATAAAAGTGTCTGAGAAACTTTTCACTGAGGTTTTCCCCTTCTTTTCCATTACACAAAAATGCTTGTAGTGGATCCAGGACCATCCAATCTGACTTACCATACACATTTTTGTTGATACTCTTACTGCTGGACCCCTCTTATAACAAAGCTTTGATGAGCTTTGTCTTGAGAGAGGCAATTATCTAGTTTAGTATCTTATTCTCCTCCTGTCATATTGACATTTTTTCCACACTCTTTTCTTCATGGAGTTTGAGATATTTTATTTCTCTGTTTGCTGCATTCTTCATTTGTTGGAAAATCTTGTCAACCCCTAACTGCAAGTTCAGCACATCCCAAGCATAGACTTGATTTCCTTGAGTGGCTATTTCTTCCTTGGAAAAGTATTCCTAATATAGTTCCTCACAAGCAGACTTGACTTCAACCAATGACTCCTTTGGAAATATCTTTGCTACCTAAAGGTCATCCTAGGCATCTTCCAGGGATTTTTGGGAACATCTTTACAGGCAGTGGCAGTTTCTACTCTAAGAACCCAAAACTTTGCTTTTTCAAATAATAATTGTTAAGACATGAATGGAAAAGTAAGATGGGGTAAAGCGTTGGATTTTGACGTGAATATATTTATTAGAATATTTCTGTTTTTGCTTATATACTGTTTGGGGCATATTTGGCTGAAAACCCTCCTGTTTAGAAATTAACCCTTAATTCCTATCACGTGATTTATGGCATATAAATGTCATCCAATCTAGATATTTACCTAAAAGTTCTCTGCCCTTCTCAACCTATGAGAATTTACCTAAAATGCAAAGAAATTGCATGATACCTTTTGTTTCAATGTATTGATTTGGCATAGAGCTTCCCAAGCTCTTGGCACCAAAGCCCTGTGGAATCTGCATATTCCAAATCCAAGCTATTGTTGTTCCAACTGGGAACCAGATGATTAAACCTAAATTCCCAGACACCTTTGTCTACATTTAGTCATTGCTGGTTAATTGATTCATTGTCAATTATATTATTTAACTTTCATGGTTAATTAATTTGTTATCAATACAGCAAGTCTTTACTTAGCACAGTCAAGTTCATTTTGGCCCTATGATTAAATCCTCATTAATCATATCCACATGTACAATTTAATTAACCTTTGGTGTTAATCAAATTTTTTGCAAGACACCTAGTCCCCAAGATTGATTCAGCCAATATTGCCTTCATCCTTTAAGTCTTTTAGCCTAACTATCAAGTCAATATTCTATCATTACATATAGATAACAATTTCCAGGAATTTTCAGCTAGAAAATTCCCAAAAATTATCTATATAAAATGCATAATAAAAATACAATAATTTAATATCATTTGGCATAAATGCCGTGTTATGAGGCGCGGCACAGACACACAATGGGAAATCCTAACCTTAGGATTGGATTTGTACTAAGTCCCGGTTAGATGACAGGGAAGACTATGTGTTTACCTTGCGGCCCTGGAAGAATAATCTCTACTAGTTGTGGCTATAGAGAGGCGTGGAAGTACAGAAGACACAAAGACAAAAATGTGAATAGAACTTAAATTTTATTGGTGAATGTAAAATGGAATATATAGTGGTTAGGAATACCACAAAACACTACCAGAACGGTAGGATCACTTGCCACCAGCATTAGTGGGGCAAGTGAGTTGCGCAGAGTCAAGAAACCAAACAATTGTATTTCCTGATCAGTCATCAACTCATTTTGAGAGGCAAAAGCAAAAGCAAGAGATTTGTCTTCAAAATGGCCCACCAAAGGCGAAATTAAAATATGGTGAATAGCAGCATTCACAGCATTAACCCCCCCTAGATTGGCCTTAGGGGGTAGTATTTACAAAGGAACTTTGCGTGCACTCAAGCAAAAGGATGGCTACTGGAGAGGAGCTTTACCGTGTATTTGGACCCCCGTTTAAAAGTCACTTATAAAGGGCCAATCCACAGAGATTCTAACTTGTGTGTGCAACCACTTACTCTATGTTGATAGTAAAGGACATGGTTGCCAACATTAAACTCAGGCAGGGGGGAGCGTTCAGCATTGTCAGGAGAGAGCTCAAGTATCTTAGTCTTATATGCAGAAATGTAGGCTGTGGCCTGTATATCAATTATGCGGTTGACTAGATCCTTAATGTGGTTGTCAGGATTAATGGCCTTATCTGAGGTAAGCAGGGGGGCCCCAAGAGCAATGGGGTAGTAGCCTCTTGCCCATACAGCATAGCAAAGGGGGAGTACCCAGTGACACAATGTTTGCTAAGGCAGTAGGCAAAGAGAGCAGCAGGTAAGTATAAGTCCCAGTTGGCAGCGTCAGAGTAGGTGAGCTTCCTCATGATAGAGACCAGTGTTTAATTTGCACACTCAACTTCCCCATTGGTAGAATGATTGTAGGGGGCAGAGAAGAATTGGTGAGATCCCAAAGCTTTGACAACAGAAGTTACTAGCTTGGCATTGAAGTTAGTCTCATTATCTGAGAGCAGCACTTGAGGACAGCCATGGCGGTAGAAAACATATTATAATAGGAAGCCAGCAGTTGTCTTAGTTGTGATGTCTTTTGTAGGGTGTGCTTCTACCCACTTGCTGAAGTGATTGACAGCAATCAGAATAAAGCAACACTCAGAACGTGAGCGGGGGAGAGGACCTACCGCGTCAATGCTGACAGTGTGAAAGGCATGTTGCAGGGGAACTAATTTGAACTTGTGGGCAGCAGCTTGAGGCCTCTACAACTGGCAGTTGTGGCAGCTAGCTATGACGTCTGGGATCAGCAAGCAAAGGTTTTCCCAGAAGTAGTACTTCTGAAGCCAGTCAAAGGTCTTGGCAATGCCTCCATGCCCAGTCTCTTTATGAGCTTGTGACACCAACGAGAGGCAAAGACTGGGTTGTACATAAGGCAGATACTGGTCTTGTACCTTCTTGAAGAGCTGATTGTCGCGTATGAGGATATCTTTGGATAACTTGGACAAGTCCAGTTGTACCTCTTCTGTCTCACTTTTCCAAGAAGAAGGGTACCCAATTAGTTTGTATAACTGGTTGGCCTCTATAAGATGTAAAGCAAGAATGGGCATTCTGGAGAGCCCATTAGCGTTCTGGTGTTGAATCCCAGGGCAATGTAGCACAGTGAAGTCATAGCCTTGAAGAAGTAGGGCCCATCTAGCTAGGCGCCCTTCAGGCTTCTTCAGCCTTTGTAACCACTTAAGCAAAGCGTGATCAGTGACAACTGTGAAGTGGGTACCATATACGTAGTGACAAAACTGCTTGACTGCATGCAACATGGCAAGACACTCCTTCTCTGTGACACTATAGTTCTTCTCTTGTTTGTTTAGCACACAGGAAGTGTAAGCCATGGAATGATCTACACCCTTGTTGTCCAGTTGCGCCAGAATGGCTCCAATAGCTAGATTGCTAGCGTCGGTGTACAGGATGAATTCCTTATCATAGTCAGGATACACTAGGATTGGCGCCTCTTTGAGTTTTTGCTTAAAGGTCTCAAAGGCTTGCTGCTGACTGGCAGTCCACTTGAAAGGGACATTACGTAGCAGTTGGACTAGAGGTTCACTAGTATTGGCAAAATCAGGGATAAATTGTCTATAGTAGCCCATCATTCCTAGGAAGACCTGTACCTCTTGCAGGTTGGTGGGAGGAATCATTTTGTCAATGGCTTCAACCTTCTTAGTCATTGGGCAAATCCCAGTCTGAGTTACTTCATGGCCCAAGAATTCAAGACATTCTTTGAAGAAGGCGCACTTGGAAGGTTTTAGCTTAAGGCCAGCTTCTTGAATCTTTATGAACACCTCCTTGAGATGAGCCAGGTGATTGGTGAAAGTAGCGCCAAAAACTGTTATGTCATCCAAGTACACTAGGACGTATGACAACTTCAAGTCACAGAGGATGGAGTCCATGGCCCTTTGGAAGGTGGCCAGGGCATTGCAGAGTCCCTACGGCATGCAAGTAGGCTCAAACAGCCCTTCAGATGTAATGAGTGCGGCTTTTTAGCAATCCTCAGGCAATATGTTAACTTGCCAGTATCCAGATTCCAAATACATTGCAGAGAAAATCTTATAGCCTTCAAGACGTTGGAGGTCATCATTAATACGCAGCAACGGGTACAAGTCCTTTTTGGTTAAAGAGTTCAATTGGCAATTATCCATCACAATACAATGACCCCCATCTTTCTTCTTCAAGATGAGTAGTGGGGATGCCCAAGGACTTTGGGAAGGCGCCAGTAGTCCAGCATCTAACAGTTGTTTGAGCTCTTTAGATACCTGGGCGTCCTCTATACAACTGCAGCAATAGGGTTTAGCACGGAAGGGAGGAGCGTTGCCAGTGTCTATCTGATAGATAACACCTTTAGCTAACCCATAGTTGGTACTGTCCTTAGCAAAGATGTCAGAAAATTGGTCTAGCAAGTCTAGCACCTCTTTCTGCTGAACTGAGGACAATTTTGGAAAGTCTTGCGCAGTGAACAAGGATAGGACTTGGGGCTCATCCTCAGGTAGGTTATAATCTTGAAGCATGCCAAAGGGATGAAGAGACAGGACATCAGGAGCGCTCAACAACTTGCCATATCCAACGACCTGTCCCCTAGACACAGTCATGGGGAGTGCAGTCAGGTTGGCTACCAACAACTGAACAGGATTCTTATGGGAGACGTCTAGGATCCCTGGACAGAGATAGGGTTTGTTGTGTCCTAACAAGGGGGAGAGTACAACTCCAAGAAGGTTTGTTCAGGTAGCTCATATGATATCTGGGAGTCCAGGATGACCTGGGAGTCAGGAGGGATGGAGACAGCAGACGTGGCTAAGAGAGGGATCCCTTCAGACGCAGGACAAGCCATGGGTGGACATTTCATGTTGGAAGAGTGGGTGCAATATTTGAGGTTGAAAACCCCCAGTGGGATACTCCAAGGCACATGTCTTGAGCCGTTTTCCAGGAACTTTAACCAGCTCTTCAAAGATCAGAGGGACTTCATACCCCAGAATAGAGAGGTCACCATCTTTTAAGTTGATTATCCCATTATATTCCCTAAGGAACTGGGTGCCAACTAAGAGATCATAACTCTCATTTTCCAAGACAACTGCCGGTGCAGCTAGAAGAAGTTTGCCAAACCACATGGGTAGAGCAGAATATGCCTCTATGGCGCAGGTCATAGACAGTCCAGCTGTGCCATATGACTGGTGATAATTAAGGTCAGGGGCAAGTTTGAGTTTCTTCACAAGCTTGGAGGATACAACGTTGACTGACAAGCCAGTCTCTAGAACGGCCTTGATCTTCACCTTTTGAATAGATATCTCTACTTGAGTGGTAGTGCAACCAAGGGGTGGAAGGACAGCCAAGATATCTTGAGCCTCTGCTAGTTCCTTGTCCCACTTCTCAATCATGCATCTTCACCCTGGTAACTCCTTATAAACAGTCTGGAGAGGGAGCAAAACGGATACATTCTTGAAGACAGTGTCAGAGACCTCGGCAGCTTCTTCTGACAATTCCACCAGCACAGGGGACCTCTTAGCCTGAGTGAGGTAGGGGCGCAAGACAGTTTCTTTGGCTTCAGGCAAGGGCTTAGCAGTAGTTGTAGTCTTTCCTGGGCGCAACTTATAAAGGACTGTAATGGTTTTGGGAACAGCCAGGACAGAGTACCCATATGTGTTGGCGTTGTCAGTATCAGAGTTGTCAGAGATATTGTGGAACAAGAGGAGGATAGGAGGAGCCTCATTATCAGCAGGCTCAGAGTCAGTTATAGAGGGAGGGATTGATAGAGACTGGGAAGAGTTGTCAACCGAGAGCATCTCTGCCTCTAGGTTGGCTGCTCTTTTCCCTCCTGCTCTTTTGGATCAGCTCTTTTAACCTGCAAGTTGGTGCAGACTCAAGAATGATGACCTATCTGACCACATTTGTGGCAACCTTGGCGTTGAGGAGGATCTTGCAAGTTCATGGTAAGAATGCAAGGACCACAGGAAGATGAACCAGAGTTAGAAGTAGCCCAACCTTCCCTAACAACTGATCCAGAATGAGTAAGGTGCATATCCTGCAACAACGTCTTTATGCTCTTCATGGAGGAAAGCATAGCCTTATGGGATTTTAAGTGAAGGCACAGAAGTTGGTTAACCTTGAGAGCTTGAGTGCAAGCCATTTAGGCTTCATGGGCTGTCAACTGTCTGCTTGTGATCAGTTGCTGTCCTTCCATGTATAATCTGTCTGCAAACCTGGCTAGCGTCTCTTTAGGCTTGAAAGCAATGTGCATGAAGGCGTCCTTCTTTACTTCCAGGCTAAGGTCACCACCAAACTTGTCAATCAGAAGCTGCTTCATGTCTTCCCACGTCTCAATGGTGGGTAGTTCAGGCATCACCACTTCCTGGCAAGTTGGATGTAGACAGGTCAGAATATATTCTTTCTTAATTTTGTTCAAAGCTTGTCACATGGCAGTTTTGTAGATAGTTAGGAAAGCTGCAATGGTCAAAGCCTTGGGGTCAAAGACTTGCTTAAAGGTAGGCTTGAAGTGTGCTTTGGGAGTTGGGCCACCATTGTTGCTATTGATTATGTTTATACGTGGGTAAAACTCTGCTTCAGATTCAGAGGGGGCTGTCTAGCCCATAGCTGCCAAACACTCTCTTCAAGGGTAGTCAGGGTCTCAACAGCACAGGCACCCGTATCAAAAGCTTGAGTGGACTGTTGTGCAGTAGTATCCAAGTGTTGACCTTGGGTGGTCACTATTGTGAAGAGTTCAGCCAGTTGGGAAGTAAGGGATGGCCCTACTGAGAGGCAAGGCGTGAACCTATCATTCACAGAGTTGATCACGTCATTAATCTCTTGTACTTCTCTATCCAGCTCAGTATGGTCCTGCTTCAATTAATCCACCTTGTTAGCTAGGTCAATTAGTTCCCTAGCGCATTGGATTTGAGGAGCTGCTGGTAAGCCAGGGCAGCAACCATCTTCATTGACAACCCCAACTGGACTAGCAGCAGTTGCCATCATTTTGCGTAGGGCGGCAAGTTCTTGCTGTAGCTCTGCAACTTGAGCAGTCAATTTGAGCACCTAGGGATCAGGTTGAGGAGCTTCAGTAGGACTTCCTTGACTGCAGGTAGTCGTGTGTAGCTCTTGGATAGCATCCCATATTCTTTTCTCTTAATCTGCCAAGTCATCAGAAGGGGGAGAGAGCAGAACATCTGGCTTGGGCGTAGCTAATTCATTCACTTGACCCTGGATTTTGGCTATAGCAGCAGCGGTGGCAGCTTGTTCTTGATCAAACGCCGCACTGAGTTCATTAAGGCCATTAACAGCAAAGTCTGCTACCTTCTGTAGTTGCTCAAAGGAATACGTGCTGAATGCATTGAGCTCTTGCACGAGTTGTTTGAAGTCAGTGAGATAGGCATTTAGGGTGGAATCTACTTGAGTTTGCCAGGGTTGTTCTAGCTGGTCAAACTTGTGTTGACACTCTCTCACATATTTGGGAATGAACTGGCGCATTTTTTGATAGAATTAACCAAACAGGTCTGGGAGGTGACAGAGTTGCGCTGGTTGTCAGATATCAAGGAAAACAGGGAATTAATCCACTGTTGGTAGGCCGCAAACTGGTCCCAGTGATGAGTAACCGCTGCTTGCAGAGACAAGATTTCTTGGACGTGGAGCCCCAACACCATTTGATGGTGGGCTAAGGCAGGCTGCACAAAGGACAATAGTAAGTGCTCAGCAGAGCCAGCTGCTGAGAGGAGATGTTGTGGAAATTGAGGAGCCACAATTAGCTTGTAGTATTCAGCCCAACTGAACTGCAACTGAAGGCGAGGGATGGCTCCTTCACAAGCTATCCCAAGGGCTACCAACATGACTTGTTCTAAGTCAGGGGTACCCATGGGGTAAGCAACTAGGCAGAGACCATTCCCAAGGTTCAGTATAATGGGGGTAATAGGCTGGTTGGCAATATCCTCTTCAATAGAAGGACTGGTAATTTCAGGTGAAGTTGGCTCTTGTATAGGCAGAGGCAAAGGACCTGAAAATGTGGATGCAAAAGGGATAACCAAGGGGCTTACAGCCCCTGTAGTGAGCACCATTTTTGTTGTGTTCTGAGGCGCAGCACAGACACACAACAGGAAATCCTAACCTTAGGATTGGATTTGTACTAAGTCCCGGTTAGATGACAGGGAAGACTATGTGTTTACCTTGCGGCCCTGGAAGAATAATCTCTACTAGTTGTGGCTATAGAGAGGCGTGGAAGTACAGAAGACACAAAGACAAAAATGTGAATAGAACTTAAATTTTATTGGTGAATGTAAAATGGAATATATAGTGGTTAGGAATACCACAAAACACTACCAGGACGTTAGAATCACTTGCCACCAGCATTAGTGGGGCAAGTGAGTTGCGCAGAGTCAAGAAACCAAACAATTGTATTTCCTGATTTAGTCATCAACTCATTTTGAGAGGCAAAAGCAAAAGCAAGAGATTTGTCTTCAAAATGGCCCACCAAAGGCAAAATTGAAATATGGTGAATAGCGACATTCACGACAATAATTATTTGGATAAATGTGTCAGATGACTGTTTTGTCACAATGCCCTTGAGAAATGTTTCAAGGTGTTTCTCAGCATACCCCCAAGACACCAAAAGCTTTGAAACAATGGCTTGTAATTTATTTCCTTCCAATGCATAGGGTAATAGTTTATCTTCCAAACATTACTTATACAGTAGTTTTCAAACCTGTTGAGACAAATGTATATTAGTCAGTTTAGAACAGATGAACTCAGTCTAAAAATGAAATCAAATTGGATTCAAATCTATTGTAATTTAATATAAATTCTTTAATTTTTATTTCGTTTTTAGACTGAGTTCATGTGTTCTAAACCGACTAATATACATTTATCTCAGCAGGCTTTAAAACAACTGTATTTGTGAAATAACATGTGGTGTTACTTTAATCTTTCACCCAAATGATTAGCCTAGACTTTATTTAAAGAGTAATTAATTATACTTCCTATGTTCCATGGGCATTTTGGTTCAGAAAATAATTCTCTAGATAACTAGACTAGTGGTGGGCTTAGGCTCCTCATCTCTATACAGTAGGCAATAAATCTAATCCTTTAATATACCCAAAAGAGATGGACAGAGAAACTACAATAATAGTGTCTGCTTAGCCAGTGGTATTATTACTCCAGTGGGTCTTGAGATTTTAATATCATGTGGAATATCCATAAAAGGGCACATTTTTACTCTTGCACTGTTCAAATAAATACCATCCCTATTAGTCTCAAAAGGCCTAAATAAGAAACACCAGCTATTATAGCTGGGTAGCAATATAAAAACCCCAATATACTGAAATTTGGTAAATAAAGATTATTTGTCAACATCAGATACATCTACAAAACGTCTCTAACTGTGTTCACCATACTGCTTTTTTTGCTTTTTTAACAGCCATAGGTGTTGCCTTTTCACAACTCTTGTATGTTGCAGTTTTGCCCTGTCTCTCTACAGGAGACAAAACCAACACAACACTGGTCAATAAAAACTCCTGAAGTTAAACATGTCCCCTCTGATATTTTTACTCATGCCCTGGAAAATACCACTGACTCCACTAATCCATGATACACACACATCACTAGATCATCAGATTAATAACTAAAAAATGGAAAGATGGTTCAATCCTAGTCAATAATTCTTATTTGGTAAAAAACATGATAATTTGACCATTTATAGTTTTTCAATGATAAATTTCTATTACTGCAGAATGAAGATCTAAAAGAGGCTAGGAATATGATAATCATATATGCAACTAATAAAAGATTGACAGTTCAGAATGATCAGAAGGTGATGCTATAAGAAAAAAACTTTTATAGATGTCAAATATTCAACTAGCTTTGGGTCATTATCAGGGAACCAGCCTTGGGAAGCTGGCCTTCTTTTTCTGGGATTGGGCAGGTCACATACTGGTTGTACAAAGCCCACCAAAGGATTGATGCTAACTTTGATAGGTACAGCATAATTTTTTTCACATAAGACCACATGCCAGAAGCCAGGATGATAGTGTGAATCCCCCCAAAAGGGTGATGTTCACTATATCAAAAACTTATTGTAATTGTCTAGGGGAAGCTCAGAGGCAGACATAAGCATTGATTTGGGAGTAAGAAGTGGCTCTGTCTAGTTGGTAGGCAGGGAGAAAGCTTATTTATTTTTAAGCATATGGGGCTCAGTAGCAAACAAGATCATTTTCTATTATATTATATCAAATCTTTAGTATGTGTCAAGGTGTTACACACCAGTATATTCTTAGTGGTTTATTCTTGATATTCAGGTTTCAAATAGCACTCTGTAAAGTGGACAGGACCAAAGGGGGGACCTGAAGGACAAAACTTGCAGGCAGTGGGGCAGGTAGGCTGGAAGCATTAGAGTTGAACAAACAGATTACTAATATAAAATACAGTAATATTTGAGAGAAACAATATCTCATAGTCTTCTGCAAAAAATGGCAATGAAGTCTGGCGCAGGGTCTAAGGATTTATATAAACCCCACTGCCAGACTTTATTCCTAATGGACAGGTTTCAGTTGGTCAGAAAATAGGATTTTAGACAGCCAGATGGCCCAGGTTTTGGGGTTGTTGAAAGTGAAAATTACCTATTATTGATCCACAAGACATAATCACATTCTTGATATTCAAAACCTGAACCCCTGTGGGCTGCCAGCCCGCAGGCCCTGTTGCCTGCATTATATTTGGGTTCAAGTCAAGAATAGATTTAAACTTAGAGAAGCCTCAAAAACCAGTCTATGAGGCGCAATCTACCGTTAACCCCTACCCTCTGAGGGATCTCTTTAGCCTAACCAATAGGAGCACTGGCCCAAGTAGTACCCCTGTGCCAACTTATCCCACTGCCAATAGGGTGCTGCATGAATTTCCCCAAAAACAAGGTCCGCCAGATGATGACAAATCCTATGTCTCAAAGAAGGGAATTGAGATTCCCCATTTGAACCCAGCCAATGATGAACCGTCTACTTTGGATGCCACCAAAGATTTCCAAACCCTGGTAAATGCTACCACCTGTCCCAAAAGATTTTGCAAAAGTTTTCCCATGGCTGATGGACATACTTATACTCTGGGGCCGCCAGAAAGTTGCCCATTGCCATTTTTTAAATAAAGAGTTATGAGCCTCTGGTTCTATCAGGTCATACATACCTAATTTTAGAACTTTTTTATTTGCAGATTGATTTCTCTAGCTCTGCTCTTTTCACCAACAAACCCAAGAAACTGCAGACAAGCTGCCCAAGTTATATTGTCCACCAGAAGCACCCTAAAGCCTGGTAAATTTTACAGAGTACCCCCTCACAATCCTGCCTATTCAGAATTCACTTTGAAAGAAATTCTAATAGCTGACTCTGAAGCCAGAACCCAAGAGCCTGAACTCATTAGACGTGAAGGTACCTGGTACATCAAGCAGCCCCTACTATTCTGCAACAAATATAACTACCTGGCTGCCTACCTAGTGCCTATGCCTTTTTCTATGACCCCACAGCCTTCCTTCCCGCAAAAATCTGTGGCCACCAATGAATCTACCTCCTCTCAATTATTTTCTGTCCTTTATATAACACTCACCAGCCTTTTCAATTTATGGTGCCCAATAATGGTCCTTGGGCCCTTCTTGGAAAATAATTATCTTATATTGTAAAGTTAGCTCTTATCCTACAGTGATCTCTTCCCTCTAGGCCTGTGGGCCGTCTGCCCGCAAGTTCCCCTGAACCTTCTACAGGCTGGATCCCTGAAGGGGGTGGCAAAATGGCACTGGACCAGGGGGTGATTATTGGCTCAATTTTTGAGAAGGGTAGTGCAACTCTTTTTTCTAGAGCAATACTATTGGGAGTGTCCTGTTGGTCTGAACTGCCTTTAAAGGCGTGGTTCTGATTTGTTACTGGGGAAGACATCAGGCTCATAAGACTAATGATGAGGGCTTTTTTGCTTCCACTAGGATTTTGATTGTGTCCTTTGAAGAGTGCCACCATCACCAGGATTATGTTAGTTCCTTCAGTTGCAATAGTATCTGTGGTTAGAATCAGAGAGGATTCAATCCCTAAAACACAGGCAGGCGGCCCCCTGGTCCTCAGGGCTGGCAGCTCATGGGTGGACTTGAACAGGGTTCAAAACCTGTTTCAAACCTTGTGTTTTGAGAGAAGAAATTTTTCATTCCTGACAGTTATTAATAATTAAGTAGAGGAGACAGTGGTGCCTCTTTTTTACTTCATAATGTTTGAAATCAAGCAGAATAACTATATCTTTTCACTAATCATTAGCAAAAATGGTATCTAAAATTTAATCCTGGAGAAGAAAGGAGCCTAGCCCAAATCATTAGAAAGACCACCCAAAGATCTCATCATCTCAATAAGTCTGAAGTACCCTAAGTTATTCTACTTGCCTTTGAAGACACCCAGTCTATAGTGTTCAAGGAAGTATTTTTTGAACCCTAATGATGCTACTTCTATTTTTATTAATTCTGCCTTGGAAAGATAAAGACCTCCAGGGAAATTCACAAGAAGTATATTTCATATATCTCAGGAATCACTAAGTAGATGATTTATGTGATAATGGAAGGGGGTTCTGGCCAGGTCAATTTAAAATAATTGGTGATCAGTAAGATATGCCAATCCCTGAAATAAGGACAGGGTAAATGACACCACACACCAACACCACATGTAGAGCCCTAGAACTATTATAAAGTGCCATTATGATGACATTTTGTTTTGAGGAAAGCAATTTTATTTTGAGTTCAAGAAAATTTAAAAACATAGCTAAGAGAATGGGGGATGGATAAAGAGTAAATTCATAGGAGCTATGTGTGTGAAAAGATGTCCTTTCATTTGATCCTGGCTTTGAAGAGTATTGATTTCAAAGGAATTTCTTTCATATTTCTGGGCCCTCTAGGTATGTAGTGAGCCCATTTGTAGTTACAATCAAAGGTTTTTTGACTAGGGCTCTGAACTTTTCTCTCATTGACTGTCAGTCACCCACCAACTTGGAAGCAATTTTCCAAGATGATGAATGATTGCAGAGGGATTTAAACCAGTCACAAGAGATCTCACAGGCAGAGAAACCATTCCAAGATGAAATAGCTCTCCAAACAGGCGGTAACAACCCAAGAGTGGATTAAAGCAACATAGAAAGTAGTACACTCCTAAATAGCTAAGGAGGAAGGCTGAAGCCAAGGGACAGAAGACCTGGGGTTTGGTGGGCTTCTTGGCATACTGATAGTTCTGAGTCCCTCTCTTTTGGGGAGGATTGTGGGACAAGGGGGTTGCAGTATACCAGACTCCTGGTATTACTTGACACCAGGAGTTATCTAATAAATGGGCTTCAGGGGAGGTGCCAGAGTCAGCTTGTGTACCCAACAAAATGCTGGTCTTGACAGCCTGCAACAAGATCATCCAGAAAAGCCATTTATACCCAAGGTAATCCAAAATGGAAGTCTTGGGTAATCTCATGGTGTTGGATTAAAAGGTTTAAGTCAAACTAAAATAAACTGTAATTCACTTGGAGTGAATGAAGACTTTATTGGTTGAATGAATAAATTAATAAAGCTAAATTACCAGCCTTATATAGAATGGTACAAATAAAATATTGGAGAGCAAGATGTAAAGGGTTTAAGAATTTGGAGATGATTCTGGAGAAAATTGAGAAGTCAGCAACTTAAAACTGGATAATTAAGTTGCTTCCATCATAGTTATGTTCCTTAGATAAAAATAGTTAAAAAATAATCTTGTGATAGACATTACTGACAGGCAAGGCTTGATACATCAATGGTTATCTCCACAAGGAACATGGAGACCAGGACTATCTTCACCAGAAGAAACTGCACACAATGGACCCAGAACCAGACCAGAAGAGCCAAAAACGTTGACAATGTCACCAGGATTAAGGAAACATACATCTAAATCAAAGTTTTTTGTCTTTGATTAGCTGGAGCTGAGAAAAAGGTAACAATTGGTTGATATCTAAATTTAAGCTAACTTCAACTAGGTCCAAAGCAACTGGTTCCAGTGAAGACCCAGGTTTAAATCCCATTCTTGCATAACAAGAATAATTAAAACCATCCAGAACTTTAAAAAACAGGTAATATTGAACACTTAATGCCTATTAGTTCTTCTTTTATAGAAGCTCCTAAAGGACTAAAAAAAGTCACATCCTCTATACTTTGTGACATCAATTTTTTGTTGTCAGGAATATTCCCAAGAAGATTCCTGACATTGACTCTTGTGTGCACTGACTGTCATCAAATATAACTTTGATGTGGGTGGTGTGGATAGTCCATAGTTCCAGGTTCTATGTGACTGCTTGGAAGGGTACAGGTTCATGTTTTAATACTGTCATGTAAACAAGCCAAAGCTGGGACAAAATAATCTAGTGAGTCCAATATTCTGTGCAGATTGTGTTCAGAATTTTCTCACCTCTCTGCAGCCAAAACACTTATTTTCCAGGTCTGCATCTTTTTAGGGGTATAGCCTGCATTTGCAAATTAGGTGATTGTTGCGCTTTTTGCATTACAGCGCAACAATTAATAGAAATTATAGGGCACAGGACATTTGCCAGAATACAGTCATATGTGAGGATATGAGTAGTACTTTATCAGAAGAGCCAGGATAGAACGATCTCATGATTATTGCCTAGCAGTGGCTTCTGATTGCGCAGAAGCACTTAAGGATTAGGATAAAGGTCAACCAGATTAAGGATGAAATAAAGACAGTTCCAAGATTGATTTTATTGTAAATGATTAATTCTTCTTATACCTACTACCAGGGTAATCTCTGGGCTGGTAGCAATGTCTTCTAGGACATTCTAACACGCCCCTAATTTGGGTAATTATTAATCTAGGTTTGGCACTTCTTGCACGTCAACCAATAGAATATCTTCATCTTCACCCAGCACAGGTGATCCTTGCTGGCGTGGAATGATTTAGTTACTTCAGGATCACTTCCTGCTTTCCTAGCGTACTGCAGCTTAATTCTTATTAATGTGACAATTAAGGGAATTCAAGATTATGGGGAATCAAACCCCGCGCCTTGGCGCTCAATGTAAAGGTAAGGCGGCGCAGTGGCGCCTGTAATATTTGCCAGGCGGCGCCGCGGCGCTTGCAATAATTTTCAGTTGACGCGGCAGCACTTGACGTAAAAGTAGTTTGGCGCCTTGGCGCTTAATTCAATTGCTAGGCAACGCCGCGGCGCTTTGTGTATTTATTAAGTGCCACGGCGGCAAATCATGTGTCATTAATTGCTGCGGCGGCGCTTGTCATTGGCTAGTATTAGGCTTAGGTCAGCAGACTACTGCTAATCCAATTTGCATGTAGCTTATACTACCAATTTATGTTATTTGGTAGCTGCAATTCATATCTGCAAGCTCTGTCATAATTAGTGTCATTGTATTTTGTACTAATTTATGGATTTGGTTGTAGCAATCCCAATCTGTGAGCTCCGTCATAATTGGCATCATTGCTTGGTCAAAATTCCCAACAGTGATATTAAAGGAACTGTTTTTTGTCAGATGTCAGCATGATTCAGATGTGAGGAGTTTGATTTACCTAATAGTTGCCTGAGAATTACCTGAAAATAACATTAATAATACTGAAGGAATAAATTCTTTATAATCTTGCTGGAATTCCATATATCTGTAGGGCCTACTATGATCTCAGAAGCCTTTAATATATTGCTCCTTGGCCTATGAGCGCTAGTGCAATCAATAACATACAGGATACAAAACTTTAGCTGATCTCTGATTGAATAAAATATTCAGGAATCCTATATTTCTCTAATGTTCTAGTAATAACATAAAGTTGATATTAAAGCACCAAACTATAAGATAATTCTCTGTTGAGAATAAAGATATCAAATTGTAGTGGCACAATGCCAGTGGCATCACAAATATAAAAGCGTGAAAAGTGCTCTTAATAAAAAATGCACTAAATAGAATAGTTGTGTAGAGCTATCACTTCTGGCACACTAAATGACTACTCATACTAAAGATTTAGATAGTACCATACAATGCTTAAAATGCAAATAATCACATGCAATATTGCACAGAAATCTAACTTTAGAGGTTGAAGCTGTTGATCTGGGGATAAAAAGACAGCCCAAGAAAGAATTAAATCATCATATGAATCTTCTTCTAATAGGGGAACATTCATATAAAATCCTTATATTAGATTAATGAAAAGAAAAATATATACTTAACTACTTTAGAGATTTTTCACAGTAGATTTTTAACCCAAGTGTTGTGTAAGATCCAGGACCTTCCAGCTCTACTTACCATTGTTGTTGCCCTGTAGAATATTACTGTTAGATGATTACTAATGCAAAAGTTTTGCAAGTTTAATATCTAATTCTGCAAGCATTTGATTTTTACCCTTCATTTTATTCTCTTCAATTAGAGAACACCTCTACACTTTTGACCTTGCCTATCCTGAATCCATCAACTTCTTATCATTATCTTGCTTCATTTAACCCAAAATTTCATTGAAACATAAAAGCAAATTTAACAAATCTCATACAAGCACATTGATTATGAGAGCAGGTGTTCTCTATTGGAAAAAATTTGTGTATAGTTCTTCAAAGAAAGCCTTCACCTCTGTCAAAGAGTCACCCAAAATGTTTTTGTCACTTCTAAGCCCTCCCAGGAACTTCTCACAGAACCCTTGGGAATATTCTTTTGTAGCACAACAGTATTAGACCATCTAACTCCAAACTTTGACTTATTAAAAGTACAAAAACCAAGCATGATAAAAACCTTAAAGAGCTAATTGAAAAGCAACTATTTTCAGCACTATTATTTATTTTTTTATTAGTTTCCATTTTCATGTCTGTGGTATATTTGACTGAAGCCCTTGTGTGTCCAGAATCATAGCTGGAATTCTAAAATATGATCTATGATATAACAATTTCATCCAACCAAGATCTTTACTAAAAATATCTACCTGTTCTTAACCTATAATAAATCACACAATCATATTCAGAATTTCCTAACTTCTTTTTAAACATATACTTTCACAGCTTGAAGTATTCTAGACTTCCAGCACCAAATCCTGATGGAATATTCATACTTCTTATCCTAAAATTTAACAGTTTCAACTGAGAACCAGCTGATCAATCCTGAATATATTACTTTTGGTCATTTTTGCATTAATTTGTTCTTCAGTTTTAATAACCAAAATAATGATTTGAGATGCAAGTCAGGCGCCACTGTGGCGCCCAGGAATACCCTGTGTGGTGCTCTGGCATTTTAGCGCCAAAAACATCACTGGTTGGTGCCTCAGCACCTTAAAAATTAATTAGGTAGACCTTTTAAACTAAATTTTTCTAATGTGACATTTGGAATCACTATTTGGGGCTCACTTTAGGTTAATAATAAGATTTTATCTTGACACAGTAAATTCTGGGTAGGACACACCATTTTGAAAACGGCATCTCAAATTTCTGCTAACTCAATTTACTAGTAAAAACGCCATTTTGATTTACGGCATTTTACGACTAAGAAAAAACGGGTTTAAAATTCTAGATTTTTTGAACTCCAAAAACTACCCAAAAAATTCCCAAACATAAAAATTCAAAAAACATTTCTAGACTTAAAAAAGCCTCAGAATTTCAAATCTGCAATAAAAATGGGGTCAATTAGTAGCAACAAGGTTGCGTAAAGTCCAAAAGTTAAAATAATCCCAAAAACAACCATTTTCATATATTTTAACTATAAACTATGCTTTAAAATAAACATATATTTGTACCAAATACCAAATAAAATTAAAATAATGATAAAAGTAAAGGAAATAATAGAGAAGATAGAGTGGTGTTTATTGAGGAAGGATCATACATTGGTTGAAAGAGCAACTGAGATAGCTTGGAGATGCTCAAGCTTGCTATCCTTGGGATAGTAGGCAAGGACCACCTTGCTAATTTCTGTATACTTTTTCACTGCTTTGGTTTGCTTGGGGGGATCATCCTTGATCTTGATGCCTGTTTTAAAGAGGCTGGTGGAGATGGCCTGCTGAGTTTTGAGATGCACCATGATTTTGTTAAACTTGGGCTTCTGAACCTGGACCCTTGTGGCAAATTGACTATCCCACCCTTCAAGGGAAGAGGTGGTCTTGATTAGGCCATCCTTTACCTGCTTAAAGCAGTTCCACTGGATTGAATCACCACCCTTTCTGATGTGGCGTGCTCCTTGAAACACTCCAACCCATTGAGTTTCAAAATACTCTATGAATGGAGCAAAGGCTGCCTGGTTGGCAATAATGTAGGGATGGCGGAGGAGGGCGTTGTAGAAGGCATTTGTCTCCTCCTTCCGCACAAGGGCAGGGGCAGCAAAGCAGTTGAACACGTCCTTTGCTTCCTTTGTGCCTTCAGTATAGACCAGCTCATGAAGTGCAGAGCACTTTTGAAGGCGGTGGCAGAGTGCCTGCTGAAAATGATAGTAGCATCCCTGAGGAGAGCTCTTGAAGACTCTAATAAAAGCATTGGCCTGAGCCTGCTCAAAATCTACTACCAGGTATTCATGGTATGGAGGGCTTTTGGGTTTTTTCTTGATTGGGGTGGCTTCCTCTGACTGTGCCTTTTCTTGCGCCCTCTAGTCTCCTTTGGCTCCTCTTCAATAGTTGGGAGGATCTCATCCAACTTGGCCTTTAATATTGTTAGAGCCCAGACATAAGTTTCCTGCTTCTTATTTGGGAGGAAAAAGAAGACCAGGGGAATAACAAGATTGCCAACCTGCCCATGGATATTCCAAATCTGGCTAAAGAGCTTTGGGCAGGTTGAGAATGTTCCATCTGCAAGCCAGGTCTTGCATTTTAAAAGGTTGCAAAGATCCTGGGAGGTAGCAAAGCAGATGATCCGCTCTGGGGCATGTAGCCCATCATTGTGAAGGAAAAATCTCTCTTCATGCTGTAAAAGCTTTTGCTCTTCAGTTAAAATCAACTGGTCAATTGATGTAGCACTGACACCTTCAGTGCTCAGAGAATATCTCTGGTCAGTGATATATCTCTGAAGATTTGAGGCGCCACCAACAGTTGCAAGTTGGGTATCATTTAGATTAATAAGTGCATCATTTACAACCTCAGTTGCAGTTTGGTCTTTGGTGGTTGGTATGACCTGGAAAGAAACCAGCAGATCAGTTGATACAGTGGATCAAAGGGCTTGGCACAGTCATGCCCAATAGTCAGGGCTTTAAAACAAGTGAACCCATAGGTGGTAAGTCTAGCTGGACAGCCAACGTTATCACATTTAAAGTGATGCTGAAAATGGGCTTCTTCTTGTTGTTGCAGCTGAAGCTGTAGCCCTTGTGGACAAAGCCAGCACCCCCTTTCTTTATCATAATTGGATAGCTGACAGGGTATGTGGCGGGCACAGCAAATGTGCCATTTCTGTTGAATACATTATGGATGGTATTAAGATCCCAGAGCTCAATTGGCTCATCTGCAGGAGCACTAGGCTCAGGCTCCTGCTCTTCTTCATCCTCAGGCTCTGAAGTGGGGTCAGAGTGGCGGTTAAAGTTTCACAACTTCTCTTGAGGGTCTGACGGGGAGTAAACAAAAGGAGAATGAGGAGGGGATGGGCTTGTTTCCCCAGGCTCTGGTGAGGGCGTAGGGGTCTTGGGGGGAGCTTTACACTTAGAAGGCTGCTTTTTAGGGGTAGTTTTGGCCTTTTTGGCCTTTGGAGGAGTGGTCTTGGACTTTGAGGCCTTGGACGCAGCTTTGGTGGTAGGCTTGGGAGGCATCTAAAAGTGAATTTTATCAAAATATGAGCAATTTGGGGGTTGTTTTTAAAGAGAAAAACAAGAATGTTTTTAATATAAAAGTATCAATTTTTTACATAGAATTTTAGAGAAGATCAAATAATATATACTATCAAAATTTCAATGTTTTTTTTGAAAAAATAATTTTTTTATTAGTAACACAAGTAGGCAAAACTTTGAGTTTTGACTGAAAACTTGCTCTCAAGATGGTGTTTTTGAAGTGACGTAATCAAGGTGCCATAGCTAAAAAACATAGTGTTTTTGACCATTTTTTATATTAAATTAAGAAATTTACACTGGAGCTACCTCAACTGGGCCAAAGAGTAAAACTTGAATTTCTCAAAAACTAGCTTATACAACTGGGGTTAAAAAGTACCCAGTTGTTTAGAAGAGATAAAAAATATATATTTGCAAATTTTTATATGTTTTCTTCCATTTTTTATTAATGTTGGTTTTGACGTGAAACTATACTTCTGAAAAGTGGAAAGCAAGAATTGTGGTGGGGGAAGCAATATAGCGTAGCCTGGCGTCATATGTAATTTCCCCTTATTTTCCCCTATCCATTGTGCGCCTTGAATCAATTGGGTGATGTGAAAATTGATGGAATTTGAAGTGACGTAAATCAAAATGGCGTAATCACCCTCTTCTATATTAAAATCACTATTAAAATGTTTTATTGATGAAACCCTTATCAACATATCCATGTAGAATAAAGTTATAAATTACATATAACAAAACTGGTTTTTTTACCCAGCAATGACAATCACTAGAAGGACTATCATAGTGGCGTCTTTTTAGGTTGTTCCTTTTATAAGTGTCTTATATTAATACTATAGGAACATCTTCTGGCACTATACCACAGGCTTTATTTTAGTTTGGGTATAAACTTATTTTAGTTTAAGATAGATGGTGTAATTTGAAATGATGTAAAGTTGAGATGGCGTAAACACGCCCCACACTAAGTGTTTTCATATGTAAATAAAGTTAGCAAAATAAGATTTAATTAATCTGACTCAAAGTGATGGAATCAAGATGGCGTAAATTTGAGATGCTGTATTATAAAAGTATATGTAAATTTTAACTATTTTATTGTTTATTTTATTTTTTTGTGATTCAAAATCACTAATGCAAAAAACACCATCTTGAATTAAATTTGAGATGGCGTTTTTTGAGATGCCGTTTTCAAAATGGCGTGTTGTACCAAATTCTGTTACAGCCTATGATTATATTATATTAACCATATCTTTGGTGTGTGTTAATTAACCTTCCTTGCCAATTAAATAATTGCAAGGCAACTAGTCTCTGAGACTAATTTGATCAATATTGCCTAATCCTATTAATTGGGTTTACCTATTTAATTCTGGGGATTATTAATCATAAATATACAGATATTGGGGGCCTAAAAAATTTATTAGGAGAATAATAAAACCTATCTATATAAATCCAAAATTTGTCCTATGGATTTTAATGTTACATATGATTTTATTGAGTTAATCACCTAATGTGACTTTTGTACAGTCACAATTATTAAAAACTTTGTCAGTATTTGAGATAATTGTGAGTTACCATCAATTAGATATTATTGTTCTTTGGTGTTCAGAGACCTGAAATTCTGCATATTTATTACCTCCCTTGGTTTCTGCTGCTGCTGTTGAATCAAGGTATTCTAAGGACATTTAATGGTAAAAATATGTTGCCATACAGACCCTCAACACAAAAGCTGAATTCAGAAAAAGTCTTCAACAAATACAGTAGTTTTCAAAGCTCTGGTGCTAGGC
Organism: Entomophthora muscae; assembly: GCA_014839935.2. Classification (NCBI taxonomy): domain Eukaryota; kingdom Fungi; phylum Entomophthoromycota; class Entomophthoromycetes; order Entomophthorales; family Entomophthoraceae; genus Entomophthora; species Entomophthora muscae. Next base: position 163,968 of record QTSX02006414.1, read on the forward strand.
AAAAAAACCTCATATGTAAGCAAAAGCAATTGATGATAAAACAAAATTAATTCAGAAAAAAATGAAATAGAAGTGAACCCAAATCTATTGTTAATTAATATTAATCCATTTCTTTTAGCTTTACTTACAGATGAGTTAATTTTGCTTACCACCACGGTTTTGAGAACTACTGTATCTTCTCTGTGAAGCAAACTGGGACTCTTCTGGAAAGCTAAGAGCTACAGGATTTATGAAACTTTTTAGATCTGATAATGTTAAATAATCCAACTACCCTATTTAATAAAGCACTACCAATAAAATGATAGAAGAGAACTTTTAAGGTCATTTTATTACTGTATATGATCTAGCCAACTACTTACAATATGCCCATGGAAAGATAACTATGAATATCTTGTTGGGCTTCAAGGTGTCTGTAACTTCTTATACTGCAACACAAACTACCCTGATAATTCAGATCTATCTTAGTGGCTATATATATGTGGCCATGTTATAGATAGTTTCACACAGCAAATTAACTGTCCTTAATCCTATTACTACTGCTGACCTTTAATGGTGTTTATAGTAGTCCAGGTGTAGCTTAAACTTGTTTTGAGCTTGCCTAATGAATTTTTTATTGGATCTCCTTTTATTCAGTGTAGATAACACTGAAGGAATACACCAGTATTCAGTGGGTCACCTGGATCCTGGTACAATCCTTCTATTATGGAAGCTTATAATATAGACCCAATATTCTCAAAACATGACTTAACCTCTATGTGTTATAATGTAGGATGTAGGTGTAAAAAGAGGCAGCATGTAGCTGAACACTTCCATTGCTTTGATTTAGGAATCATATACCATATTATTATCAATCAGTTTTGGTTTTGAGGAGGATTTATATGGTATACAATTTTGACATTCACTACCATCAGTTGAGTTATGATGGTCACCTTATTTATCTTTATTTAGGGAGGCATAGGAGGGGAAATAGCAAATCTTCTAATGATATAAATGTTTTACAATGTATAGTCACTTTGATCAATAGCTATCAACCTTAGGATTAAATGTAGTGTAATCACTTTGATAATAACTATCTGACAAAAATTATACAGAGTATAATATGCAGGTGCAATAGCTGATAGAGCAGATTTTTTATGACATATAATCTTTTTGGACTGACTGTGATGATTAACATGGTCCTTTGATATCATCCATCTTAATCTCACATTCTCAGTATGTGACTTGGAACCATTCTAGATTACTTGCCATACAGACCAATTATGCCTTTAAGAGGGAATTCATTAAAGATTATCTAATATAAATTTTATAATTTTTGTTTTAAAGTATTTAAAAGCAATGTATTGTTATAAGAAAGTCACTGGTATAGGTTAGATTAAGTGTGGTTATGGAAGTAATATTATCCTACTTTAACCAAGTGTGAATTATAAATATGATTAATCCAATACAGTAGTTTTAAAAGCTATGGTGCTAAGCAAAAAAACCCCATCTGTAAATGAAATCAGCACATCTGTAAGCAAAATTAACTCATCTATAAACAAAATCAGTGTATCTCAGAACAAAATGGAGATGACCCCAAATCTACTGTTAATCAATATAAATTCATTTTTTGAATTTTGTTTACAGATGAGTTGATTTCACTTGGCGCCATAGCTTCACAAACTATTTTATATCATTTATTAAAAGTAATTTTATAAGGTTGGATCAGAAAGGAGAAACACACCGTCAGGGAGGCCATTAGGAAGGAGTACACCAAAATTATAATGGGAGAGGGAAGCTAAAGAAGTATTTGGATAGGGACGGGTAAAGACTCGGAGGTAGACTGGTTTCCAGTAAATATCTTTCAGCCCATTTGTTATGAATGTAGTGTGTGAGTTTTGATGGCTGGGAGGGCTGGCCTGAAGTTTGAGATCACGTAAGGGAAGTGAGGCAGAGGCAAGAGCAACAGTTGGGAATTGTGGCACAGGTACTTTAACTTTGACGGAGCACCCAGTATTGTTGCAGGCTGAAGTTGAGTAGGCAAGGGTTGCTATTGGTGCCCACCACACTCGGGAGGTTTCTTCTTCACAAATAGAAGTTACATTGCTTCTGTGACATAGCACTTGTGATCCACGAGACGTGAAAACAGCGCCTGGAAGATGGGACTCTACAAACAAAGAGGCGTTCCCTGCCCACAAGGCATTGGTCCCAAGGAACATGGGAGAATTGAAATCAAATAGGGTTTCTTCCATTCCCAGTGCTGGTTCAAAGTTGGATACCGATGGCTCGGGACGATCGCCTTTCAAAGCTACAAGGAAAGGGATAAGAAACAGAGAAAAGCCGACGGCCACCTGGGAGATAAGAAGCAAAGTAAAGCTCATGTCAATCTCAAAGTTTGCCGCTGACTTTTATAACCAAGCTCACCTCTCTGAGAATCCTTGGTTTCTTCAATTCCGAGTGAACATTTACGTCTCCATAACCTTCACCATATAAAATATAAACACTAAACTAAAATCTTCTTTTTGAATCATTTCAACAACCTTGGAACCCAGGTTGAAAAGCAAAATCTTAACTATGGTCACATGTTATTAAAGAGATAATACGTATCCACTACATAATGTAGTGGATACCTAAGACGAACCAATTCCTGAAAGAGTATTACTATCCAATCAAACCACTCCATTTAAAACTTAAAGTGAGAGATTCCCAAACCCATCCCCCAAGCGAACATGCAATTCGAGCTTGTGTCAAATTTATGACATGACAAGAAATGGAAAAGCCAAACAATTCTCAGACAAGTTGATTCCCTGGGAACTAAAGTATCCGTATTAAGCAACTGTCAAAAAAATGAAATCATGGGTTGAATTAAAAGGGTTTTATATCTGCTTTGGTTTATTAAATAATAATACCAAAGACTAAAATGTTTGAAGCAATGATATAAAAAACAAAAATATGCTCCTGCTGTAAAAATGTGGGGCTAGAATTGTTTTAAAAGGCGGATTGAGCTTAAGGATGATCCCAAAAGCCTAAAAAATCTACACATTCAAAAATGATGTATCCAAGAACGAATTTAGCCAAAGTCAATAGGTACCATCTACCATTATGCCTGGGCCCCAGATCAAGTATCTTCTAACCAAAAACAACTTTTCTTAAAATTGAACAAAAATAAATTCTTAACCTAATCCTGCATTTCAATTGTTTATTAGATTAAAGGGAGAAATCCCCAAATAATCACCATTTTATAAGAAATAAGATGGCCACTCATATTACCGATAAAAATGCTTTAAGCTAATCCATCACACTAAAAATAACTAGAACGCACTGGTTCAGAAACCTGTGTATCATGGTGCTGCTATATATGCAAGGGTTCTGCCCAATATATTTTGAGATTAAGGGGTCTCCAAGAAAACCTGTGACTTTGGCTACAGGCATTGGTTCTTCGATCCTCATATATGATAGAAGCTTGACTGGGCCTTGGGCTTAGAATCCACAAGGATTTATTATATTCATCTGGAGTTCCAGGTATTCGTTACCTTCTCTATTATTTCAGGATATGCTACCGAATGATGACTTTGCTTCTCTTTATCCTTCCAATAAATGTCAATACATGGGAGGTAATTGGGAAGGATGTCAATATTACAATGTATATATATATAAACAGAATATTTCTAATCAAAGCCAAGAATTCATTACATCAATGATGTGGTTATCTAAATTGGCCCTCCGCCATATAAATTAGTAGATTTTCCACTTTTATAAGCAAGGGAATTGTGTGGCCAAGGGCTAATATAATCCATTACCTCAAAGGCATAATTGGGGAATACAGTAGGAGGCCTAGTAGCAGGAAGTTTTGGGTAAAACAGATGAGGTATTCCATGGGCAAGTGGTTTAGAACCCATTGAAGAAATATTGTAGTGGCAGCTCCCAACATCTGGACTCTCAAGAGATCAAATCAAAAGTTTTCTAGGCCAAACTAAGGCACATAGGTTTTCTGGTAGCTAGGATAAGTGATAGTTAAAGAAAATTGGTAATTCACCCTCAATTCAAGTGAAAGGGGACATGGCCACCCACAAGGATCTCATAGGTATTGGTAAAAAAGGGAATAGTAATTTATTACAGTTACCTTATAAACAAGGACCTGCCATTAAGCAAAGATATATTTAAAATAAGCCTGACTTAATCAATAAATAAACATATGTAAATATTTACCCCTATTAGCCAATTAGATGTCTTATATATAGCACATGTCCCTCTTTTCAAGGAATTGACATCATGTGCAACCAAATTGAGAAACTATCTATCTACAGCATCTTTTTTTAAAAAAATATCAAGTGTTTATCCATCTTCAGCATCAGTATTATCACATTTCTAATAAGAAAATGTTAATTCTTGATCCCACATGCAACCACTCCAGAATACAAGCCCAAATTGTTACCAGGAGCAATACCACATATTGATTCACATGAATTTACTACACAACAAAAATGATATCACAATAAATATGCTTTCTTCCCAAATCTGTTTCCCCTAAGCTTCTGCTTGGTACTGGTAGCAGCATAAAGAAAACATTCACTACAATATACCTGCTGCCCCCAGCAACCCTGGAGGAAAAACCAACAGCACCACACCCCTATTACCAGGATCATCAACTTTCAGCTTTTTTAATACCCAGCATGGTTTTCAAAAGTCCTACTTGGCCTAACCTTTTTTGCCATTTTATATGAAAGCCAACATTCCACCAGGATACATGGTACTGTTGCAACTGAACCAATGATAGTTCAGTATTTGTTTGGAAAAGACAACAGTCTAATAGAAAGTACAAGAATAAGAATAAGATGATGTTTATTGAGAAATATTATAATTGATATACCATATAGAGAAGCCCCAAGTCCATAGGGGATGGCACAGTGATAGGTTCAATATAAGGTTTGGGCTGTGTAATAACTTGCACAGGGATAAGCATGCTGAATTAGCAGCACTCCTGATTAGGAGATAGTGTCTGCAATTTGACATTGCCATCATATTGGTTCATGTTGTTAGATATGCCATGTGGCAACTCATTGAGTGCCCTCTGTGTATTGTGAGATACATTAGAGGGTGAGAATAAAATCTTGGTTGCAACAGCACATAACCAATAAATCTTACCAAGAGTACTAGAGCCTCATCCAGCCACATTTATAAGAATGAAAATCGCCACAGAAAGATTACAGGGATAACCACAAGTGCATGAGAACTTCAAGGCTATCCACCTTACCCAAGGAGAATCCACAAATCTAGACTAAGCATGCTGCCACCAAACTTTTCCCCACCCATGTCTCAAGAGAGGCCAGACCTAAGCTACTGGTAAATGCCTCCTTGGGCCTTCAGAAAACTGGTACACCACCTAGATAGATGACAGACCAGATGAGAGCTCTCTGGCTGGTATGTCTTCAAAAATTTACTTGAATACCCCTCCAGTTGAAGCCCAGGGAGATGCTGTATGGCAACTCAACACCCTAGCTCAAAGAAGACCCAGAACCCCCTAGGAGATGAATTTTAATTTGATTTACTGAGATATCATCAACCCAGATAAGGAAGATAGTGGGTTTATTGAAGCAGCCCTTACCAGAAATGGTACCAGCAGCTGCAGTGGCAATATCTTAGATAATTCTAACAAGCATACCCCCAACAACAGTAGTTCTAACAATCATGATAAGACAAGTATAGAGTTGAAGCCAAGGCCAATAACTCATCCAAGGCCAAGCAAAAACCCAGACCTTTACATATTAGGGATGGGTATTCTTGGCCACAGCCCCTTAGAGAATGAGGGGGCTTCAAAGGAAGGCTTGTCTTCCCTGCAGGGATGTAATTCCAGCCCCCTCCTTACATGCTCTGGGGATCTCATATCAATGGTAACCTTTTGATGAGATTCTAGTCAAGGATCTCTGAAGATTTTAGCCCACACAACACTTACAAGCTGTGGGCCCATAAATGAAGTCTAATTTGGGAGAGGACCTTACTGGGCTGATTTTAGCTTTATGGAGCCCCAAAAAACACCCATGTCAAATTGATAAAGTTGTGTTCTGGGGCGCGGCACAGACACACAACAGGGAATCCTAACCTTAGGATTGGATTTGTACTAAGTCTTGGTTAGATGACAGGGAAGGCAATAGCGTTTACCTTGCGGCCCTGGAAGAATCATCTCTACTAGTTGTGGCTAGAGAGAGGCGCAGAAGTACAGAAGACACAAAGACAAAAATGTGAATAGAACTTAATTTTTATTGGTGAATGTGAAATGGAATATAAAGTGGTTAGGAATACCACAAAACACTACCAGGACGGTAGGATCACTTGCCACAAGCATGAGTGGGGCAAGTGAGTTGCGCAGAGTCAGGAAACCAAGCAATCATACTTCCTGAAGCAGAAGCCAGTTCATTTTGAGAGTTGAACGCAAAAGCAAGAGATTCGTCCTCAAAATGGCCCAATAAAGGCGAAATCAAAATATGGTGAATGCTGTTATTCACAACATTGCCCCCCCTCTAGATTGGCCTTTGGGGGGTGATACTTGCGGAGAAACTTGGCGTGTACACAAGCAAAAGGGCAACCACTGGAGAGGAGCTTTAAAGTGTACTCAGATCCTTGTTTGAAAGTCACCTCTAAAGGACCAATCCATAGGGAGTCCAGTTTGTGCGCGCGCCCACCCACACGGTGTTGATAGTATAGGACATGGTCACCAACAGCAAACTCAGGCAAGGGGGAGCGCCCAGCGTTGTCAGGAGAGAGCTTGGGCATCTTAGACTTATAAGCAGAAGTGTAGGCTGTGGCCTGTATATCAATGATGCGGTTGACTAAGTCTTTGATGTGGTTGTCAGGGTTCATAGCCTTATCAGAGGAGAGTAGGGGAACCCCCAAGAGCAACAGAGTGGTGGTTTCACACCCATACAACATGGCAAAGGGGGAGTACCCTGTGACCCAATGTCTGCTCAGACAATAGGCAAAGAGGGCAGCAGGTAAGTATAGATCCCAATTGGCAGCGTCAGAGTAGGTGAGTTTCCTCATGATAGAAACCAGTGTCAAGTTGGCACGCTCAACTGCCCCATTAGTGGAAGGATTATAGGGGGCAGAGAAAGACTGGTGAGCTCCTAGAGCTTCAACAACAGAGGTTACAAGTTTGGCATTGAAGTTGGTTCCGTTGTCTGACAACAGCACTTGAGGACAGCCATGGCGGTAGAAAACATCCTGCAGCAGGAAGGCAGCAGTAGTCTTAGCAGTGATGTCTTTAGTAGGGCAAGCTTCTAACCACTTGCTGAAGTGGTCAACAGAAATCAGGATAAAGTGGCATCTGGAGTGTGAGCAGGGGAGAGGACCTACAGCATCAATGCTGACAGTATGAAATGCGTGTTGAGGGGAACCAATTTGAACTTGTGAGAAGCAGCTTGGGGCCTCTGAAGTTGGCAGTCATGGCAACTAGCTATGACATCTGGGATCAACAGGCAATGATTCTCCCAGAAGTAATTCTTCTGAAGCCAGTCAAAGGTCTTGGCAATGCCTCCATGGCCAGTTTCTTTATGAGCTTGTGACACCAAAGAAAGACAAAGACTGGGACGCATGTATGGCAGGTATTGACCCCGCACCTTCTTGAAGAGTTGGTTGTTGTGTATGAGGGTATATTCAGACAATTTGGTCAAGGCAAGTCAAACCTCTTCTGTCTCACTTTCCTAGGAAGAAGGGTAGCCAAAAAGCTCATACAGGCAATCTGCCTCAGCAGGATGTAGGGCAAGGATGGGCATTTAGGATAGCCTGTCAGCGTTCTGATGTTGAATCCTGGGGCTTTGGAGCACAGTGAAGTCATAACCTTGCAGGCGGAGAGCCCATCTAGCTAAGCGTCCTTCAGGCTCCTTAAGTTGCTGTAACCATTTGAGCAAAGTGTGGTCAGTGACAACAGTGAAATGGGTACCATACATGTAGTGGCGGAATTGTTTGACTGCATGCAGCACAGCAAGGCATTCCTTCTCTGTAACACTATAATTCTTCTCATGCTTATTCAGCACACGGGAAGTATAGGCTACAGGGTGGTCCACACCTTCATTTTCAAGTTGAGTCAAGATAGCCCCAATAGCAAGGACACTAGCATCAGTGTACAAGATGAATTCCTTATTGTAATCAGGGTACACTAAAATGGGAGCTTCTTTGAGTTTCTGTTTTAGAGTCTCAAAGGCTTGCTGTTGACTGGCAGTCCATTTGAAGGGGACATTACGCAATAGTTGGACCAGGGGTTCACTAGTATCAGCAAAATCAGGGATGAATTGTCTATAGTAACCCATCATGCTCAGAAAGACTTGTACTTCTCAGAGGTTGGTGGGCGGAAGCATTTTGTCAATGGCTCAACCTTCTTGGTCATTGGACAAATTCCTGTTTGGTTTACTTCATGGCCCAGGAATTCAAGGTGTTCTTTGAAGAAAGCACACTTAGAGGGTTTTAGCTTGAAGCCAGCCTCTTGGATCTTTATTAACACCTCTTTAAGATGGGCTAGGTGATCAGTGAAAGTTGCGCTGAAGACTGTTATATCATCTAGATAGACTAAGACACACAACAACTTCAAATCACGCAGGATGGAATCCATGGCCCTCTGTAAAGTTGCCGGGGAATTACAGAGCCCTTGCAGTATGCGGGTAGGTTCAAACAATCCTTCTGATGTGATGAGCACAGCCTTTTCACGTTTGTCAGGAGAGAGGTCAACTTGCCAGTAGCCAGACGCCAAATCCATGGCAGAGAAAAACTTAGAACCTCCAAGGCATTGAAGGGTGTCATCAATGCGTGGTAAGGGATAGGAGTCTTTCTTGGTTAGAGAATTCAACCTTCAATAGTCCATCACAATCCAGTGTCCACCATCCTTTTTCTTTAAGATGAGCAGAGGAGAAGCTCAGGGACTCTGAGAGGGAGCTAGCAACCCAGCGTCCAGCAGTTGTTTGAGCTCCTTAGAAACCTGCACATCTTCCACTTGGCTGCAGTGGTATGGCTTGGCACAAAAGGGAGGAGCATCTGCTGTGTCAATCTGATGTATCACACCTTTGGCTAGCCCATAATCAGTACTATCTTTAGCAAAGATTTCTGAGAACTGGTCTAGTAAATCAAGCACCTCTTTCTGTTGGATCAGGGACAACTGGGGGAAGTCTTGGGCAGTGAACAGAGATAGGACTTGAGGCTTGTCTTTGGGTAGATTAAAGACTTGAAACGTTCCAAAGGGGTGAAGAGACAAGACGTCAGGAGCATTTAACAACTTTCTGTAACCAACGACCTGTCCTCTGGATACTGTCATAGGAAGCACAGTAAGGTTGGCAACTAGTAATTGAACAGGATCCTTGTGGGAAACGTCTAGAATTCTAGGACAAAGATAAGGCTCGTTACGCCCCAGAAAATGAGGGGAATAAAGCTCTAAGAAAGTCTGTTCAGGTAGTTCATATGATATCTGGGAGTCTAGGATAGCCTGAGAGCCTGGGGGGATGGTGATAGCAGACGTGTCCATGAGAGGGATTCCCTCAGTTGCAGGACAAGCCATGGGAGGACACTTCATGTTGGTGGAATGGGTTCAATATTTTAGGGAGAAAACCCCAGTGGGGTACTCCAGAGTACATATCTTCAACCGTTTACCAGGAACTTTGATGGGCTCCTCAAAGATCAGTTGGACTTTGTACCCTAGGATAGAAAAATAGCCATCCTTTAGGTTGATGATCCCATTATATTCTCAAAGGAACTGGTTACCAACCAAAAGGTCATAGCTCTCATTTTCTAGAACAACAGCTGGCACAGCCAACATGAGTTTACAAAATTGCATTGGTAAGGCAGAGTACGCACCAATGGCGCAAGTCATGGAGAGACCAGCGGGGCTATAGGATTGATGGTAGTTGAGATCAGGGGCCAGCTTAAGTTTCTTCATCAGTTTGTGAAGAAACAACATTGACAGGAGAACCGGTATCCAGGATGGCTTTGATCTTGACCTTTTGGATAGATATCTCTACTTGGGTGGTGGTGCGTCCAAAGGATGGAAGAACAGCCAAGATATCCTGTGCCTCAGCTAGTTCCTTGTCCCATTTCTCAATCATGCATTGTAGTCCCAGAAACTCCTTATATCTAGTTTGGAGAGGGAGTGAGACAGATACATTCTTGAAAGCAGCGTCTGCAACTTCAGCAGCTTCCTCTGATGATTCCACTAATACAGGGGACCGTTTTGCCTGAGTAAGATAGGAGCGGGAGACAACTGCTTTGGCCTCAGACAAGGGCTTGAAAGTAGTTGTAGTCTTCCCAGATTGTAGCTTTTAGGGAACAGCAATAGTCTCAGGGACAACAAGAACAGAATACCCGTATGCATCATGGTCTTCAACATCAGATTTATCCACATCAGAATTGTCAGAAATGTCATGGAACAGGAGGAGAATAGGAGGTGCTTCATCATCAGCAGGCTTAGAGTCAGTAGCAGGCAGGGATGTAGGAGGAGACAGGAAAGAATTGTCAACCAAGAGCGTCTCCGCCTCTAGGTTGACTGTTCTTTTCCCAACTGATCCTTGGGATCAGCTCCTTCAACCCGCGGATTGGTGCAGACGCAAGAGTGGTGGCCTATTTGACCACAGTTGTGGCAACCCTGACGTCAAGGAGGATTCTGGGAGTTCATAGTGAGGATACAAGGACCGCAAGAAGAGGAGCCAGAGTTGGAAGCGGCACAACTTTCTCAAACAACTGCCCCAGAATAGGTAAGATGTATATCTTGGAGCAGTGTTTTTATGCTTTTCATGGAGGACAGCATAGCCTTGTGGGCCTTGAAATGAAAGCATAGGAGTTGATTCACCTTGAGGGCCTGGGCGCAGGCCATGTATGCTTCATGCGCCGTCAATTGTCTGCTTGTTATTAACTGTTGTCCCTCTATGTAAAATCTGTTGGCAAATTCAGCTAATGTCTCTTTGGGCTTGAAGGATATGTGCATGAAAGCATCCTTTTTCACCTCCAGGCTAAGATCACCACCAAACTTGTCAATCAAGAGTTGTTTCATGTCCTCCCAGGTCTCAATGGAGGGCAGCTCTGGAACAACTACCTCCTGACAGGCCGGGTGTAGGCAAGTCAGAATATGTTCTTTCTTAACTTCATCTGATGCTTGTCTCATAGCAGTCTTGTAAATAGTTAAGAAGGCTACAATAGTCGAGGTTTTAGGATCAAACACTTGCTTAAAAGTAGGCTTGAAGTGTGCCTCAGGAGTTGGACCACCATTGTTGCTATTGAGTACATTTATGTGCGGGGAGAACTCAGCTTCAGATTCAGAGGGGGGTTGTCTAGCCCACAGTTGCCAAACACTTTCTTCAAGGGTTGTCAGAGTCTTGGTGGTTCTGGCACCCGTAGTGTTGGCTAGAGCGGTCTGTTGTTCAGTCACATCTAGGTGTTGTCCTTGGGTAGTGGCAACCGTGGAGAGTTCATCCAGTTGCAAAGTAAGGGATGACCCAACTGATAGGCAAGGGGCAAACCTGTTGTTTACCAAACCAATCAGCTCATTCATCTTCTGTATATCTCTGTCCAACTCAGTCTGGTCTTGTTTCAAATGGTCCACTTCATTAGCTAGGGAAATCAACTTCCTAGCGCAGTGGATTTGAGGAGCCCTGTCCAAACCAGGACAACATCCATCTTCCTTGTTAACCCCGCGTGGACTAGCAGCAGCTGTCACTACCTCACGTAAAGCAGCAACTTCTTGCTGTAGTTCAGCGACCTGAGCAGTCAGCGCAAGAACCTGGGGATCAGATTGAGGCATTTCAGTAGGACGTCCTTGGCTACAAGTGGAAGCACGTAATTCCCAGATAGCCTCCCAGATTCTCTGCTCTCTTTCCGCCAGATCATCAGCAGGAGGAGAAGGCAGAGCATCAGGTTTGGGAGAGGACAGCTCATTCACCAGATTCTGAAGTTTGGCAATAGCGGAGGCAGTGGTAGCTCTTTCTTGATTGAATTCCGCACCAAGCTCATTTAGACCTTGGGCGGCAAGGTCAGCTACCTGTTGCAATTGCTCAAAGGAATAGACACTGAATGCATTGAGCTGTTGCACTAGGCACTCAAAATTGGAGAGATAAGCGTTTAGGGTGGAGTCTACTTGAGTGCGCCAGGGTTGTTCTAACTGGTGAAACTCATGTAGTTGCTCCCTAACGTACTCAGGGATAGACTGGCAGATTTGCTCAATGGAATTGACTAAACGTGTTTGAGAGGTGACCAAATCACGCTGATTGTCAGATATCAGGGAGAAGAGGGAATGAAGCCATTGTTGGTAGGCGGCAAACTGGTCTCAATGATGGGTAACAGCTGCTTGTAGAGACAAGATTTCTTGAACGTGGAGTCCCAACACCATATGGTGATGGGCCAAGGCGGGCTGTACAAAGGATGACAGCAGATGATCAGCAGAGCCAGCTGCTGGAAGGAGGTGTTGTGGAAACTGAGGGGCAACAATTAACTCATATTATTTGGCACGGCTAAACTGTAACTGAAGGCAAGGGATGGCCCTGTCCCAAGCTATCCCAAGGGCTACCGCCATGACTTGTTCCAAGTCAGGGGTACCCATAGGGTAAGCAACTAGGCAGGGACCATTCCCAAGGTTCAGTACAGTAGGGACAATAGGCGGGTTGGCAATGTCCTCCTCAATAGGAGGGCTGGTAATTTCAGGTGAGGTTGACTCCCAAATAGGCGGAGGCAAGGGACCTTCAAACGTAGATGCAAAAGGGATAACCGAGGGGCTTACAGCCCCTGTAGTGAGCACTATTTTTTTGTGTTCTGGGGTGCAGCACAGACACACAACGGGGAATCCTAACCTTAGGATTGGATTTGTACTAAGTCTTGGTTAGATGACAGGGAAGGCAATAGTGTTTACCTTGCAGCCCTGGAAGAATAATCTCTACTAGTTGTGGCTAGAGAGAGGCGCAGAAGTACATAAGACACAAAGACAAAAATGTGAATAGAACTTAAATTTTATTGGTGAATGTGAAATGGAATATATAGTGGTTAGGAATACCACAAAACACTACCAGGACGGTAGGATCACTTGCCACAAGCATGAGTGGGGCAAGTGAGTTGCGCAGAGTCAGGAAACCAAACAATCATACTTCCTGAAGTGGAAGCCAGTTCATTTCAAGAGTCAAACACAAAAGCAAGAGATTTGTCCTCAAAATGGCCCAACAAAGGGAAAATTGAAACATGGTGAATGCCGTTATTCACAACAGATGTCTAAATACTCCCAACTTTCTGAAAGCAACTGATATTATTTGATGGTGAAAAAAGCCTCTCAGTAGAGATATAGAAGGCGTTTAAGCCTCCCTTAAAGCCCCTTAACAGGAGGCCTTGACTAAGCTATCTCTACTGGCATATATTGGCTCAACAGAGCCAACCTGAACCTATGTTGAAAAGAAGCAATGACAATAAGCCAAATTGGTGTAAACTTTGCAGGACTGGAAGATCCAAAAGATCTTATCCAAAGGGACCCGTTCTTTTTACTATTAATTAACCCAGGCAGCTTATAAGAAGCCCAACAAGCATATTGCACTTTCAAATATGACTTCATCTTAACTGGAATTTCTTGGCCAGGCAGCGGCAATAACCAAGGAGGTTTGAAAAATATTCCTTGAAACAATATGCTGAAATTAATCAAGCCATTGAATAAAAGTGATTTGTAGCAAAACCAGTGAGCTTTAAAAAGTTTCAAAACACTGTTTAAAGTCTTAAAACTCAAAAAGAAGGCAATGTGGTGCTTTCCAACCAAAATATTGAGCTATGACATCACAAATGTTTTGGTAATTTTAGATAGAATTTTAGATAAGATCCCCCTAGTGATGAAGGTATCAAACTCTAAACACACATATGAGTTGAGTTGGAACTCAGAGCTCCCCAGCGGTTCAATAAGATCCTAAGTTATTTCAAAGCAGCAGTTTTAAGCTTTTAGTAAAAAAACTCCATGGAAATATAACCTCTATAAACTTACATGCTTGTCTGGCTTCTTGTGAGCTGAAGTGTTGATTTTGCAGTGTCTGCAGACTCTGGGATGCTTTACCTCACCCCTGATCCTGCAAATGAAGAAATATTTGGATCAAACTGCCAAATTGTTTATTTGCAAAATCCTGTTACATCTCTCTGAATGGCTGCCTTTGTTATTTTTGCCCTGGCTTTTATTATATGTCTCCTCCCAATGCCTCTATCTGGAGTTTGTTGCTTTTGAAAATTTGAGCATCAAGAATTTTTTGCTGCTGGATGTTTTTAGCACTTGGTATTTATCCCTGTTTACTAAATATGTTGGGATTTTAGAAAGGCCTCACCTTACATGCACTTCATGTGCTGCAGCCGTAAAAATTCCAGTGGAGCCTTCTTCAAGGCCATGGAATTAACAGAAATAGATGCCTACTAGAATAATACACAGATGCATTCAAAGATCAACCAAGTGAGCTCCCTACTTAGATACAATTAAAACCTACAATAATGCTACAAAAAGTAATGCCCAAACTGGCATCACTATACCACTTAGCACCAATATAAATGAAAGCCCTCAATAAATTAGGGATGCCAGCTTACCCAATGGATCTATAAAGCCATCAGACTTGCCATGTAGAGCTGCTGTATTATTTTAAAAGAAAGAAGAAACCCTCAGAAATTAAATGATTATAGAGCCCTGGATGCTGTAAAAGTTAAAATGAGTAACTACTCCCCCTCATCAAAGATCTCTTTGGATGCTGTGCAGGATTAATAATATTTCCAAGAATCAAACATTGAATAATGATACAACCGAGCCACTGTTGAGGAAGATTACATACCAAAGATATTGTTCAGAACGCAATATGTTGTCATAAATACAAAGACAAGAGCTTTGGTATGATAATTACACCAGCAATATTTTTCACTGTGATAACCCAGGCCCCAGGTGCCTTAAAATACACCATGATATCTAGGCAATGTGGAAATCCTCTCCAAAAACAAAGAGGATCACATCAAGAATCTAAAAATACACTTGATTGACTCTGGATAGACCAACTGCACTAAAAGCCCTAAAAATATGGGCTTCTCAAATCTTAGCTACCCTTTATGGGCCATATAGTGTCTGATAGTGGTATCAAGCCTGGCCCAGACAAGGTTGAGGCCATTAAAGCCATAAAGCACCCTAACTCCTTAAATAAAATCATGGAATCCTTGGAGAATTATCATACCTCAGAAAACATAGCAAGGTCTTGGAGAATCCCCAACCCCTATCACTGATTTACTCAAATGTAATATAAAGAATTAGGTTGGTTGGACTCCATAATCTGACTCCAACTTTGAAAGGTTAAGAACAAGCTTGATACAAGCCCCCATTATCCAGTACCCCATTAATTAGAGACATTAAGAATAGGAAAGGGATAATAGTGATATAATCACAGGGGTGACCTTAGGCGTAAGATAACTTGGCTCAGAGGATCAATTACCCGCCTGCTAAAAATCTTTAGCTGGCATCCTTAGAGCAGCAGTACCTAATTAATAGCCTGTAAATCCTAGAAATAGCCACAACTGCATGAAATGCTACCAATATATGGAAGGCCACCTCAAACTAAAGGCTATTACAGATAAAAATTCACCATATGATTTAAAGGAAAAAGGCAATAGCTGGCAGATAAAAAGATGGGTAAAAGAGATTGGTCCCTCAATCTAGACATATAATACAAACTAACTTCTGGTGTCCACTCTGTAATTTGTAAACCTGAGGAAGACTGTACTACTAAACTTGACCCTGGCTAGCTAAATCTGTATACTATATTTTTTAAAACCAGGGGGAGGACCCCAAAACCCTCAGCTAACACATGATACCACATAAGAAATGTGAACAAATTTCATGCATCAAATGACGCTGTGTACCAAAAAAAAACAAAGAAAAACAGTATATATCCAGCTATCACAACAATTAGGTACACTTTAAAGACACCATGAGCTGCTAGGCCATAATGGATCCAATAACATATACCAAGCATCCAAAGAAGTAACATGGTGGTCTAACCAGTAGCATTGCATCAAAGGCATAAGTGCCAATTTCACTGTAGATGAAAAACGCACAAGCCTGAAGATTCCAGAGCCTACAGTCTACATGGTAGCATATCCAGAACCATCCAAGGTTTGGGATTGGATTTAAAAGGCACATATGAGTAAAAAAAGAGGACAAAAATTTTTAATGGTGAAAATTGACCTTGCAGCCAGATGGCCCATCCTCTGGCCAACCAAGGATCATGCAGGTGGAACAATAACCAGGTCATCAGCCTTGAAAATATTGAATAATATGCAATACCAGGGTACCTTGTTGCAGGTAATGCACCTGAACTAAAGAGTGAAGAGTTAAACAAACACTGATAGGGAAATAACAGCAATCAACGCATTACATTGCCATATTGCTTACAAGAGAAATGCTGTGTGTGACACCTGAATGGCAGACTTATAAGATCTTTGGGGGAAATAGATATGAAACCAAGAAGCTCCAACACCTCAAATATGGTCTGGTACTCCCCATAGTTTGAAACATTCAAGAGACAGGTTAATCTCTTTGAACCAACCTATGTCTTGTCAGGGACTCACTTAAGAGGAAACAAGTCCCCAATCTTGTGATCCAAGGCCCCTAAGTTAAGCCCTGCAATAACTGAACCAATAGGTACTGTAATCATAGCAAGGTTACCAAAGTGGCCTAAGTAGGAAAACCTGCCCATCATAGAGCTGAACCAATCCAACAGGTAATATCCTACTAAGTATGTTGACAGGTAAAAGGATGTGTTAGGTCTAACCAAGGAAGGCTCAGCTGGTGGAGGTGGAGTGGTGGAGCAGCCATAATGTAACTTTCTTCCCCAGTGACCTGAGGGATACTTGAACCAAACATTAGCCAAGGACTCCTTCTGGTGGGAGTCATCAGGAGAGGAGTTGATCAGTCTGTAGTGGGAGTTGGATTCTCTAAGTCCAACACCACAGATAGGAAAGGAACTAGAAACTAGAACAGGAAATAACTTCCCTTCATGGCTTCAAAAGGGATTTACAAAGTAAGTGTGATCAAGTTTGTATACAAGGAAGTTCTTTATTGTTAGAACAATTAAAAATAATAAATTGAGCTCACTTAAATACCCCAGTAGAGGTTGTAAACATTTAAGAGGATAAATAGGTTTGGGAGGATATAAAATTAAGTTGTACTGGAATTATGGCTGAGATTATTTCATTTACCATGTGGGAGTAGACCTGGAGCTTAATATTATGTAAAAAACCTGAATCAAAGAGAGGAACCAAAAACAAGCCACAGGTAAAGGCACAATTAAGCGGTGGTTATGCTTAATATCCAGGAAGAACAAGTACAGATCTTGACCAAGTATAGGTTAGCTGAAGTTAGGGAATGTTAATTGTGGATCAAGCAGCCAATCAGAGTGTAATTGTTGTTGTAACATCTTTGATCACTCCCTCTCAAAGAATTAACACCCTGAGTAGTTCACCAAATTAGTCACCAAATGGCTCACAGACTAATCATTAAGTTGGTGGCACCACTATTATTTGACCATCTATTATGGGGATCACACAATCCAGATCCTAAAAGTAACACAACTTGATTAAGCCTCTTGACTTAAGAGGAACATTACTCAGATAAGCCCCATGACCTACATGAAGTACATGGACGGCATGTGGCTTCTCATGATACTATATAATATCCTATATTCATATCAAATAAAGTATCATTCTCTTCTTATTTTCCCCATTTATCTTGTTTATTATACTTCCCAGAAGTATATAACCAACAGTGGTAGCACAGATATGTTATTAACACCTACACAACTTTAAAGAAAATTTTCCCCTAAGAAAAGGATCCTACAACAGGCCCTCCCTGCAGGTTGGAGAGACTACAAAGAGGGACAAGACATCCCCACAGGTTTCACCATCTTCAACTACGTCCTTTTCTCCACCAAACAGTACAACCTTCTCCATGCTTGTATACTCCTAAACCTGCCTACAACTTCTGCAAGCCTGCAGATTCCCAAGATACCCAGTATTTTCTTCCAATGCCTCCGCTCAGCAGAAATTGGGACATTTGCAGGGTTATGCCAGGAAAACGCCTCTCTTTGGATTGTTGTAACTGTGCTGTTTTAGCAGAGTTACAAGGGGAAAAATATTTAGAAGATAGTTAATAATCTTTATTGTGAGATAGTGATTATTAGCTATTGTGAATCAATGGATAGCAGGAACATGATTGGTGATCACACAGCTGGATGGAAGAGGGGGTGACTTGATCCTGCTAATGAGTCAAGCGCCAAATCAAGGTATCCACTGTGAGGGATCATCATTTGTTCATGTTGATTGATTTGGTTTTCTGAGTTGACTTCCTGGTCTGGCTTCAAGTGACCGGGTAATTGGATTGCGGATCACAAACCCGCTTGGTTGGAACCTTGCTGGCAGGTCAAGCCTGTGGTTTTGACAGGATTAACAGTACACAAAGCAAATTTGAGCAAGTGGAATACCCTAAAGACTCTGGGCCAGTGAAATAGTCCTACACGTCACTGGGGCTGTCTCATGCTTTGTAAGCAGGTGGTTGAACCAGCATCCCAATCACAGTGAAGATTGGGATATGTTTAAAGCCGCCTTTCTTAAAAAAAATTTCCATAAAAGACTCTGAAATGGTGATCATGATGGAAACCAGAACTTTTAAAATGACAGGAACAATTGAGGATTACATTGCAGCATACAAAGACTTACATGATCAAGCTCCCAACACCATCAACTTTGACAAGCCTGTGCCATGTTTGGACTTCTACAATGGCCTTCCCACGCACATTAGATGTCAGTTCAACATAACCTGCTGCAAGAACCTCAAAGATGTGTTCTTGGAAGGAAAGCGCACAGCTCAAAAATCTGACAACCTCATGCAACAAACAACCAGAAGGAGAGCCCACAGCAATAAAGGATCCTCAAACCAATAAAAAGAACAACTGAGCCAATAACACCCATCCTCAAAACAAGAATCACATTGCACAAGCCAACCAGGCCAGAACTGAAGATACCGACAAGGAGGGAAAAGCTCAGGGGAGTTCTTAGGCGAGCTGCCCTCCCCCAATTTACAAGACTTGTACAGGGACCAAGACAAGGACTCAATTACCATGATCCAAGTACTCTCCAGTGATCCTCTACTGTTTGCCACTCAAACTGGAAATAAACTCCTCACTTATCCTTTCTGTTTTTGCAGATACCAAGGCACAGAACTATTTGACACTAGAGCAGACCAATCCCTTGTTGACAAGAAATTTGCCAACCTCATGAAACTACCCACAATCTGAAGCAACATCAAGAGAGTTGTCATGATAGATAACAGACTCATACCAGTCACCAAGGAAGTAAAACCTTTTTGTGCCCAAATTGGAGATGTGCAGACTACACTTAGCAGCCTTATCATACTAATCCCCAAATACAATGTTATACTTGGCTTAGATTAGATGAGAAAGGCCAACCCTCATATTGACTGGGATAGTGCTACCCTCACCATTTAACGAGGCAAAGTGCACCACCATGTTTACCCAACTTATCTTGACACACTTATGAGAGACCATGTGTTTGTAAAAATCATGGAAACAGAAGAGGAAACCAATCCTAGCAAAATCAATTGGAACACCTGTACATATGAAGTTATTCATTTCAAAAATACAGAAACCAGACGTAAGAACAACTACATCTGAGACCAGCTAGTTAGTGAGTTCCCCTCTGTCTTCCAGGAAGCCCTCCCGGGCTTACCACCAGACTGTAGTATACAACATGATATTAACCTAAAAGGAAGTGTATATAAGGCACGTCCTATCCACTGCCTTACACCACAAGAAGACAACACCCTGAAAGCTTATCTTGATGAAGCCCTCAAGAAAGGACTCATATGACCATCAAATTTTCCTTTCAGTGCCGCTGTCTTCTTTGCAGCAAAGAAAGACAGAGGAATCTGCCTTGTCACAGACTACAAAGTTCTTAACAAGGTCACAATAAAGAACAGGTATCCCCTGCCCCTAATTGACAACCTTTTTGACGCCCTGGGGGGTCCCAAATCTTCACAAAGATTGATTTGACAGCAGGTTACCACCAAATTTGTGTGAAACCTGAAGAAATTCCAAAGACCGCCTTCAGAACTAAATATAGATCCTTTTAATGTGTCGTCCTTATTTTGGGATGACCAATGCCCCCAGCATCTTTGTGACCTTCACGAACGAGGTTTTCAAGGAACACATCAGAAAACGCGCAATCATCTACCTGGACAACATCATCATCTACAGCCCAATCTTAAAACAACACTGGGAAGATGTCTGCCTGGTTTTCTGCACCCTCCAAGAAAACCAACTCATTGCCTAACCATCAAAATGTGACTTCTTCTTGTCCAAACTCCCATTCCTTGGTCACATTATCAGCAAGGGCAGAATCAAACATACCCAGGAAAGATATGTGCCATAAGCAAAATTCCAGCTCTAAGAAATAAAAGTGAACTCCAAACCTTTCTAGGCATGGTAGCCTACCTTAGAAGATTCATACCTGACTGGGGAGCTCTGACAGCCCCCTGTCAGCCATTACAGGCAAAATAACCAATTTTGTCTGGACACCACTACAAGACTAACACTTTTGCCAACTAAAAGAATGTATGGTCACTGCTCCTATCCTCCAATATCCAAATTGCAAAGTAATATATGAGTTGGAAACTGATTCATCTGACTACGTCATAGGAGGGGCACTCTGTATCCAAACAGCAGAAAAGGACTTTCTCCCAGTGGTGTACAAGTCAAGGAAACTATCTGACAGCAAACAAAGATACCCCATACACGACAAAGAACTGGTAGCCATTGTGCACTGCCTCATGAAATGGCAATGTTACCTAGAAGGCGCCCAAACGTTCAGAGTTCTTGCTGATCATAAATTGTTGATATTCTTTAAAACACAACAACACTTATCAAGAAGACAGGCCGAGTGGATGAGTCTCATACAGAGATTCCCAATGCAGATTGAGTACAAGCCAGGCAAAGAAATGCTTACCTCAGACGCCCTATCAAGGCTATACAGTAAACACAACTTGTGCGCTGATGGGACCCTGATTGGCCCATGTTAATCATGGGGAATCTCCAAGAAGGGTTCCCACCCAGCACCTGTGATCATACTACAGTCACTACTGAGTATTTAGCCAAATAAATGCTCCAAAATATAAAGATATTCTGTTTTTGCTGTTTATTGCATATAGATAGGTTTGATTGGAATTCTTGAGGTAAAGGTTCCTAGAAACTGGATATCTATGTTTAATAAAAGAACAGAATATGGATGGTCAGTTAGGTTAGGCTAACTAGAAGAATTGAGGCAAGATTGGCCAAATCAATCTTGGAGACTAGGCGTCTCAAAACGGTTTGGTTAGTCGGAAAGATTAATTAATAAACATGAGCTAATATAATTAATGAGGATTTAATTATAGTAGTTAATTGCCTTGACTGTGTCAAGAGGTATGGTTAAGTATAACTATGGAAAAAACCCCAGAATTTGGGTTAAAAGTGCCATGTTGGCAAATTTATTGGATTAGAAGCACCAACATGCCGCCTAATGGATTCAAGAAGCGCTGAGGCGCCGCTATCAAATTTTCTCAGGCGCTGGGGCGCCGCCTGGGGAAATTGCTGGGCGCCGCGGTGGCGCCTGGTTCAAGTTTTAAAGCATTTTAATGGGTTTTAAGGCAAAAAACCATTAAATGCAAAGATAACTAAATAAAGGCAAGGATGCCTAGGAATTCAGGTTTGATCAGCTGGTTCCCAGTTGGAACACGGATAGCTGAGTTTGGGATGTGCAATCCTTAGGGTTTTGGCGCTGGGAGCTGGTCAAGCTCCATGCCAAATTGGTACATTGAGATGAATGGCGTCATGTGACTCCTTCTCATTGTAGGTTAATTCTCATAGGTTGAGAATTTTTGGTGATCTTTTAGGTAAAGATCTATGTTGGATGACTCAAATCTCATAGACCATGTGACACAAATCATTGGTTGATTCAGGAACCGGAGGGGTTTTCAGCTGTGTATGCCCCAAATGGTATATAAGCGAAAACAGTTAAACATTAATAAAATATATTCACATTGTTGGTTTTGACGCTTTCCCCTCACCTATCTTTCAATTATAATGTCTTCTTTGTTGAAATTTGAGAGAGCCAAATTTGGAGTCCTTTGTGTGGAGACCGCTGTGGCAAGGAAGGAGGTTTCTAAAAGTTCATTGGAAGAAGCTTGGACCAGCCTGGAGGTCACCAAGACTGTTCCTGCAGAGTCTTTGGTAGAAGTAAAGGCTGTGTTCAAAGAGCTGTATTCCAATTACTTTGAAAAGGAAGAGAATCCCACCCAAGGGAATCAAATCTATGCTTGGGATGCTTGGAACTTATTAGTAGGATGGAATGAAATCTTACAACAAGTAAAAGAAATGGCAAACCGTGAAATTGAGGTGTTGAGAGCAAGAGAGGGGAAAAAGTGTTGAAATCATGGCTTGTTGGCAGGATGACAACAAAGTGTTGTCCCATAAAATTGTCTCCCTGGAGGCAAAGCTCCTCAAAGCTTTGTCACAGGAGGATAATGACAATAAGAGTCAAGGGCAGGATAATGGTAGGATGGACTGGTTAGGCCTGGATCCGCCACAGCACCACCCAAGTCAGTAGTACCAGTGTAAATCACAAAACCCTTTAAGGTGTGGTTGATGGATATTGTTGGACCTATGCCTGACAATAACAAAGGCAAAAGTACATCATAACAGCTATCAACTATGAAACTAGGTGGCCTGTGGCACAAGCCACAAAGGAACACAAGGGCAATGATGTGAGAAATTTATTGGGAAAGAGATCATAGCAAAGTTTGGGAACCCTGACCTCCTGATCACAGATGGAGGCACCAAAATTAACACCATTGACACTAACATCTATCTCACCAAAAATGTAGCAAAACACATCACAACCAGCCCAAACCACCCACAAGCAAATCTACAAGTAGAACAACTAAATGGCTCCCTAGTAGAAGACATCAGTAAGTTATCTGCTAACAATCCAAAAGCCTGGGTTGACATGATGCCAACAGCACTCATGGTATGCAGAACTTGAGTCAATTGCAATGCAGGCAAAAGCCCATATGAACTTGTCTATGGGCAAAATCCCGCCCTTGTTAGTACAACCGCAGGACCACAATTACCTCTACCAAAGAAGGTACCAGATGACAATAACCCGGACGTACAGTGTGCCAGAAAAGACCAAGAAGATATGGAGCAAAAAAGGATCAAAAGAAAGACAGTTCTGTTGTAACAGGAAAGATCACAGGTTAGGGACAAAATCTAGGTTGTCAATAATGACCAGCACAAGTTGGAACCAAGACTATGTGGGCCAGGCATTGTCATGGAAGTCAAACCCAACAATACCTACCTCATCAAAGAAATTGGTGCCTGAACTGAACTGAAACACATGCACCATGACTGACTCCTCCTGTGCAAGGCAAGAGCAGTTCAGCGCAGCTCAAGACTCCCTGTCCCCAACGCTAAACTGGATCAATACCAAGCTTGTATCCCTGATACTCTCAAGAAAATCCCCAAGGCTCCGCCTTCCAGCACCCCAGGGGAGATGTTGCAACATCTTTGATTATTCCCTATCAGGGAATTAACGCCCCAAGTAGTTCACCAAATGAGTCACCAAATGGCTCACCAACTAATCATTAAGTTGGTGGCACTGCTATCATTTGACCTTATATTGCAGGTATCACACAATCCAGATCCTAAGCAGAACACAACTTGAGTAAGCCTTGTGACTTAAGAGGAACATTACTCAGATAAGCCCCATGACCATCATGACGTACATGGACGGCATGTGGCTTCCCATGATACTATATAATACCTTATATTCATATCAAATAAACTATCACTCTCTTCTTAATTTTCCCCGTTATCTTGTTTATTATACTTCCCAGAAGTATATACTTGACATTGGTAAGTGACGTCAACTAAGTGATTATTAAAATTCCTGGACCTAGGAGTGAACACAAAAATTAAAGCCAAATGAATTAAGTCAACATAAAAAGGTAATCTATGTTGAAATGTTGCTTGTATACTAACATTTGGCTTGTCCTTAGGGTTTTGGGTTTGATCCTTGTCTAGATTGAAAACCAAGTTTAACATAGTGTCCAAGACTTTGTTGTTGGCAGTTTGTGTTGGTGTGGTAACCTTTGACCCATACATAAGGTTGATGTAGTCAAGGAAGAAATCCCTGACTGGTCCCAAGCAAGATCTTAGAAAGAAACATCACCCCCACATCACTATTCCAAAGGGGGGACCACCCTGGGAAGCCTAAATAAAAGTTGAAAGCAGTAGGATGCAAGGCTAAATCAGCCCCATAAAACTGAGCTTAGTGCAGCAGCTTTAAAAGCTGGGGCAGCAAGAAAATTTGAGCCATATACAAGCAAGATGGACTCAGCAGGAAAAAAATCAGCCCCACTCAGAAGAAATAGAAGGGAGCCCAAATCTACTGCTAACCAAGATGTTACCATTGACGTTGGATTTCTTTCTGAGCTGAGATAATCTTTAGCTGAGCTTGATTTGCTTGCAGATGACTCAACTTTGCCTGCTGCTGCATAAAAATCACGCCAACTAACCCCCTTCTTAAACAAGCTTTAACTTGGGCAATGGCTCCCAACAGAAAGAAATCAGACCCAGTTCACAGCATCCCAAGGAATATCTTTTAATCCCTGCTCCGCTGTAACATCTATCAAAAGGAGTTAAAGAAAACCCCAGGAAGTTATAAAAATGGGTCATTATTTTAGGGATTAGGCCATTTTCTAATACACATGCTGCCCAAGTCTGTAAAGTTATGCCTCCCCCCTTAGGCCTCCACTTCAATTCCTGCCAAATGCTTGGGAACTTCTACCAAATTATGTTTGAATATTTATCTGAAAGGTTACTGAAAAGCCCAAGAAAGGCCATCAATTTAATATTTTAGAATTATTCTGAAGATGCCCCCACCTAACGCACCCAAGAGACACCTCTGGTTAAATATCATGTGCAAGAGAGGCCAGGAGCAGTGGTAATTGCATCCAAAGCATATTCCTGATATTAGTTGGTTCAGTTTTCCTTTCAACTACATCCATTCAAAATTTGTCAAGATCTTCCTGCCTCAAGAAATGCATTTGTATCTGCTCATATCATTGGTCAATTGATTTGTGATATTCAATCTACCACCCTAATCCTATCACATCCCTTAAATGAATGCAAGTGTTGTAAAAGACCTTGCTTCATCATTCTCTACTCTAATAAAGTTTGAAATTTGTTAGTTTAATTTAGCCTTCTGGTTTTGCCTGTTGCTTTTGGTGTTCAGTTGATTCCTTCTCCCCTTTGGCCTCCCAGGAATTGTTGGCAGCAATCTTTTGATTGTTGCTGAAACCGCGATTTTATTGTGGTTGAGAGCTTGGTTTTATTTCCTCTTAACCTGCTCCCCAATTCTCACAAAGTCGCAGCATAACACAGTTTTAATTTTGAAAAAATCAAATTACAAATTTTTATATTTAAAACAGTAATAACTCAACAAAAAGTTAATATTTTTCACACTGTAAATTATCAAAATGAAGCTAAGAATCTTATCTTTTCATTTATGTTAAAATTTATATATATAATATTGAATGTTAAAGCAAAAGCAATTTAAAAGATCATATGTCAGATTTTATTATATTATTTTGATAATGAAATAAAATAGATTGCTTAAAGCTTAAAAAGTTAATTTTTCAATAATTAATATATGCTTTTTATTTGAAGAAATTAACTATAAGATCAAGAGCATCATTTCCGCATTTTATTTTATTTAAAAAGCTTAATTATTTATTATTTTATGGTAGTTTGAAGTTAGGACGTAAATTTATTTGCTGTTTAGATGAATTTTGAGGTTCAAGTGAACTGTGAACCTCAAATTAAGCATTTTTAAATACAATTCTTTAATATTTTACCATTTTAAAAATATGCGGAACAGTTATAATTAAGTTAATACATCATTTTAATTGATTTGCATAGATTACAAAGAGGATATGATGTAATTTGATGCTTAGCTGATACACATATATCACTTGTGCATGAAAACTGGGGATTTCATTTATTCTAGAAATATAAGTTCAAGTTGAAATCATAAATAAAGCTGTCACATCATTTATTTCAGAATGGTGTCATAAGGCTTGGTATATAAGAGCTAAAGCACCACCTACGGTTTACTTCAAACCATCTTCACAAAAAGATATAATTCCTGCAACCAGCACTCTTTTGCAAGGCATCTCTACAAAGCATCTCTTTATCAGCAATCACAAATCCAATATTATGGAATCTGTTAGCTTTACCTCTGCCATGAAGCCATTTTCCTCACTGGGAACATCAACAAAAAGAGAAAGAATTGCTATGCTAAAGAAAGCATTCCTCTTTGTTTCTGGAGGCAATCTTAATTCCTTCATCAATTACTTCCTCACTCAAACTGAGTTTGGAAAAACAGAGTTCATTCCTTTAATTCAAAATCAGAAACTAAATGGGATAATTGACAACTTAAAGGATCTTCTGAAATCTGCACCTCAAAAGCATCTCCCAGCCTTGAGATCTCTGGTTACTTCCAGTTACTCTTTAAAAGAGCTTACTGATATGGGATTTAATATAACCTAAAGTGAGTTTGAATACTTAAGAAAAATAAGTAAAAATAAAAATGTAATCTTAAACAAAAAAAGCCAAAAAGATAATAACTATTCATTAAAAAAAGAAATAATCAAAAAAATAATTAAAAAAAACTACTGGAAAATTCTTTTGAAACAAGCCAGTTTACAAAAAAAAGCACCAGAAAAAATTTATAAAGACATTGAAAAAGAAATGAATGAATATTCAACTGAAATAAAATATTCTCTATTAAAAACATAAAAGAAATATATGAAAATATGAAAAAAAAAAAATGAAATTTCAATATCACTTTCAACTTATTATAAATTAATACCAAAAAATATAATAAAGAGTAAAAAAACAAACTGACATGTGTAATATTTGTAACTTAAAACTATCCTTAGAAAAAAGAAAAGAAGAATGTGAAAGTAAAAACTTATTATTGCCAGAATCTATAAACAGTGACTTAAAAGCTATTAATCAGCACCAAGACTTTTATGCTCATCAAAATAGGGAATATAAGAAAGATATCAATGAATTAGATAATGAATCATGTATTATAGTCATAGATTTTAAGGAGAATTTAAAAGTTGGTGGTGGTCCAATTGAAACCAATAACTGTTTTTATTCCAAAAGACCTATTTCTTTATTGGGTTTTGCATTGGTATTTAAAGAAAACAATAAAGTTAAATATGAATACCATGATTTTTTATCTCAAATATTGTCTCATGATTCTTTGTTTTCAGGTGAATGTCTAATAAGTCTTCTTAAATCATATAAGTTTAAAAAATAAGCAATATCAAAGTATGGACTGATAATGGAAACCATTTTAGATCCTATGAATTCTTATATTATCTATTTAAAGAGGCACCATAACACATTAAAGGGGTTATTAAATACAATAGATTTGTAGAATGTCATGGGAAAAGTATTGTTGATGGTCACTTTGGTGTAATATAAAAAACATTAAAAGAGAAAGAAAATCAGCTTTATATTAAGAATATAAATGATATTAAAAATATTTTTGAGCAAGAAGAAAAAAGAAAAGAATTATATAAATCAGTGCTATCAAGCTCAAACTTTTCTCAAAAGTCATTCTTTTATATTTATGAGAGAAAAGTTAGGCCTATAAGGAGAGAGCTCAAAGTTAAAAATCTGTGCATTAATCTTTCATATTTGATGGAAGATGGGAAATTGTATACTTCACGTTTAACATTTGAAAGTTTCTCAGAATATTCTGAGATAACTTATCATTTGAAATCATGTGATGATACCAGAGAAACAAAAATATCAGAAGATGCTAGTGGTGCATTAGGGCAAGTTCATGAAGTAGGGCAGCTTACTAGAGGGTGTATTTTAAATAGAGTTATCAGTCTTTCAAAAACAACAACCTTTTTGAAACAAATTAAGAATATTTATGATGAGCCAAAGATAGGATAATAGCATTTATAGCTTTGGGGCTGCTATTACTCTCCCATGCAACTCATCATAAATATTTTTAGCTTGTAGTATGTAGTAGCACTTAAGATATTTCCAGCAATATTATAAGGTGCAATTTTCAATTCTGAAATTGATAAATTATTTTTTTTAAAAATATCTAAGCCCAAGATCAATTAAAGATTTGACATTGATTGTATTTTAACCTTTCTGAATAATTTGAATGTGAATAATGTAATTAAGTTATAAAATAATCAGTCCAGCGCTTAGGCATAACAAGAAAAATAATGACCTAAATGTATGACAGAAATCACCTCTCAGCCAGCAGGATGGCCAAATCCACCACACTCACACCTACAGACAGATAGCTAAAGGATCACTAAATATTTTCCACCAAAACCTCACCACCTGAAGAGGAGTGACACTTTAGGATGGAGATGTGTTAAAATGCATAACCAAACAGAGGAATCAGCTGAGCTTAGCGTAACAGTTGCCGCTCGGCTAACACAGCACACTTTATTTCCTGATCCAACTTGGGATCAACTCCAGAATAGAATCCAGACCCACCATCAGGATTGATATCCCATCCCTGATCCCTAACCTCTACTGTATAACTGAAACAGTGTCTCAGACTGAAAGTATCTTCCTCTTCAATCCCATTACCTCTAAGCCTCTCCTTGATGGGTAGCTTAATTCAGATATTGGTTGACCTGGCCACTTACAACTAGTGATAACTTTACCTCACTTCCATCAATCTAAGGATATATATCTGATTGTTGGGATAGCAATGGTAAACCATCAAAATAAAAGGTCATTCTAAGCAGGGTGGCTATATGTATACAATCACACACACCCCTGATTGTACACAATCAATATGCAAAGGGGACTCAAGTACAATGTCAATCAGGGGTAGGGATGCTTTAGCCAGCTTTGGGGGTTGGGCCACCGCCGCCAGAGCAGTGTCTCAGATTATTTAAACATTGTGGATAAAAGTATACAGGGCTCAGGGCTGGACAGAGGTAGGATGAAGCAGCTGTACTTGAGTATATCTGCAATGTACATTGTGCCAGCCCTGCTGAGGGGTAGGATGGACCATCATATTTGGTATTGAGTTGAGTTTACTGGCTTTGGTGAGGGTTGTATTGGATTTGACATCTTGCTAAGTGTAAAAGGATGCTGGGGTATTCAAGCTGTAGCATCCTCAGCATGGTTTGGTTGTGCATCTGACCTGGGTTGAGTCGGTCATAGCGCCTATGTGATTTTTAAAGCCACATACCAGTTTTGAGCATGCTTTGGATTAGTCACAAGACAATCTGGGTGGATTTGTTGGCAACTTTTGGAGCAGTTCAAGAAAAATTGTGCCTGGCTCCATTGGGTAGGTCATATAATATACCAGGGAGGTGAGTTTAAAGGATGAAGCAGATGGTTTCATTTTTTGCCTGGAACAGGAAGTAAATTAAAAATGGGTTTTAATGATGAAACATGCGATGCCATTTTTTGCAAGGTGCAGGATATAAATTTCGAGCAGTTCCAGCTCTTGAAAACTTTATTTTTTAACCACGACTTATTAGAAGCTTCATTCGCCAGCATTTTACAATGATAGTTGTGATTAAACAAGGTTTATTGTAGTTAATTATGGGCTAACACTTTAAAAAAATATATATAATGTATTATCGACTAGAAAGAATGGCTTGCATGAGATTACATCATTATGATTGGTCACACCACAGACAGTGCCGATTTTTTTGCCTTCCCTACCTAATCTGGCATCGAGGATGTACATGGCTTCTTAAATTTTATGCTTGCGCCGGGTAGAATTGACTTCCTTCCTGGCCTTTACAATCGGCTGGCGATGAGTACTGCGGTTTAATAAATTCTTACTGAGTTCAACTTCCTTGATGGCGGGTGAAAACTCTGGAGCCCAGCCCACAGCGGGGCCCAGCAGTGTTCGAGGATGGTTGGTGCTGGTACGGTGACGATTTGCCTCGCTTTTCAAATGGCATTTATTTCACTTTTTGAATCCCTAGAAAATCCCACCGGCAAGTTAGAGCTAGGGACCAAGTATGTTCGTTAGGGATTCTTGAACTGTGATTGGGGTGAGATGTGAGTAGGGCTGCTTCGGCCAAGCCCCAGGCAGCCGCGACCAGTTTTTGGCTCCTGACCTCTTTTTTTTCAAAGATTTATTTCAATATGTTTAAATATATTATAGTTTCGTTTTAGCTGAAGCGGCCAAAAGCCGTTAGTTAGCCGGGGCTGAGCCGAAGCATCCCTAGATGTGAGTTTATGGGCTATCCGCTTTGAAATACGATATTCAATCTATATGCTCGTCTTTAGCCATCGTAGACTTGATCTTGGCTGTGGATTTTAGTATTGAATTTATTAGAAATCGAGTGTTTATAGCAACAGTATGGAATATCGCTGCAGCAAAGGAATCTTGGGTATTTAAGGGGTGAAGTATGATTAGAAACTACATGATTTTTTTGGTGTGCTTACTTACAAGCTTGGCAGCTGTCTATGCGAAGGACTTCTCTGGGGGACGTATCCCCGCCTACTTCCATTCCAGCCCCAAGGCTATTTCAACCGTCTCAGATATCTCCACCACGCTGTACTCCAAGCCAAAGAAGGGACAGTATAATAGTGCAAGGTTCCCGTATACCAAGGTTGCCACCCCACAGGATAAAGTCAATCTGGCCACTGTGTATCTCGTAGGGCGCGATCATAAGTACCGGCTTCAGTCTAAATTCGCCATTGTTCCCCAGGAATGTAGCTGCTATTGGATCAATGCTACTCAGCTCAGTCGGAGTTTCCCCCAACTTCGAACTGGCAACTATAAGCTTTCAATACGCGAAAATGGGAACCAGAAAAAAAAGTATACCGTTGAATCCGGCTCCTTTAGACTAAAAATCAACAGAAAATAACATCAATGGCACCAATAAACAGGCTTCTATGTTCACTACTTTAATTTAAACGGTTAAATAATAACCTATAGTTATATTTATGCTCTGATTATATAGCTCCAAGAAAATCAGAAATGATGAGAACTGGCCTCCAAGGCAGGTGTCCCACAGGTAGGGACGGGTTCCAGGAGCATCGTTAACAATCCATGTATAGGCTATTTTACCTAACTTGCTGGGAGCATCCTTAATGGGAAACCGTTTAAGCACATCAGTTTTGAACTCATGGCCTGGCAAACCAATTCCCAGAAAAGCTGTTCCTGCCAAATTCATGCAAGCATGGGTTTTGCCAGATACTCTAGCCAATATTATGCTTAGTTAAATAAAAGCCCTATATTTATAATAGTTTAACGCTTTAAACTACATCTGATATTTGAATCATTGCCACTATATTATTGATACAAGATATAATAAATGAATTCAATAAACAGTTTTAAAGATTAGGATGTCCCCTTTAAAAGGTTTAAACTTAAAGGTCCCAGGAAAATATATTCTATTTTTAAAAAATGCTACAATCCTAAATTTTAGACCATGTATTCAGAACCAAACAAACCCCATTAGGTTCACATCACCGCAGGATAGATCTGAAACAGCTAAAGATGGGAGCATGGGGATCAATTTGATGTCCCCAACCATAGCTGTAGCCAAAGATCCATGTTTCAGATCCATGTATCAAATCTGCACAGTATCCATCAAAGTGTATCAAAGCTAGCCACCAACCGGGTTGATGTGATTGACTTCGATTTAAGACGTTCCAGAAAGAGATCTTTGTACTGCATTTGAAGACAAGTATGTTCATTTAATATATTTCTTATCAACATTCATGCCTCTGATGTATTAGTCATCAGATCAGCTTTAGAGGCATCCTCTTTTCAGTGATATAGTGGTTGGGATAACTGGGCAGATTGTTGACATGGGAAATCTTTCCTCATTGGTGTGAAATCAGTTTCTTTGGTAACTTTAGCTGCTATACATCAGTCAACAATCCCTAGGGTAAAATCCTGAAATTCTTCTGGTACTTATCTGCTTAGTATTATATGGGTATAAAACAATGAGGACACCACATCTGACTGATAATGGCACTTTTTGGTGTTTGCATCCGTAAGATAACATATGCATTATTCAAAACACGTGCTTTATTAAAACTTGAAGGAAGAGCCTTATAGAAACCTTCCTATCTCTTGTCTACTTTGTATTCTTTTATTCAGATTTTTATCCAGTCATTATAAATGTCCACTTGTTTCCCTATTTATGGATGTTATTAAGCTTCTTCAATCCCAGTTGCTTATCTATTAATATAATCAATGTGGTTTATTACATTGTTAACCAATACTCTATTCAAACTGTATTGATACCTGATATATTTAACCCTTTCAATGTTTGTGGTCCCTTATCAGTTCTCCCAATAGATCTTATCCACCCTTAAACCCTTCCACCAGCTCTGTAGTTAGTAATCTAGGCATCATGCCAAAGCTTCAGTTCTTCTGCTGGCCTGCTCCTCCAAAATTAACACCATTGCATCCCTAAGCCTTTGTTATAGTTGAACAAGCCTTCCCTTATCCCCACCAAAGCGCTAACCATATCATTGGTTTCCCTCCAACTATTTTCCTGTGGACTGACACCTTGAGTATCCCTGGTCCAATTTATCCCCAGTCAACAATCTTAGGGTTTACCATGTTTTCTGGGCAACCAAACACACTTATTAAGTACCCCAGCCATTATATTGTCCCAGGTATTTCTCCAAATAGCCACCTCAATGACAGTCACAACCAATTCCATCCTTGCCCAAAAATCTGGGTGTCCCTCCTACCATCTACTCTAAAAAACTAAAGAGGAGACCCCTTTCATGCTCAACCAGGTTCTACTGTTTTCTATTTTCACCAAATGCCACATGAATGCTGTTGAACCATAAGCCCCTAGCCTTGTTGCAATATGGAGTTGGATCAGTCAACAAAAGCTCCACCTAGGATAAGAAACAATAGAAATTGCTCAATGTTAAAGTTGTTCTGCTGATTTTGAACTGATGGATTAATGACTTGACTCTGGCCCTACTTAATACAGTAATCAAGACCCTTATCAACAGTGCATGCTATTCAGTCTTTAGTTCCAGCATCTTAGCCTGGGTGGAGACAATATAAACCCACTCCACCAATTTAGATATCTATGTAAAACCAACTATTATGCTTGTTGTAAATTGGCAGAGTTGTTGTTATTTGTGCTTTACTCAGAATTTGACCAGTATAATAAACCAAAGACTAAGGTGAACTTGATTCTCTAAACCTAATATTTATAGTTACATTTATAAATTGTGTAAATATCAATCTTTATTATTATGTATCAAGGAAGGGTTAAATAGGATTAGTCTAACTGCAATCAGCCACAGATCCTCTGAATCTTGCCTCTTAATATGACTTATTGTATCTCCTTTCAGCACACCTTCTTCTGAACCTCAAAGATGGGCTAATTAACCCTTAGATCTAAACAACCTGTTGATCTACTGGAATATTCATACATCTGCACAAGAGTGCTACCAGTACCTTTGAAAGAGAAGCTTGATCAATAGGAAGGGCATAACATCAGTAATGGCTAGTTTACACAAACCATTTTACAATATTTTCCTTGTTTAAGCTAGTCATTACTGTGGTATTAACTCTCTTCTTCATATGGTCAACCATCCAAACCAAATCTGCAAACCAGTGGTCAGATAGCTGATTGGCTAGAACAGAAAGCTATAACCAATTTTCCAAGTAGCTTAAAGCCCAAAAGCCCAGAACCTTTATGTGTTTCACCCATACTGCAACCTGAAGAAACTGGCTTTGATTAGATATTAGGCGGTGGGATTGTTGCAGCACAACAAAGTTTCACTAGCACCAGCGCTTATCAGCCCAGTACCCCTACTAATTCACTTGCCAACCCACCTGTTATGTTGAGTCCTAAAACTACTCCTATGAATGCATGGGGAAAAGGTTCCTCAATACAAAAGGTTTCTCCTGTTAAGACATTGGCCCTTTAAGACCTGAATGTCTGTCCTGATAATCATTTCAAGCAAACTATTCAAGAAGATGCCAAAGGGCAGTACATTAACATGGACACAATCCTGTGTTGGGATAGGATACCAATCCTTTGATTCTGTGGACAAGGACTAGTGTGGTTGGCCCTGATATTGGTGCTTGAGCATCCTTAATGATCACCCCAAGGAATCTTAAGATAGGAAACTCCATTCATTGGGGCGTACAAGTATCAAAAATGATGGCATATGCAGAACTACATCTGTAACAGTTTAAGTTTGATGGGAAAATTTGACAAGCAACTTAACCACTTATTCTCTTGAACTACTAGATGTGATCTTTGTTGTGTGAATGGGTCCTAGGTCAGCTGCAGGTCCTGTACCCTTATGGCATGGTTCAGACAGTCACAGGTACTGTCTGCATTGAGTCATGAGTGCTACTCTGGATCTTCTTATCTACAAGAAAACAGGCAGCCAACAGTCAATGACCTTAGTTGGTAACCTTATTTCTGTGGGTCCAAGGCAGTTTATCATCAGAGACTACAGCACATGCCCAAGTATATTGAGTGGTTACTCAGCATGATGTACTCTGTAGGCAGGAAGACCCCAGAATAATTTTTGCAGCAGGAAATTCTTCTTTGGGAATGTATCCTACTTGGCATTGTGTTCCCATATTTTGTATTATTGCAACATCTTTGATTACTCCCTCTTGGGGAATTAACACCCCAAGTAGATCACTGAATGGCGCACCAAATGGTTCACCAACCAGCCAGTAAACTGGTGGCACCATTATCAGGCAACCATCTATGACGGGGATCACTCAATCCATATCCTAAATGGAACACAACTTGAATAAGGTAGAGACAAACCATAACATTGAAAACCACACAGGAAAACCCGGCCCCCGCGGCCCCAGCCCACAGGGCCACCACCCGGCTCCCGCAGTTTTGGCTAAACCAGAAGGACAACTCAAAAATCCTTTGAACGATGAACAAACACCACCAAACCCAGCAAAGGCCTAACCAACCAACAGCAGGCGGGTCCAGCCACAACCGAAAAACCAGGCCCACATGGAAGGGAAACAGAGAACCTTCCCAAGAACCGGGCCACCCAGAGACAACAACCCACAACCTGACTAAGAATGACACCACGACCACCAATGGAATAACCCCCCAATGATGCCACCAAAGACTGGGAAGACCTGTAAACAGGAAAACCCAGGCCAAGGGAATGAAAGTTTTACCAGACAGAGGGCAACATACCCTGACCACCAGGAAGAGCCCATGCATTCTTGAAATAAAGGATATGAGCCTTTGTCAACCAATCAACCTTACTTTATTATCACCATACACCACGCTCATCCACCCCCCCCACCCCAAGAAACCGCCGGCCGGGGGGGGAACGATAGGGGCCAAGCCCCACCAGACCAGATGGGGGAGTACCCTCACAGGTTGATTTATGGGTGAAAGAGGATGGGAGTTGAAAATTGTTTATATGTAAGTGCCCATGTGGTGGGCCTGTGGCCGCAGGCACTGCCGTCCAGGAACCCCCACTGGTGGACCCTGATAATAAGCCTTGTGACTCAAGAGGAACATTACTCAGATAAGCCTCATGATCCCCATGATGCACATGGACGGTATGTGGCTTGCCATGATACTATATATTATCTTATATTTCATATCCAATAAAGTATCATTCTCTTCTTAAATCTACCCATTATCTTTTTTAATATACTTCCCAGAAGTATATAACTGACAGTGGTAATACAGGTAGGTTATCCATACCTACCCACACAAAGAAAAAAATTCCTCCTAAGAAAAAGACCCAAGCAATGGTACTCCCTAACGGCTGGAGAGACTACAAAGAGGGACAATACGTTCCCGCAGGCCTTATCATCTATGACAACGTCCTTGTACCCATCAAACAATACAACACTCTCAAAGCCCACAGATTGTTACCCACATAATCAACCACAACAGGACCACAACAGCCTGAGATACCCAACATTGTATTCCAATGCCTGTGTGAAGCCAAGATTGGTGCTTTTGCGGGACTACAGCAGGAAAACTCCTCTCTTTGGATCAACAGTACACAAAGCAAATTTGAGCAAGTGGACTACCCCCAAAGACTCTGGGTCAGCAAAATTGCCCTTCACGTTATGGGAACTGCATCACGTTTTGTAAGCGGATGGCTAGCCCAACACCCCAACTAGAAGGAAAAATGGGAGGTATTCAAAGCTGCATTCCTTGAAAAGTTCTCCATGAAGGATTCCGATGTAGTGATTATGACAGAGCTTCAAACCTTCAATATGACAGGAACCATTGAGGAGTACATTGCTGCATACAAAGACCTACATGACCGCGCATCCAACATAATCAACTTTGATGAACCTGGGCCACGTTTGGACTTCTACAATGGCCTTCCCACACACATTAGACGTCAGTTTGACATGACCCTCTGCAAGAACCTTGAAGATGTGTTCTTGGAAGGAAAACACACAGTCTCAAAAATCTGATGATCTACATGCAACCAACAAGCGCAAGGAGAGCCCTACAGCCAAGAAGGATTCTTGATCCAATAAGAAGAACAACCAAGCCAACAACACCCATCCTTGAGCTGGGAATCACACTGCACAAGCCAACCAGGCAAGCACCAAAGATACCAACAATGAGGGAAAAGCTCAGGGGAGTGCTTAGGCAAGCCGCCCTCCCCCAGCCTACAAGACTTGTACAGGGACCAAGACATAGACTCAATCACCATGATCCAAGTACCCTCCAGCAACCCTCTACTGTTTGCTGCCCAAACTGAAAATAAACTCCTCACTTATCCTTTCTGTTTTTGCAGATACCAGGGCTCCACACTATTTGACACTGGAGCAGACTAATCCCTCATTGACAAGAAATTTGCTGACCTCATGAAACTAGCTACCACCTGAAGCAGTATCAGGAGAGTCATCATGCCAGATAACAGAAGCACACCAGTCACTCAAGAGGCAAAACCTTTCTGCGCCCAAATTAGAGACGTGCAAACCACGCTCAGTGGCCCAATCATACCAATCCCCAAGGATGATGTTATACTTGACCTGGACTGGATGAGAAAGACATAACCTCACATTGACTGGGATTATGCTACCCTCACCATTCAACAAGGAGAAGTGCATCACCATGTTTACCCAACTCACCTTGATACACTTATGAGGGACCATGTATTTTTGAAAATAATGGAAACAGAAGAGGAAACCAACCCTAGCAAGATCAATTAGAGCTCCTGCATGTACGAGGTTATCCACTTTAAAAATACAGAGACTCAACGTGAAGAGGATCACATCCCAGACCAGCTAGTTAGCAAGTTCCCTGCTGTCTTCCAAGAAGCACTACCAGGTGTAAGGTCTTGCCCATAATGGTGCAAGGTTATAAACTAAAGCGTGTAGAGCATTAGGATTAAGATTCAGAAGGTATAAAAAGGTAGGAACTGTCTGTAGCATGATTTTACAGAATCCTGCTAAGAACCTATACTGGGTTACAAAAGGAGTGATAGAGTTTAAGAGCCCTAAACAAAGAAGATAAAACAAGGTATTTAATAGTGAACAATTAGTAACTAAGGGAATGTTGATATTGGGATACTCTCCATCAGCAAACGGGTACATATAACTATTAAAAGATTCCTTAAGGGAAAATAATGGATGCGACAGCCCAAGGCTTGCTGTTTTACAGCTTCCTTTATTTATTAAGGAGAAAAGAAAAGAAAAGACAAAACTTTAAAATGAATTAATAAAAATTCATAAATTCCTAAAAATTAAGATCTCAAGTTAAAAATTGATAAAGATCTGAAGGGAGGAAATCACTTAGAATTTTGGCTTAAAGCCTACTCTTCAAAGGCTCTTTAATTATAGAGAAAGGCCTTTCCAGTTGAAGATTGATAGCCAGGGAGAAAGCAGCCAGGAAGAGTAGCAACTGGAG
Source organism: Entomophthora muscae (assembly GCA_014839935.2). Taxonomy (NCBI): domain Eukaryota; kingdom Fungi; phylum Entomophthoromycota; class Entomophthoromycetes; order Entomophthorales; family Entomophthoraceae; genus Entomophthora; species Entomophthora muscae. The sequence goes on from QTSX02006414.1 coordinate 201,958, forward strand.
AAGTTTGGAGATGACCTGGAAAAGAAAGGAGAAACAGAAGACCAGTTTGAAGCAGATCTGCAACATGAAGCTGGGGGGAGCGTCAACAATGTAACCAGGAGTTTTGAAAGGTAAGCAAAAATTAAAATTCTCTATCTTTAAAGTAGAAAATATATAAGATAATAGAATATCTGGGAAGAGAAAAACAACAACAACAACAATGACAATTTGAAAGTGAATCAACGTAAAACAAGGTAATCAAGTTCAAAATACTTAATTATTAACTACTTACTTTAAAATTTCAATATTAAAAAATAAAAAAGATTTAGCTATGCAAAAACAACCAAATAAAAAACTAAAAAGACTGCCCTTTGGGGCAGGGCATGGCACCAGGATTACCTCCTAACCACAGCATACAACACAAAATTGATAAAAAGGAAGTGTACCTAAATCACAACCTATCTACTGCCTCACACCACAAGAAGATGACACCCTAAAAGCTTACCTTGACAAAGCGCTTGAGAAGGGACTCATACAACCATCAAAGTCACCTTTTGGTGCTGCTGTCTTCTTTGTGGCAAAGAAATATGGAGGACTCCGCCTAATCACCAACTACAGAGCACTCAACAAGGTCACAATTAAGAACAGGTATCCCATGCCCCTAATTGACGACCTTTTTGACGCCCTGGGGGACTCCCAAATCTTTACAAAAATCAATTTGACAGCAGGTTACCACCAAATTTGCGTGAAACCTGAAGACATTCCAAAGACCACATTTAGAACAAAATACAGATCCTTTGAATGTGACATTCTCAACTTTGGCATGACAAACACTCCCAGTACCTTTGTGACTTTCATGAACAAAGTTTTCAAGGAACATATCAGAAAACAAGCAATTATCTACCTGGACAACATCATCATTTACAGTCCCAACCTGGAACAACACTGGGAAGACTTCTGCCTGGTCCTCTGCATCCTCAAAGAGAACCAATTGGTTGCAAAACCATCAAAGTGTGAATTCTTTTTGGCTGAACTTCTATTCCTCAGTCACATTATCAGCAAGGACAGAATCAAACCAGATCCAGACAAGATACACACCATAACAAAAATACCAGCCCCAAGAAATAAGAGAAAACTCTGCACCTTCCTTGGGATGTTAGCCTATGTAAGAAGGTTTATCCCTGACGGGGATTCCCTAACAGCCCCCCCTGTCAGCCATTACAGGCAAAACAACCAAGGTTTTCTGGACACCACTACAAGACCAACACTTCTGCCAACTGAATAAATGCATGGTCACCACCCACATTCTACAATACCCAAATTGCAAGGGAATCTATGAGCTAGAGAATGATGCTTCTAATTATGCCATAGGAGGAGTACTCTGTATCCTTAACAACAGAAAAATACTTCCTCCCCGTGGCATATGAATCAAGGAAGTTATTGGATGGAAAACAAAGATATCCCATACACGACAAGGAATTGGTAGCCATCATACGCTTCCTCATGAAGTGGCAATGCTATCTGGAAGGAGCCCAAGCGTTCAAGGTACTCACCAACCACAAGTTGCTAGTGTTCTTCAAAATACAACAGCACTTTTCAAGGAGACAAGCCAAATGGATGAGTCTCATACAGAGATACCCCGTGCAAATTAAATATAAGCCAGGCAAGGAAATACTGACTGCAGATGCCCTGTCAAGGCTATACAGCAAACATGTCTTCTGTGCTGATGACAACCTCAACTGGCCCATGTTAATCATGGGGAATCTCCAGGAAGGGTTCCCACCTGACACCCCAACAGACATCTAAGAGAAGGTCTTTAATAACAAGCATCTGTTCAAAAACGTATATGGTACACTATACTAAATACTTCCAAATGGGGATATTGTACCCTACGTCCCATCAACACAAAAGATTGACACAATCCTCCAATATCACAGAGACCTGGGACACACCTGCATCAGGAACTTTTATGAATACCTCAAGACACACTACTGGTGGCCCAACATGCTAGAAAATATCAGAGAAGTACTGGAGCAATGTAAAGTCTGTGAGAAGTACGCCTAAACCAAAGCACCACCCAAGTCAGTAGTACCCGTATCCATCACACATCCCTTCAAGGTGTGGTTGCTGGATATTGTGGGACCTATGCCTGGCAAAAACAAGGGCAAAAAGTACATCATCACAGCTATCAACTATGCAACCAGATGGCCTGTGGCACAAGCTACCAAAGAACACAAAGGCAATAATGTAAGACAATTCATTGGAAAAGAGATCATAGCCAAGTTTGGGAAACCTGACCTCCTGATCACAGATAGGGGCACCAAACTTAAAGCCATTGACACCTATATTTACCTCGCCAAAAATTAAATAAAACACATCATAGCCAGCCCATACCACCCCCAAGCAAATGGACAATTAGAACAACTAAACAGCGCACTTGTAGAAGCCCTCAGTAAGTTATCTGCTAACAATCCAAAAGCCTGGGTGGACATGATTCCAACAGCACTCATGGTATGCAGAACTTGATTTAATTGCAATGCAGGCAAAAGCCCATATGAACTTGTCTATGGGCAAAAGCCCGCCCTTGTTAGTACAGCTGCAGGAACACAATTACCTCTACCAAAGAAGGTACCAGATGACAATAACCCATATGTACAGTGTGCCAGAAAAGACCAAGAAGATATGGAGCAAAAAAGGATTGAAAGAAAGACAGTTCTGTTGTAACAGAAAAGATTCAAAGTAAGGGACAAAATTTGGGTTATTAACCATGACCAGCACAAGTTGGAACCAGGACTATGTGGGCCAGGCATTGTCATGGAAGTCAAACCCAAATATACTTACCTCATGAAAGGAATTGGGGCTCAGACTGAACTGAAATATATGCACCACAACTGACTCTGTCTGTGCAAATAAAGAACAGCCCAACAAAATTCCATACTCCCTGTTCCCAACGCCAAACTGAGTCAATACCAAGCGCACATACCCAACACTCTTAAAAAAATTCCCAAGGCTCTACCTTTCAGCACCCCAGGGGGAGATGTTGCAACATCTTTGATTGCTCCCTCTTGGGGAATTGATGCCCTGAGAAGATCACTGAATGGCGCACCAAATGGTTCACTGACCAGCCAGTAAATTGGTGGCACCATTATCAGGCAACCATCTATGACAGGGATCACCCAATCTAGATACTAAATGGAACACAACTAGAATAAGCCTTGTGACTCAAGAGGAACATTACTCAAATAAGCTTTATGATCCCCATGACGCACATGGACAGTATGTGGCTTGACATGATACTATATATTATCTTATATTTCATATCCAATAAAGTATCATTTTCTTCTTAAATCTTCCCCTTATCTTGTTTAATATACTTCCCAGAAGTATATACTTGACAGTAGACATTAACTAATTGAGCTTCCTACAAGTAGACAGGTCCCCATTTCTGTCTTTTGGGGTTTGTTGGTTACTGTCAGTGTGGAAGATATATTCTGAATATGCACAAGTAATTGTCCAACTGTGTTTAGCTTTATAAGAGCTTGCACCTTAATAAAGTACTTGCAACCTATACTTTCTTCTTTTACATATAATCCCTATAAGCTTTATCTTCTTTCTTTATTTGACTAGGGTAGCAACTCATGGATTTTTTATAAAAAAATTCTTTCTCCAAGTTACTACCCATAAAGGGTTTATTCTTAATCACTTGGAGCCTTATGCATGTATTGCACATGTACTCAAGTAATTCATTGTCCAGTTTCCAGATCCTTTCAAGTATAGCTGACTACTCCTACCTTCTGGATAACTTTGAATAGACCTTCCATAGCAAGACAGGACCTCTTTAACGGCCATATCCTTTATTGCTTTAGAAGTAAACCATGCTTCTTACTCTGTACTCTGGAAGGGCAGGTCAGTACTGGTTAGCAAGGTCCATGCCTTTAACCTTTGTAGCCAGATTTGTTGGGTATGTTTCTGGCTGAAGTTTGCTTAGAGTCTGTATCAGTCTCTTCAGGAAATTGTCTGGAGACAACAGATCTCCAGTATCACCAGAAGTACAGATGTGGCAGGAGACTTGGCTGACAACCATAAAGCAGCTGGAAAGAACTCTTGCTGGTGGCCCTGTGGAACCCTATGTTATATGCAAAGATGGCAGCCAGAAGATAGGGATCCCATCCTGTTTCATGCTGATAGTCATCTTCTGCAATATCTTCACAAGGCTCCTATTTGTTCTTTCCACCATATCATCAGTATGTGGGAGGTAAGGTGTCAACAAAGTACCACAAATGCCCATCAACCCTTTAAGCCTCAGTACCATATATATTTTTGATTTTCCCCATTATCTGTCAAGAGATTCCTAGGGTAACCGTGTTTGTAAAGAATATTCTCCAATATGAACTTGGCAGTAGTTAACACAGACTGGTTTGGCATAGCCTTTGTATTTAACCACTTGTGACGGATCCAGGTCCAACCAGTCAAACTTACCCTTATCTTGCCCTTGACTCTTATTGCTGCTACCTTCCTGTGACAAAGCTTTGAGGAGCTTTGCCTCCAGGGAGGCAATTTTATAAGACAACACTTTATTGTCATCCTGCCAATAAGCCATGATCTCAACACTCTTTTTCTCCCTTGCTCTTAAAGCCACAATTTCACAATTGGCCATTGCTTTCCCTTGTTGTAGAATTTTGTCAAATCCAACTAACAGGTTTCAAGAATCCCACACATAGATTCTGTTTCCTTGAGCGGGAGTCTCTTCTTTGGCAAAGTAATTGGAATACAGTTCTTCAAATGCTGTTTTTACTTCCACTAAGGCTTCCTCAGGCACAGTCTTGGCAACCTCCAGACTTGCCCAAGCTTCCTTGAGGGAACTTGTAGGAACTTCTTTCCTGGCAGCAGCGGTTTCCACACAAAGTACTCTAAATTTTTCTCTTTCAAATGATAATAAAGAAGACATAATAATTTAAAAGTGATTGAAGGGAAAGCGTCAAAATCAACAATATGTATATTTATTAAAGTTTAGCTTTTTGCTTATATACCATTCAGGGCATATTTGGCTGAAAATCCCTCCAGTTCCTGAATCAACCTATGATTTTTATCACATAGTCTATGACATTCAAGTCATCCAAACCTAGATTTTTACCTGAAAGATCCCCTATGATTCTCAGACTATGAGAATTAATCTACAATGAGAAAGAGTCACCTAAAACCATTCATCTCAATGTATCAATTTGACATGGAGCTTCCTCAGCTCCCAGCACCAAAACCCTGTAGAATATACACATTCCAAAACTCAGCTATCAATGTTCCAACTGGGAACCAGCTGATTAAACCTAAAATTTTTAGACATCCTTGCCTTTATTTAGTTATTGCTGCATTTAATGGTTTTCTTGTGTTTAAAAACCCGTTAAAACGCTTTGAACCTCAAACATAACATACAACACAGTGTTTCTAAACCAAAATTTGGGGGTTTACCTATGGTTAACCTTAACCAAACTTCTTGACACAGTCAAGGCAATTAACCAATATAATTAAATACTCATTAATTATATTCTCATGTATTTATTAATTAATCTTCCCGGTTAATTAAAGTGTTTTTGGGATGCCTAGTCCCCAAGATGGCTTCAGCCCATCTTGCCACAATTACTAATTAGTCTGACCTGACTAACCACCTGTATTCTATTCTTTTATTAAATATAGATACCAAGTTTCCAGGAATCTTTATCCACAGAATTCCAGTCAAACCTATCTACATGAAATAAACAGCAACAACAGAACATCTTTATATTTTAGAGTATTTATTTAGCTAAATACCCAACAGTGACTGTTCTATGGTCACACCACTTGGTGATTTGATCTGTAGCTACAATCACAAACTTGTTCTTGCTAGTTGTGATGGGTAGTGGCTAACAATGTCATTTTGCAGTATGGATGTCCCATTCCAGAATTTATCAGCCAAAACATAGTCTGTTTATTTTAAAGGGCAATTAAACGACAACAGCGCCCATGTTGACACTTTGTTGACATGGTCACTGTTGACTTGAAACTCTAGATCTCTTATGTTTTTTGCTAGTTGCGCTAGCTTAATTATTTTTTTTAAAGTGTCCAGGGGAGCAAACCCAGAAAACACAGCAAAATTGTGGCCATTTTGATACAATTTAATAGTAAAATTAATCAAAAACTTGCTTTACCCCAATTTTACACTTACACTTGCTAGTAAAAATTTATTTTTTAATTTGTTTTCACAACGTAAAAGTGTCAATGTTGACACTTTTTAAGCCAAACTTATTTTCAATAACAAAACTGAAACATCTATAATAAAAATGCTAATTGTGCACTTAAAAATATTTTTTATTAAATTAATATATTGAAATTTGTATTGCACATATAGCAGATTGTTGAAATGTTAATCTTATAAATTTATCTATGGCACTTATTCCATCTTTAATATATTAAATGGATTGGTGGCTAACAGCAATCTCATAGTTTAAGTGTGTGTTAATATGTAGTTTACTATAGAATTTATTATTGATAATAATGGCAAAAATCAGAAATGTTGTCTATTTGCTTGTGATCATCTGCTGGGGTGTATTTAAGAAAATTAGAGTGGTGTGATTAAGCTTAAATTACTATACCACCTCCTAATAAGTATGTCGTAAGTGGCAAAGTCAACACTTTACCTTTTTCATATCTGAAGACAACATCTTAACTTCCAATATACAATGGTGAAATATCATATTACCACTACCCAAATATTGTTTTTAATAAAGAAATACTTAGCTTTGATTAATTTTTGACTTATTTACATATATTTTTTATTTTATTATGGGAGCAAAAAAACACAGAAAACGGGTAATATTTGCTGGTTTGCTTAAATTTAATCAAGCTTACTATGAAAACACATGATGAATTTCAAGAAAATGTTGACAGTGCCAATGTTGTCTCTGAAATGTCTACATTTTTTCTAATTATCAGCGGGAATTCAGCTTTTTTTACTAATTGTCATTCATAATGTCAACACTTTTCACTTCTCATATATGAAACTTTATGTTTTACATAATAAAAACATTTGAATCTTTACCATATTACATTTTAAACTTTTATTTTTATATCACTTATTTTTTTAAAAAAATTATATCATAAGTTACTACTTTTGCATATTTCTTTTAACTTTTAACTTGTTATTTAAAACTCTAATAAAATAAAAATTTTACAATCTATTTTTTATATTTAAATTTCACTGAAAGTATTATAAGTATTAAGTTTACATATAATGATTTCTATAGTTATTTTGTTTTATTTTTAAATACAAAGCTTTACCTCAGAACTTGTTACTTATTATTTTAGGACAAGAATACCTCCAAGTGGCCCAAAGGCACCAAGCGTCCCATCAAGGCTCCCAAGACCCCCAAGCAGAAGCCTTCATACTCAAAGAAGGCTCTCCTAAGCCCTCTCCAAAGCCTTCCTTTAAGCTCTTCCCTGAGCCTTCCCGCAAGCAGAGCCCAGCTCACTCCACTAGGGGAGAGAACTCTGATGCTACCCTTACAGACCACAGTTTCTACCACTTGGCTTCAGATGAGGAGTCCACCAAGAAGTGGCGCCAGGCCCAAAAGACCCCACCTAATGATAAGTCTCCCACACACGAGGAGCGCCATGGCAAGCCCCCTTCTCTTCCCCCCACCAAACTCCCCTCCTTCCAGCTCATCAGGGGATGACTGAAAGCCCCAGCCTGACTACTTCCCTGGATTTTGCCATTCCCCTGCTGGCCCCTGGGACCCTCTGTTGGCCAATAATATCTGCAATATCAATGAAAGATTCAAGGTTTCTTCCTCCCTGCCAAAGTTTTCTCCTTCATGAGTGTGAAGGGTGGGCCATCCATGGTGGCCAATGGGTACATCTTTTCCTGTAAAAATGCCAACTGGGGCTTCAAGAGCCGGCATTAAACCTGCAAGGACCACCCCTGCCCAGTGAGGCTCAACACTGAGCGCTGGGACTTGGTCCAAACCATCAAGGATGAGAACACTTGTGTGATGCCAAATACCACCATAGCCCGCCTCCTCAAGTGGTACATTGTCCAGTTCATGCTCACCTCAAAGGACCTTTCCCCTACCCAGCTGGCTGTGCTTTCCTTCAAGTACCTCTTCCCTACTAACTTGAAGTGGGTTCCAACCCACAGCCAGTTAGTGAAGTTTGTAAGCAATAGACATTAAGCCTCTAATCCCCCGGCCAAGAGTGCCACTACCATTGAAGACCTATTCCTAGCAGATGCCATCAAAAAAACTGAGGATGGTGAGATGTTCCTTCTCCATGGAAATGGGCAGGAAGTAAAGGATAGGATTATAGCCTACGCCATAACACAAATCTGGAGCAGCTCAACACTGCTATCACCTGGCTATGCAACAGCACTTTTGCAACATGTTCCTCCCTCTTTAAGCAGCTTTGGGTAATGCATGACCAATTCAACACCCAGATCATCCCCTTGTGTTTTTTCCTCCTGCCTGTTGCTAATACTGAAGTCTACACCAGAGCCTTCAAAATTATCCAGGATGCTTTGAGCTCCCTTCCTGTTAACAAGCTCCCCCTCCCACCCACGCCACCAGAGCAAACCCTTCCTCCTCTGAGAAGGATGAGTCTACCCTAGCCGCTGAGCAGATGCCTTATGTGTGCTTGCTTTTGCCAAAGGTTATTATAATGGAATTTGTGCCTTCTTGGTTCAGAGCCTTTGAGGCCACCTTTAATGGAGAAGTACAGGGCTTCTTTTTCATTTTAGGCAGGCCCTCATCAAGCATCTTAAGAATGAGAAATGCCTCTTTGAGAAGTATCTCAACAATGGTAAATGGAAGTGCCGCTTTGCCTTGACTCAGTTTGCTGCCTTGTCTTTTGTGCGTCTGGAGCATATTAGGCTTGGCTTTGAGGCCCTCCTGGAGGATTCTTATGTTAAGAAGCACTCCACCATTTTCAAGGGTTACCTTGAGTACTTTGAAAGCAATGGGTAGGAAAAAAGGTGACTGCCCAGATAGGGAAGAGCGGGGCCACTGGGCCATGGAACTTTCAGAGTGCCTGTCTCAAGGGAGAGATGAAGACCATGTCCATCCTGGAGGTGTGGCATAAACACCTGAAGGCAAAGTTTGGGGCCAACCCCAAGTACAACAAGTTCTTGTCCAAGCCACAGGAGGAGCAGGCCTGGACTGTTTCCAAGTTATGGGACTTTGCTAACCAGTGGCCCCCAAAAAGAAGAAGTACAAGGAGCAGGACTACCAGGAGAACATTTAAAAAGGTGGTGAAGAAAAAATACAAGGTGGCAGAGATCAAGAAGTACCTTGAAGATGTTACAACTGCCCTTGCTAGTGGCTTCAAATAGCCCAGTAAACTTTGCTTTTCTTTGCCTGGATACTTTTTACTTTTGAATTTTTATATTTATTTATTTTTGGATTTTACTAATCTTTTTAGGTATAAATGGTAAGTTTCAGATAGTGTTTTAATGTGGTTTTGTGTGAAAAATCTTATATTTTGTTAATTTATCTTTAAATTATGAGATCTTTTCAGTTGTGCTTATAAAAAGTATAATAAATTAAATATTGAATTTTCTTATATTTGCATTTCTCATAATATAAAAATATATTTATTTTTGGTTCACCAAATTTTATTTTTTTTGGGAATAAAAAATAATTTTATAGTAAAGAGTTTAATTTACATAGTGATTTGAAAAATACTTGCTTATATCTCCTCTTTCTTATTACTTATGACACTTTTTTTATTAAATTTTTGAACTCTATGGGGTTGTTTTAGTATGATAATGCATTTAAAATATTTTTTGTATTAAAAATGTTCAGGTTAAAGTGTGCTGTTGTTTAAAAAAGTGTCAACATACAGAAGTTGACACTAACTAAAACCAGGTTGGTACTTTACTATAGTTTTGACATGGCCACTGTCAACATGGGCGCTGTTGCCACTGTTTCAGGGTAAATTTGATTATTGGTTTCTTCTTGTTTGATGGTCAATGCAGAGGAGGCCTAGTCCACAAGGGGGTTGTTCTTTTGTAGCCAATCCAGGCAAGTACCACATCAAATTGAGTGAAGTCAATGAAAGATCCTTGGATAATGGAGTGAAGGTTTTCCAGCGCAATGAATAATGGGGCAGCTTACCGTGTAACAGTGATGTGATGCTTGTTGGATAAAACCACGTTTTTAATCTGCAAATAATTAGTAGCTAGCTTTAACTTGTTCACAAAATGGCTGTTAACAAGGGTCCTGTCTGTGCTTGAGTCCAAGAGCAATGAACCTGTGTAACTTTGAAAATAAAAGAGTAAAAAGTCACTTTATTGGGATGTCTGGCAAGGATGTAGAGTACAGGGCTTCCTCAAGGGACCTGGATCATTGGACACTGATCCACATCCTCCGGGAAATACTCATTTCTTGGCAAGGCAGAAGGTTAGTGGGGAGAGCTTGGCTTGCTCATTGCTCTCCCTGGATTTTTCCTTGTCCTGTTTACCCTGTGTTATGTTTGGCTCCTGGGGACAACATCCAGGAGAACACAGCGGGAAATCTTTATAACAAAAGATTTGAGGTTTGAAGCTAGCCTTGGGTTAGCCTTTAGGGCAAAATTAAGGGCACATACCTTAATTTCCTGGAATAGAAGATATGAAAGTCCTTTTGGCAAAAAGGAAAGGAAGAAGCTTGAAGAATACTAAAGCCAACACAAATGTGGATAAACTTGTCTTTATTAGGAGAAATGATTCTACTTAAATAGTAGACAAGGGTCAATGATCACTCATTAGGTAGACAGAGTGGCAGAAGGGGTCACATTGGGATGAGGTCATACCAGGATCAGTCAAGGACAGATATGATATTCCAGAATGGATGGATATTGAGCCAGATCTATTTGCAGAAGGCAAGGAATTCCAAAATTGAAAGCAAAACCGTCTAAATCCTTGCACCTATCAATATTTGAAGAATATATTGAAATGTCATTAATGGCGCAATTTACAACATCTCCCCCCTCAAGATTGGACACAGGGAGTTGATATTTGCGGAGGAATTTGGAGTGTACCCTGGCAAAAGGACGGCCAGAGGACAGTAGCTTCATAGTATACTTGACATCCTTCTTGTAGGTGACTTCACAAGGTCCAACCCAGAGGGAGTCTAGCTTATGAGCACACCCTCTAGTACAGTTTTGATAATAGAGGACTAGGTCACCCACTTGGTACTCAGGAATGGGAGCTCTGGAAGCATTAGAGGGCAAGAGTTCTAAGGCTTTGACCTTGTAAGCAGTAAAATAGGCAGTAGCTTGGATGTCAATGATACGGTTAGTCAAGTCTTTAAAATGAGCTTCAGGATTAGTAGAGGTGTCAACCTCAATCAACAGGGGTCCCAATATTGAGGGGGTAGTGGCTTCTTGTCCATATAGCATGGCAAAGAGGGACTGGCCAGTCACTCAGTGTCTGCTGAGTCTATACACAAAGAGAGCTGCAGAGAGGAACATGTCCCAGTTAGCAGTATCAGAGAGGGTAAGCTTCCTCATGATGGACACAAGGGTGGAGTTTGCTTGTTCCACAGTCCTGTTAGTTGATGGGTTATATGGTGCAGAGAAGAATTAATGTGTACCCATAGCTTCTACAATGGACGTTATGAGGCAAGCATTGAAGTTGGTCCCATTTTCAGAAAGCAGGACTTGAGGGCAACCATGACAGTAGAAGATATCTTGCAACAAGAAGTTGTCTGTGGTCTTGGTGGTTATATCTTTGATTGCTCAGGCTTCAACCCATTTGCTAAAGTGGTCAACGGCTACCAAGATGAAGCAACACCCAGACCTAGAACGCAGGAGAGGGCCAACAGCATCAATACTCACAGTGTGGAAGGCATGCTTAGGGGGGATGAGCTTGAACTGATGTTGTGAAGGTTGGGGGCGTTGGAGCTGACAAGAATGACAGGAGGCAAGGACGTCAGGAATTAGGAGGCGCATATTTTCCCAATAGAAGTTTTTGCACAGCCAGTCATAAATCTTTGCTATGTCTCCGTGTCCTGTGTCAATGTGGGCTTGGAGGATGATGGCAACCCTCATGCTAGGACAGACATAGGGTAGATAAGTATTGTTGACTTTCTTGAAAAGTTGTCTATCTCAAATCACAGTATCCTTTGATAGGACTTGCAGTGCCAGACAAATGTCTTCTGGTTCAGTGGTCCAGGAGTCAGGGTACCCTATCAACTTGTATAGGCAATTGGCGTCAGCAGGATGGATGGCTAGTATGGGAATCCTTGATAAACCATCAGCATTCTGATGTTACACACCAGGGTGATGTACTATAGTGAAATTTTATCCTTGCAGGCATAAGGCCCAATGGGCTAGTCAACCTTTGGGCTCCTTTAATTGTTGCAGTCACTTTAGGGAAGGGTGGTCTGTAACTACTGTGAAGTGAGTCCCGTAAATGTAGTGTCTGAACTGTTTTACTGCATAAAGAACAGCTAGACATTCCTTTTACGTGACACTATAGTTCTTCTCATGTTTGTTGAGGACTCATGAAGAATAGGCCACAGGTTGGTCTACGCCTTCATTGTCAAGCTGGGCTAAGATGGCACCCACAACTACTCCGCTTGCGTCAGTGTATAAGATAAACTCTTTATCATAATCAGGGCAGAATAGGATATGTGCCTCTTTGAGCTTGGCCTTCAGCACTTCAAAAGACTGTTGTTGGCTGTCAGTCCACTCAAAGGGTATGTTGCAAAGGAGTTGGACAAGGGGTTTGCTTAATTCAGCAAAATTAGGGATGAATTGTCATTAGTACCCCATCATATCAAGAAACACTTGGACCTCTTGTAGACTTGTGAGGGGCTGCATATTGTCAATGGCTTCCACCTTATTATTAATAGGGTGTTTCTAGTTTGGGTGACCTTGTGGCCCAAGAATTCAAGTTGCTCCTTGAAAAAGGAGCATTTAGAGGGTTTGAGTTTCAGGCCTGTCTCCCAAATTTTGAGGAAGACAGCTTTGAGGTGGTTCAAATGGTCAGTAAAGGTGGAGCTGAACACATTAATATCATCAAGATATACAAGGACGCAGGAGAGCTTCAAATCTTGCAGGATGGAGTCCATAGCCCATTGAAATGTAGCAGGGGCAATGCAGAGTCCTTGGGGCATACAAGTGGGTTCAAAAAGACCTTCTGAGGTGATAATTGCAGCCTTTTCTCTATCTTCAGGAGATAAGTCAACCTGCCAGTATCCTGAGGCTAGATACATAGCAGAGAAAAACTTTAATCCCCCTAATCTTCTAAGTGCATCATCAATTCTAGGAGAGGATAAGAGTCCTTTTTGGTGAGCAAGTTCAGGCGGCTGTAATCCATCACAATGTGGTGGCCTCCGTCCTTCTTTTTGAGGATCAACAATGGGGAGGCCCAAGGGCTCTGAGAGGGAGCTAGTAGCCCAGTGTATAAGAGCTGCTTAAGCTCCTTAGAGACCTGAGCATCTTTTACCCTGCTGCAGCAGTAAGGTTTAGCAAAAAGGGCGGGGCATCACCCGTATCTATCTGGTGGATAACCCCCTTTGCTAGTCCATAGTCAGTGGGTCCGGAGGCAAAGATATCCTTAAACTGGTCTAGCAGTTCCAGAACATCTTTTTATTGAATGGCTGACAGTTGTGGGAAGTCTGCGGCAGTGAACAGGGAGAAAACCTGAGGGTCTCCTTCAAGCAAGTTGAAATCACTAAACATTCCAAAGGGGTAGAGGGACACCACTTGCTCTGAACCTAATATACAACCATGCCCAAAAACCTGGCCCTTGGTCATCTGCATAGGCAGGGTAGTCAGGTTAGCTAATAACAGCTGTACAGGCTCCTTATGAGTTTGATCCAAAATCCCAGGGCATAACTGAGGCTCTTTATGGCTTAATGAATCAGGTGAATACAGCTCCAGAAAGGATTTTTCAGGTAGTTTGTAGGATATCTGGGAGTCTATAATCACTTGGGAGCCTGGAGGAATGGTAATAGCTGCGGGGGCAAGAAGAGGCATACCTTTCTCTGCAGGACAGGAAGGAGGAGGGGAACACATATTTGAAGAATGAGTCCTTTACTTGAGTGAGAAGATACCAGTGTGGTACTTGAGCACACATGTCTTAAGAAGTTTACCTGGGAGATGCGGGGGTTCTTCAAAGATTAGAGGGATCTCATACCCTAAAAGCAATATTTACCCATCTCAAAGGTTCACAATCCCATTGTACTCTCAAAGGAACTGCTTACCAACCAGGAGATCATAAATTTTGTTTTCAAGGACAACAGCAGGAGATGCAATAAGAAGCTTCCTAAACCTCATTGTCAAGGCTGAGTAAGCACCAATGGCTTGAGTTTGGGCCATGCCAGCTGTACCATATGATTGAGTGTAGTTGAGGTTGGGAGCCAGCTTAAGTTTTTTCATTAACTTGGACAATACCACATTAACTGGAGAGCCTGTGTCCAAGATAGCCTTGATCTTACCCTTTTGGATCAATACTTCCACACAAGTAGTATCTTTCCAAAAGGGGGGTAAGACAGCCAGCACATCCTGAGCTGCCTCCAATTATTTCTCCCTTTTTGCCAGCATGCATTGTAAGGCAGGAATTTCCATATACACAGTATGCAATGGGAGAGATACAGTCACATTCTGAAAGAGAGCTTCTGCTAGTTCAGCAGCCTCTTCAGAGGAATCTACCAAGACATGGGGACAATGAGCCTGAGCCAATTAAGGACGAGCCACTATGGCCTTAGCTTCATTTGCAGATGGGCAAGTTGAAGTTGTGGTTTTCCCTGAACGTAGCTTGTAAGGGACAGAGACTGTCTCCAGGACTGCCAGCATCAAGTATCCATAATCATCAGACTCATCACAGTCAGAGTCCTCAGGTTCAGAATCACTAGAGAGGTTATAGAACAAGTGAAGGATAGTTGGGCCAGCCAAGGGGGAAGATTCCTTGTCAGAAGGGGGATCAGGAGGAGACAGGGGTGATTAATCAGCAGAGAGCATCTCTGTCTCTAAGCTGACCTCTCTTTTTCTGCCTGCTCTTTTGGGTTGCAACCCTCTACCCAAGGGTTGGTGCAGGTACATGAGTGATGTCCTATTTGACCACAGTTATGGCATCCTTGTATCTTAGACTGCCCACTTAAGCCTAGGGTCATAATGAACGGATTGCAGGAGGTGGTTCCTGCATTGTTGGCCTTATTTTCATGCACAACAATACCCCCATGGGTAAAGTACAAGTCCTGTAAGAGGGTCTTGATACTCTTCATTGAAGTAAGGGAAGCTTTGTGGGCCTTGAAGTGCAGACATAGGAGTTGGTTCACCTTCAAAGCATTTGAACATGCTGTGTACGCTTCCCAGGGAGTTAATTGGCAACTGGTGATCAACTGTTGTCCTTCAATTTAGAAACAATCAGCAAACTCAGCCAAGGTTTCTTTGGGCTTGAATGTGATATGCATAAATGCTTCTTTCTTGACTTTCAAGATGAGATTTCCTCCAAATTCTTCAATTAGGAGTTGCTTCATGTCCTCCCAAGTGACAATAGAAGGGAGTTTGGGAACTATAACTTCTTGGTACGTGGGATGCAGGAAGGTAAGAATATGTTCCTTCTTAAGTTCATCAGTGGCCCTGCGCATTGCTGTCTTGTAGATTGTCAGAAAGGCAGCAATGGTAGAGGTTTTAGGGTCAAATATCTGTTTGAACAAAGGCTTATAATTGAGGTCAATGGACAAGGAAGTGGATTGGCTGTTGTCACCTGGGTTGAGGACGTTAATGTGGGGATTGCCCTCAAACTCAGATTTAGTAGCATGTTGTCTAGCCCAGAGGAGTTGAAGGCTTTCTTCTAGGGTTTCCAAGGTAGAGCTGTTCTGTCCACTAATATCTCTAGAGGTGGTAGCAGCAGCTCTAAATTTGTCAATCTTGATTTATTGCACCAATAGGGTGCCAGCAATCCCATTGAAGCAAGTGGTCAGGGAAGTGATCTGAGCAACCAAGGGGATGACCTGTCCATTCAT
This sequence comes from Entomophthora muscae, assembly GCA_014839935.2. NCBI lineage: Eukaryota > Fungi > Entomophthoromycota > Entomophthoromycetes > Entomophthorales > Entomophthoraceae > Entomophthora > Entomophthora muscae. The sequence goes on from QTSX02006414.1 coordinate 217,914, forward strand.
TATCTTTGTAAAACAAGAGAGGTTTTGTACCTCTCTCTCCAATGTGTCATGCCTATCAGCAACATCATTTGTCACTTCTGCTAGTTGATCCATTGCAAGGGCACAGTTGACCTGGGATTGGCCTTCCAAACTAGGGGAACAATCATGATTGCCATGAGCAGGAGTATTAGCAACTTCAGTTTCCTCTTCACCTTCAGACTCAGAGGATGAGTCATCAGAATTAGAGAGGTGTTGTCTCAATTACTCAATTTCTCCCCACAAGGTAGCTACTTGGTTGGTGAGCAGAGCAATGCAAAAGTCAGGCATAGGCTCTACTGGAGGAGGGTTTTGAACAGCAGATTAGCACCAAGTGATAGTCTTGAGCTCTGCTATAGCTTCCCATACCTTGTCTTCAAAGTCAGACGGGACCTCAACAGGAGGAGCGGGAGGTGTCACCTCAATGGATGCTACTCTATCATCCATATAATTTTGTACTTGGTACAGAGTGTTGCCTAGTGTAGCCTTATCCAGATCATATTGATGCTGCAGATGGCGGCCCCAAGTATCACCATGAGTCCCAACCAATTCAAGCTGAGAATTAATATGTTCTCAAAATTGGTTAAGTTTGCTAACCAGAGTCTCAAAGTCATGACAATGATTTAGCAGAGAGGCCTCAATTTTTCCACACCACGTTGCTTGATGCTCATCCAATTTTCACAGTTGATCCTTGATATATCCAGGGAGCAAGGAACAAAGGAAATTCAGTGAGGAGGTTAGGTACTTCTGGGAGGCTAGTGAGTTGCGCTGGTTATCCAAAATACACACAAAGAGACTGTGGGACCATTCGTGATATACCATATTTTGAGCATGACTGTTAGAGACAGCAGTGGCTACAGCATTTAAAAGCTGGTTCTGGGATCCTAATGTAAGTTGATGGTGAGCCAGGGCGGGTTGAATAAACTGGTTGACTAACACACCACTTGTATCCATAGACTCCATCAGTGCAGGGGGGGACCAAAGTCCAATAGGAAGGAGTACAGGTCTTTGGAAGCATACCCAAGACAGAGACCAGGGATAGTGTGCATTGCCACAGTGCCTGAGTGGAGGAGAGAGCAGGCGGCGGCACAAGCTTGTTTGTAGTTGAGAGAGAAAGCTGGAAGGGGGCCCACACGGGCCTGGGGGACAGCACCAGTACCATGGGATTTGAGGGGGCATCAGTGATGTCTTCTTCTAGAGGAGGACTAGAAACTATAGGCTGTTTGGGTACTTCAGAAACAAAGGGAGAAAGACCAGAGAATGCATGTGGGAACAGGGTAACCAAGGGGCTTGCAGCCCCTGTAGTAAGCACCATTTTGTTGTGTTTGGATCCTGGGGATGACATCCAAGAGGACACAGCGGGAAATCTTTATAACAAAAGATTTGAGGTTTGAAGCTAGCCTTGGGTTAGCCTTCAGGGAAAAATTAAGGGCACATACCTTAATTTTGTGGAATACAAGATGTGAAATTCCTTTTGGCAAAAAGGAAAGGAAAAAGCTTGAAGAATACTAAAGCCAACACAAATGTGGATAAACTTGTCTTTATTAGGAGAAATGATTCTACTTAAATAGTAGACAAGGGTCAATGATCACTCATTAGGTAGACAGAGTGGCAGAAGGGGTCACATTGGGATGAGGTCATACCAGGATCAGTCAAGGACAGGTATGATATTCCGGAATGGGTGGATATTGAGCTAGACCCATTTGCAGAAGGCAAGGAATTCCCAAAATTGAAAGCAAAACCAGCTAAATCTTTGCACATATCAATATTCAAAGGCCATATCAAAATGGCATTAATGGCGCAATTTAAACACCCTGGATGCTGGTAACTCTTAAATGAATCCAATTAGACTGGCCATTGTTCCCATTAATATGGTCATTGGAGCCCATTGTGACAGAAATGGTCAGATAGTAAGAATCAGTCTCTATGTGGTGGGGAATTACCACCCAAATCCACATAGAGTTGATGATTAACCACCAACACAGCTTCAAATACTGTTTTGTAAAATTTCCAAATGATACACTAGGGTTAAGCATAATAATTAACCCTAACCAAAAGAGCCTGAGATAAATAGCCTGGGAAAGAATCAAGGTATCTTCAGTGTAGAATTCAGAGCATTGAGATGGAACAAGTGTCTTGGCTTCAGATACAGTGGAAAAAACTCTGAGATTTGCGGGCATTGTATTAACATTGGACAGAGACAACAACAAAGTGCCAATGAAGGGACCCCATATTTCCTTAATGATTTGGCTAAGAATTAAATTGTAGGGAATGTAGCAAAGTAGGCCAACTACAGGATGCATTATAAATTAAAGTTAGACCCAAGGGATATTGATTTTATTGAGTAAAATTTTTGGGAGAACACAACTCTTAAGAGTTGAAACAGTGAAAAGTTTCCCATATGTATCAAAATTTGACTAAGCAATACCATCTAGATCCTTGGCTCCTATTCCTTTTGCATTGTCAAGTGAGTACCTAGTCCAGTTTGCAAAGAATTCTTGTTTGACTTACTTCAATGAACATGCTTATAAATAAGATCATATCAGGTGACTCTCTTATTACGTCAATTTATCAGTGTCAGCTTGCAAGGGGGAATTGAATCCAACAGGCAAACTGGAGCAGCTGTAACCCATTTTCAATCAACTGTTTGAGTTAAATATGTAACATCAGTTGATTTGGTTAAAGGCTTTCCAGATTTCCAAGCCTTCTTACTTGGGCAAATAATCCCCAGTATTATGGAATCTACTGTGACACCCAAAGGTCTAATGTTTTTGTTGCTACTGTTAATGAGCAGAGGGAGCATCCTGAGATGTGAGAGTCCTTAGGTCTCTCTCTTTTCCAGTTTTGTGTCTTGTGTAGTGCATTGAACCTTTGTTCTGCTTTCTCTGCTTTACAATACAAGCTTTGTAGATTGGTTACTTGGTCCAGATTGATGTTCCTTGTTAAATGCAACTTGATAGTGTTGTAGTACATGAGGTGTGTGACTGGGTTATCAAATATCATATCTGAGGGTGTCCGTAGATGTAGCTCTTTGTAGGCTTGGGTCAGTTCCTTACTGTGCCTGTCTGTGTCAAGTTATTTACTTGGTGTATGATCATGAGGGTGATACCCATCATTACAAATCTTACCAAGAATTACCATTTAAAGCTGCCATAGTCCTTCTTGGTGTGATCCAAATACCACTTGTTGCACCAGGTCCCTGCGTCATGAGTCAAGCAAATGGAGATCTCTGCAATCCAAAAGAGCATGGGGCATTTCTTTTGTGCCAGCTTGTTTTGGGCATATTGGATACAAGCTGTGGTGTTGTTGTTGTTAGCCCCTGCAAACAGCTCCAAGGCAATGCTGCAAAATTGCTGGGCTATGTGGGTGGGCATAATGCTCTCATGGTTGACTTTTGGTGTGACAGTGGGTGTCTGGATAAATCCTTGGGCAGATAGGGCATTGAAGGTGGGGGCCAATATCACCATGATCTGGTACAGTATGTATCCTTCTGGTTTTTTGGTCCCTGATGTGTAGGGCGTCCAGTCCACAGGGAGTCCAGACATGATTATTTTGTATATTTGTTGGCTGCAGTAAGTACAGACAACAGGCAGAATTTTAAAAGGAGAAGGTAGGATGAAACCCCTACCTGTGCTACAAATGTTGTAATTGTGCTATTTTGACAGAGTTACAAGGGGGAAATGATTTGAAGCTAGATGGATATCTTTATTGAGAGACATGACGTATATTGTTCAAGTGAATCTGGATACTGGGAATATGATTGTGGTGATCACTCACTTAGATGATTAGGGGATGGATTGATCCTTGTTGAGCATCAAGCGCTGAATTGAGGCATCCATTGTGTGGGGATTGCTATCTGATCATGTTACTAGGCTTATAGATTTGAGTTGACTTCCACATTTGGCTTTGATTCACTAGAAATTTGAATTGTGGGTCTTAAACCCATTTAGTGAAACCTTGCTGGAGGTCAGCCCTGTTGTTTTGACAAAATCCTCACAGTTCTAATATTCCAAGCAGTTCAACCTCCTTCTGCTTAGGAAAGTGATCATGCTATCCTTTCATGGTAGAGGTGGTCTTGATACCCTCAGTCAGGACAGACTCCACATAGTTCCAGCTGACCTTGTTCTTCCCTGGCCCATACCTCTTTTTGATGAACTTCCTAGTCCACTGGTCCTTGAAGTAGTCATTGAATCACACCATCAGCTCCTTATTAGCCACATTTCATTAATCTGCATCCAGCATCTTCACTGCCTTTAATCTGACATCCTTCTTCAGAAAGAACTGAGTAGGGTACCTTATAACCATCTTCTTAGTCATCCCTAAGGTATCTGAGGTGTACTTCTTGTTAATTTCTTTAAAGGCCTTCATCTTTCTGTTGCAACCAAGTCTTCCTCCTTGCCTGCTAATGTATCTCAAAATACACAGGGGCGCTCAAGGAGCCACCCCTTGATGTATCTAACAACATGGACCAATCTGAAGGCAATATCAAACTGTGGGCACTTTCTCCTAATTAAGAGTGCTGCTAATTCAGCACGCTTATCCCTGTGCAAGTGATTCCACAGCCCAAACCTTATATTGAACCTACCACTGTGCCACCCCCTTGTGGCTGTGTGGCTTTCCCCATATAGTATATTAATCACAATATTCTACAATAAACAATACCTTATTATTATTCCTGTCCTTTCTATTGAACTGTTGTCTTCCCCAATTAAAATACTGAATTCTCATTGATTCAGTTGCAACAGTGGTAGCAGCGGTAGGTTCACAACCTACCTAAAGAAAAAAATTCCCCCAAGAAAGGACAGAGTACAGGCTGTATGGCTACTCACCACCAAGAAACCTTTCTTCCAATCCCTAAGGGGGACATCCCTAATGGGTACGTTTTTACCAAGACCAGCTAGTTCTTACAAGTGTGTACAATCAACTCTGCCTTGGACAGCGTGACTCCAGCGTCATCCTGCCTCAGTCAGATCTTTTGCAACACATGTTAAATCTCCAGTTAGAATCCTTTGCGGGATGTGTTGAAGGAGCCAACATTGTCAGTTGGCTTCACTCCACCAAAACCTGCCTCTGTATCTGCCAAGTACCTGAGCCCATGTGGGTTGCTACTGCATCTGGGTGCCTCACAAGCCCCACCTCTGTGTGGTTTACCAACTGGGCCAGTCAAGAGGTAGAAATCACCTGGGCATCATTCAGGGATGCTGCAAAGTCCCGCTACAGTGAGACATTCTCGTCTGTTGTGGCAGGAACTCCCCTCTTAGCCATTAAGTAAACCAGGTCCGTCCCTGAATACCTTGCAGCCTTGCAACAAGCCCTTGCAGCCGCTCCAGAAGCTGTCACTAACGGGCTGTCATGCTTCTTACCTTGATAGTTAATGGGCTCAAACCCCATATTTGCAAGTGTGTTCCTATGGGGCGCTGCACCTTCATTGACAACTGTTACAAGGCCATTGTGGAGGCCAATAATCAGGATTCCATGAGATTTTGCAGATCCAATGACACACCACCCCAACCTCGTCCTGCACCTTGCAGTGCCCACAACCAAGTAGGCTGCTGCCAGCCACACCAACAGGAAAATGGGGTCAAGCGTCCCTGCAAGGGGGAACTCCAACTAGCACAAATTGAGGACCAGGCAAAAGCCTGGGGGTTGTAGTTACAAGAGGTTCTACCACCCCACTTGACCCTCACTCTCAATCCCTCCTAGCTAAGAACCCCTGCAACTACAACCTCCACAAAGTTGAAACCCTTAACGTCTTCCAAGTCCACAGCAACAATCTCATACTTCAAGCCAGTCACTCTCCAAATAAAGTAACTCACTTGGCCTATCCCTTTCATTTCTGTGGGAACACCCACAAACTACTGGTAGATACTGGGGCCGACCATACCATGGTGGACCAGGCATTTGCAGATACTCAACAGTTAGACCAAGTACTAATCAGATTCAAGGTGGTATGAGTGGCTGACTTCCGTAGAGTACTATATCCATGAGACGGTACCCTTCTCTGTGAGGATGGGGAACGTCCAGGTTAAGCTCTCTGGGCCAATCATGGCAGGGCTCAGCCATGATGTCATTGTCAGCCATGACTGGCTTTGTCACAACCGTCCCTACATCAACTAGGATATGCCTGTAATTACCATCAATAGAAATGGGGTGAGTTTCTAGATATATCCTGTCAAAATGAACAAGTTGCTTCACAATACTGTGTTTGTCAGAATAACAGAAACAGGCCTATATAATTTCAAGGGGGGAAACTAGACTTAAATCAATGTTCAGTTGAAGTTATCTGCGCCAAACCTCTTGCAGCTCCCTCCTTGGGCACTCCTCTCCCACCAGCACTTGCCGCACTCCTTGAGGAGTATAAGGACGTTTTCAGTGAGACACTGGACCAACTACCTCCTCCCCGGGAGATACAACATGCTATACAACTACAAGGGTCACTACCCAAAGCGCGCCCCCCTCTATTGTATGATACCCAAGGAAGACAAATCTCTCTGTCAACACCTTGTGGACACACTCAAGAAGGGCTTCATCCGCCATTTCCTCTCACCCTAAAGTGCTGCAGTCTTTTTTTGTAGCCAACAAGGATGGGTCACTTTACTTAGTGACTGATTACTGTGCCCTAAACAAAGTGACTGTCAAGAACAAGTACCCCCTACCATTGATTGGCAACCTGTTTGACATGTTTTTGGGTAAAAATTCTTTAGTGAGATCAATCTCACCGCAGGGTACAACCAGGTATGCATTGCACCAGGGGATGAGGCAAAAACTGCCTTCCACACACGCTATGGGTTATTTGAGTGTTGGGTCATGAACTTTGAAATGACCAAAGCTCCCTCCATCTTTGCCATGTTGATGAACAAAGAATTTAAGGATCTGATTGGAAAGTGTGTTGTTGTGTACCTTGACAACATCATTATCTTCAGTCAAGATCAAACCACACATCTCTAACACCTCTGTGCTGTCCTTGACACCCTTTGTAAAAACAAGTTGAAGCTAAGCCCTCCAAATGTGAATTCCTCAAGTCAGAGCTCTTTTTCCTTGGGCACACCATCTCTGCCCAAGGGATAAAGCCTGACCCCACCAAAATCAAGGCAATCACATGCATGCAACCTCCCACTAATGTGGGCCAGGTGTGTAAATTATTATGTATGGTTGCCTACATGCAAAAGTTTATTCCCAATTGCGGGGAATTAATTGCACCCCTCACTGAGCTCCTGAACACTAAACAGCGCTTTCACTGGACTCCTGCCAGAGATCAAGCCTTTGAGACAGTGAAGAAAAGACTTACAACTGTGCCTGTATTGCAATTACCTAATTAGAACTGCCAATAAAAACTCAATACTGATGCGTCTGACAGAGCCATAGGGGGTGTGCTACAGGTAGAAACTGATAAGGGCACCTTCCTCCCCGTGGCATATGAGTCCAGGAAGCTCACTGACTCAGAACAATGTTACCCAATACATGATAAAGAGCTAGCGGCAAATGTGCACTGTGTCAAGAAGTGGTGCTGTTACCTGGAAGGGGCCACCTTTTCACCCTGTGTCCTGACGGACCACAAGTTGCTCCAGTACTTTAACATGCAGTCCCACTTGACACACCACCAAGCAGGATGGGTTTAGTGTCTATTCCCCTACCAACTACGCATCAAATACAAGCCTGGAAAAACAAACTTATCACTGCTGATACCCTCTTCTGGTTATATATGGCGTCTATCACCGGAGACAATGGCTTGGACCCAGATTGGCCAATGCTTTACCTCTGCCCTGAGGCAACCCGTTACAAAGGCCTTAGCTTGGTAACCATCTATGAAATAAAGGACAATGAAAGTCAGTTCACCACCAATGCTGGTAATGTCTGCCACCGGGTGGAGACAGGTGAAAAGACGCCCTACATTCCCACCACAGGGGTGACACCATACTACACTACCACTGCACCTTGGATCATATCAGAGAATGTAACCTCTTCAAAATCATGAAATGTAAGGTTTGGTGGCCAATTATGCGTCAAGACATTTTGGATCTCCTCAAAACATGTGTATTGTGCAAAAAGAACACGTCTAAACCTGCACCCTCAAGTCTATCCTGCCCATTGGGGCCATGGAACCCTTTGAGCAGTGGGCCCTCAACATTTTTGGGCTGCTCCCTCAAGACAGACTTGGGAAGAAGTACACCATCACAGCCATCAACTACTTCACCTGTTGGCCAGTGGCATGTGCAACCACTAACCACACCACCACCACAATCACCTGCTTTATTGTTAAAAATATTGTGGCCTGCTTTGGTTGACCCAAACGCCTCATCACAGATGGTGGCCCTAAGCTTGCTGGTCATGTCATGAAGGTGTACTGCGCCAAGAGTGCCCTTCAACAAATAGTCATAACTCCATACCATCTGCAAGCCAATGGACACATGGAGCAATTGAATATTTCACTGGTCTAACTAATTGCCAAACTCTCACAGGAACATCCTAATACCGTGTGGACTGAACACTTACCCACCGCCCAATTCATCTTACAAACAAGGATCAATAGGGGCACCGGGTTCAGCCCCAGCATCCTGGCCTTTGAGACGCCCAATAGCCTGATGGGGGTAGAACAAGGGAAATTACAATCCAAAGTTCCTGGGAAACCCCCTGTTGACTACTCCTTCCCTGAGCCAGTGGTGCGCCAAAGCCCAGGATATTAAACACAGGCAAATTGAGGGAGGGACAAGGCACCTTGAGGCCATATACGTCGTAGGAGACCCCATCTATAACCTTAATCCCAATTCAGCCAAATTAAGAACCCAATCACTTGGGACCATTCAAGATAGCTGCAGTCTATGACAACTACACCTACCAACTTGAAGATGCCCAAGGAAACACCAAGAAGCTTCATCACAATTGCTTGCGCCCCTGCTGTGCCATCCCCACACAAAGGTTGTTCATGTGGACCTTCCCAGATCTACCTCAGACTCTGATCCTGGTGTCTGACAACAAGCAGGGGGCAAGGGGGTGCTGCAACTAAGTCTCTCTCCTTGCCTGCTAATGTATCTTACGGTACACAGGGGGCACTTGATGAGTTTCCCCTTGACATGTCTAATAACATGAACCAATTGTATGGCAACGTCAAACTGGGGGCACTTTCTCCTAATTAGGAGAGCTACCAATTTGACCTGCTGATCCCTGCACAAATTATTCCTTGGCTTCCTAACTTACATAAATACCACCCCCTTGTGGCCTGGCGGCTTTCCCCATGTAGTATATTAATCACAGTATTCTATAATAAACAATATCTTATTCTATTCATTCTTGTTCTTTCTATTGAACTGTTGTCTTCCCCAAATCAAATACTGAATCCTCATTGGTTCAGTTACAGCATTATGGCCAAGGGGACTCTTTTTATTACTGGATAGAGCTTTGATGCCCTCCTGAAGGATTTTAAAGGCCCTGGTGTAGATCTCTTCTGTTGCCCCAGGAAGCAGAAAGTAGGCAAATGGGAGCACCTTGCCTTCAATATGGAAATGTACAGCCCATAGTTGGTAAAAAAGCAGGGACATACTGCAAAGTTATTGTGACATAACCAGGTCTCTGGATCTCTTAACTGCTCCAGGTTCTGTTGTGTAGTATAGCATATAATTATTGCCTCTTCTGTAGGCCCATCATCATTTAAAAGGAATACCTCATCACCATTGATCATCTTCAGCTCCTCTGTCAAGACTAACTCTCCTTGGATCATGGCAGATTTCTTATGGGGGAATAGATCACAGTGTTTGTCACATATGTACTTTACTAACTGGTCAGGGTCAGGGATAAGCTTCAGGTTCTCATTAATTAGGTGTGGAGTGGCCTTAACTGCTGGATCAGAAGCCTTGATGTCTTTGGAGACTGGAACCATTTGGTAGAGGTACCACTTTAGAAGCTTTTCACTAAGATTGATTGGGGCATTGCATGTGTGCTCTCCTTTTTCCCTAGTGACTTTATCCATCCTTCTGTGTTGATCCTGGCAGAGCAGCTTCTATCTTCACACACATAATGCTTGCTTCTTCCTGCTCTCTTCTGATTGTTACAATTGGAAACATAGCCATCACAGACTATGCTTGAACCTCCTTTGACAGACATTAGAGGAAAAACCCGAGGGAACTTCTTTGGGAGCTTAAAATCTCCTTTGACGTTACATATATTGTGGACCTTTAGGGGATCCCATGGGCCAAGTGGTGCTTGATGATAGTCAGACAGGTAATCATCAGGATCTTCTTTATTAGTACTTGATGAGGAGGATGGAGGTGCAGATTCCTTGGGCAGTGGAGGGGAATTATCTGGAGTTGGATTCCTGCGCTTCTTGGACTGGGATGAGCTTGATTCCTTGGGGCTTGATTAATTTGAGCTTGATTCATCCAGGCTTGGCTGGGGTTCTGGACTCTTGGGTATCTTCCTTCTTACTTGATTTTTTAGTGGAACCTTGTCTTCTTCTTATTGGTACCAGCTTGGAGAAGAGGAGGGGTCAGGGGAGGGCTCTTTGCTTTCAGGTTCTGGGGTCTGCTCCTTTGTCTTCTGTTTCTGTGAGGGCTCTTTGGCTGGTTTCTTGTTGGGGTAGGGACTTTGGGCCTTTCCAGAGGCTTTGGGTACTTTCTTGGTTGACTTGGGGCTCTTTTGTGGCTTCTTGGAAGATTTGTCCTACAGTAATTAGAGTAGAGTTCATAAAGTAAGAATAATCATGTGAGACATGAATAAAATTAAATAATAATCACTTTTTTAAATTTTATTATTAATTAAATAGTTTATAAAAGTATGGAAAGTAATTTTAGAGATAGTTTATTAGTAAATTATAGGAAAAAACCATGTTTAAACAAAAATTCAGCATTCTGGTAATCACAATAGTCAAAAATATTTAATTTAGTTTGTCAGCATAAAAAAACGCTTTAATTTTGACGTCAACATACTGACAGTCAGCATTGAAGTAGAAAGACACTATGTAAATCACTTATAAAGCTTGGTTAATATTTTCCAGAGTTGGTTTTTTAAGGCCAAAATTGATTATTTTTTAATTTAAAAAATTACAGAATTGCATATGTAGCTTATGAAAACTAAATTATAGGGATTGTAGAGGGAAGTCTAAAGTACAGTCCTGGGTACTTTGTCCTGAATTATCATACCATTGTATGTATGCTTTTTGTTAAGCGGCAGTGTTTTACTAATAAACCAGTGAAGGTGTCAACATTTAGGCAGTCAGTGTTCTTTTATATTAAATCTCCTATTAAATCTTGCTTAAATTATGTCACTTTGTTTGCTTAGCCAAACCCCTTTGTTGCAATTTAGGTGACACGTCAAATTGACACAAAGTCAACATTATAAATACATATATAAATTCTAGTTTTAACATATGCGTTTTGGCCTAAGTGGACTTCTGGAAATAAGCTATATATCAATACAATGGGTTTAACATAACAGTAAATATCTTAATAATACAAAGAACACTATGAAAGTTAACATATGTCTTTGTTTAATGCTTGCCTTAAGATATCTTTAATAAAAACAGTAGTATAAAATATAAAAAGTAGTTATTTTTAGAATATTGTACAGTAGTTTTCAAACCTGTTGAGATAAACATATAATCTCAGTCTAAAAACAAACACAACTCAGTCCTAAAACAAAATCAAAGTGGATCTAAATCTATTTTAATTTAATATAAATTCTTTAATTTTTAATTTTGTTTTTAGACTGAGTTTCATATGTTTTTAGACTGAGATTATTCATTTATCTCAACAGGTTTGAAAACTACTGTATATTTTATTAAGAAATTTATGGATTCTTATTTGGGATTGATATCCAGATATTACTCACTGGAGTTGACCTTAATGTAAAAGTATAAAGAAACCTATGTTTTCATAGTAAATTATATTGGCTTTTTGGCTTAAAAATAAGCCTTTGTTTAAATGGTGTTGACATTATGCCTGTTTCCTTTTAATTTTGCAATTCTGACTTAATAATTCACTATGAAAAATTAGCTTAGTTTTGGAAATGCCTGATTCTGACAGATACATACTAAAATAATGTTGACTTACTGAATGCTGATAAATTGTCAACATTCAGTAAGTTGACTTGCGGAATGAGTTAATTCTGGCGGTTGCCTGATTTGTGCCTGATAAATTGTTAAAACATTGTATTGGCCTCTAACTAAGTCTTTTCAGTATCACTGAACCTGTATGGAAAAATTGGGCATGTCATTCAGATATAAAAGGCTCACTCCACCTTCATTAAAATTGATAGTCTCTTACATTTCCCCCTATCTCGTTTAGTGTATTTTATCCTAAGGTTCGTATTTGGTGTTGATTTTATAGGTCTGTGATGAATATAAGCTGTGATTGGTAAGCTATTTATTACAACTTGGATTAGGTTTTGTGGTGCCATAAATCTACTTGGAAATTTGGTTTAAACAAGATCAAAAGGAATGGCTTAAAGGTCAATCAAGCTTGATGAGGGGTTTATTAAGGTAGATGGTTTTTAGGAATGCCAGTAAAGAGTCTACTAAAAGTATAATTCAGATTCACTGTCGTTGGTGGCTCCAACATCCACTATTGGAGAAATTATTCCCTGAGAGGGAGGAATGATTGATGGTTTGGAATGGGTGATCCGGAGGGCAAAGAGGCCGGATTGGATATAATATTTCCTCAGCTGCAACCCGTTTTCTTCAATCGAAAGCTGATAATACCCCGATCGGAGGGTTGGGAACCTTTGCTTGAGCCGAGAAGCATCGATCCAGTAGCAGCTGCAGTTCTGGGGGATGAGGGCGAACCTGGACCTAAGTCGGTACTTGAACCCACCGCCTACAAGGAACACCGAGGCGAGGTTGACGGTATCTTCCTTGGTGGCAACCTTGGTATACGGGGACTTTGCCCCGTTCTTTTGCCCATCCTTTGGGTTGGAGTACAGCGTAGTAAACATGTCCGAGATGGTTGAAAGAGCGTAGGGGAATGAGTGGAAGTAGGCAGGCATGTGCCCCCCAGAGAAGTCCTTCGCACAGGCAGCAGCGAGGCTAGCAAGTAGCCCAAAGAGCCTCATCGGTATGCAGTCATACCGAAGACTTAGCTTGAGACAATATAAAGCGCTTCCAGTTAAGAGCAGGCAGGATGGCATGTAAATAGATTGAAATTATCTGCACTGGATAAGTTTTAGACGCACATCAATTGACATTTATGTTTAAATCGATTGGGGTTCTAATATGAGGTCAGAGCAGCAGCAAGAATCATGGCAATGGATCACCATCGTTTAAGCAATGATATTGCGGTGAACATGAAGTGCAATGAAAAACCAAAATAGCATTTAATTTGAATCTAGCAAAATATAATGAAATAAACGAGCCAATTTATAATGGATTATTATACATCCCATTGGCTAAAAATCAAACCCCAAGCAAAAGTAAAAATGAATAGTTGCAGCATAACTCATACTAACTGCTGCCTTGCTTTTTATTTAGAACCGCCTTAAGCATAACGCATTACAATTAATTAAACGACGACTTCCAGTGGATCACAATATAGCATTTAAAATACACTTCATAATTTCAAACTGAACTGAGATTATATGCCATCATAATCTTTAGTCATACCCTCTGCTATAAGCGAGCAGGGGATATATTTGATTGGATACAAGCTAACCTTCCAATTCAATCGAATTGCGGCCCCCACCAAGCGTATCAAATTGCATTTTTAACCCCAACCGAGTATAAAGTGCACCAACTCTTGCAATGGCTATTACGCCAGACTTTCTTCTAACTCCAACTGGCCTGATCCATAAGATACGGATCCTACGTTAAAAACATAAGCAAATATTGGTTGATAATGTTGGTAGATATAAGAAGCTATACAGCTATTATCTGTTAGATTTAAAATTTGTTTTCAAAGGCCACATCTCTCTAGCCCAACCATTGTGAAGTAGGGGTGTAACATAATTGAGGCAGTGGATACTTGATAAGGAAGAAGCCATCCAGAGTAAATCTGGTCCTGGTTCTAGAAGAGCCAGGTGGCACACAATCTCACTGAAGATGGCCCTTAATGAAGCTGTGGCTAGGATGTTTGGTTTGGATCCGGTCATTTTAAATTTTCAGCTACAGTAGTTTTAAGACCTATGGCGACAAGTGAAAATACTTCAAATTCAAATGAATTCAACTCCGATGTAAATGAAATCAAATCATCTGAAAGCGAAACTGATAGAGCCCAAATCCATTATAAATTAATATAAATTCATTGAGTTCTAATTTCATTTACAGATTAGCTAGTTTCGTTTATATCTGAGCTGAATTCGTTTAAATCTGAAGTATTTATGCTTGTCGCCATAGGTTTTAAAACTACTGTACTTTCTTTCTAAAGAAACATGCTTGATTAGGAAGACAAGATAATTTTTTAAAACGATAACTTATTATATTGCCTTAACTGTGCTGTATTAGCAGAGTTACACGGGAAAATGATTGAAAACTAGATAATAATTATTATTGAGATCTGGGATTTATATAGTTGGGGGTGAATTATGATAACAGGAACATGATTTTGATGATCACTAAGTTGGATTAGACAGGGGGTGGTGTGATCTCTGTACTGAGTGAAGTACCAAATCAAGTTGTCCACCATACTGGGATTGTCATTGGGTCTTGTTGCTGGATTTGGCCATTTGAGTTGACTTCTGCCTTTGGCTTTGGGACATGGGGAAGTCAAATTGCGGGTTGCAGAACCGTTTGGGCAGAACCTTGCCAGGGGCCAACCCTATTGTTTTGACAATATCAATCATGTAATGTCTTTTACCACATTTCTAGAGTTTAGTTCATATATCACCAATGGTTACCAAATAGGGGCCACTGATTTCTGGAGGGATGGGACCTACCCCACCCAGGATTTATCAGAAAGTTTCAGATTCTCATGTTAGGGATCTACAGGCTTGGAATAGATCCAGTCCCATCATCCAGGTTGAGGTAAAGGTCAGAGTAAAGCCCAAGCTGGTCTTGTAAAACCCCATTGTGAATAGACCAGGACCCAAATCTTATGGATTGTGCTATCTTAACCCCCTTCATCTAAAAGAGTATCATCAACCTTAAAAATTTTAGTTCCCAGTTTTTCTTCAATCAGCTTGAGGGTTGGCTTGATTTAGGGTAAATTTTCAATTCAGTGGACATCAATAGACTGAATATGTAACAATATTTTATTTTAAAGCTACATATGCACAGGAATTTGGGATATCAACTAATTATACATCAACCAACAGTTACCAGTGCGCAGAGATGTTGCTCTGAAGGTGGGTTCTGCATGGAAACGTGAGTGTCTGGGCCACCGGTATGATAAATCAACCGTCAAATCACATCCTGGAGTTGGCCACTATTCCCAGTTGATCAATGAACTCAGCAAGTATTGTTCAATTGGCTTACACATCTCAATAAGGCCCCATAATACAGCTTATTATAATAACCCTGCTAGCTTTTAATTGTATCCTATAACTGTTGTAACCAAGTTTCCAGACTCGCCTGCTAATGTATCTTACAATACACAGGGGGCGCTCAATGAGCCACCCCTTGACGTATCTAACAACATGGATTAATCTGATGACAATATTGAATTGCGGGTACTTCATCCTAATTAGGAGTGTTGCCAATTTGACTTGCTGATCCCTGCACGAGTTATTCCTTGGCTTTGAACCTTACATAGAACTTCCTACTATGCCACCCCCTTGTGGCCTTGTGGCTTTCCCCATATGGTATATTAATCACAATATTCTACAATAAACAAAACCTTATTCTTATTATTCCTGTCATTTCTATTGGACTGTTGTCTTCCCCAATTCCAAATACTGAATCCTCATTGGTTCAGTTGCAACAGTGGTAGCAGCGGTAGGTTTACAACCTAACTAAAACAAAATTCCCCTTAAGAAAGGACAGAGTACAAGCTGTATGACTACTCCCCAACAAGAAATTTTCCTGCCAATCCCAAGGGCAACCGCCAGAATTAACTCATTCTGCAAGTTGACTCACTGAATGTTGACAAATTGTTGACATTCAGCAAGTCAACATTATTTTAGTATTTATCCGCCGGAATCGGGCATTTCCAAAACTAAGCTAATTTTTCATAGTGAATTATTAAGTCAGAATTGCAAAATTAAAAAGGAACAGACATAATGTCAATACCATTTAAAAAAGGCTTATTTTTAAGCCAAAAAACTAATATAATTTACTATGAAAATGTAAGTTTCTTTGTACTTTTACATTAAGGTTGACTACAGTAAGTAATATCTGGATGTTGACCCCAAATAAGAATCCATGAGTTTCTTAATAAATTATACAATATTCTAAAAATAACTATTTTTATATTTTATACTACTGTTTTTATTAAATAAATAATAAGATAAGCATTGAACAAAGATATATGCCAACTTTCAGAGCATTCTTTGTATTATTTAGATATTTACTGTTACTGTAAATTCAGAACCTGAACGTAAAAATGCAGGATTTTCAAATCCTTGGTCCAAATTTTGAATCACTTTTGCGGGATGGCCTTTTTTTAATCAAATTGATTTTTTTGAGTATTTATTTGAATATTTGAAAATGCGGGAACTCATAGACACTTTGCAAAGTTCAAGTCAAGCTGCATAAATCCAATGGACTAAATGAAGTAACTGGAATCAGATTTGAAGTGTTCAAATCCATCAACCATTTTCATTAAGTTTACTATGTTTTTTGAAATTGCGGGATTGTCAAATCCAAGAACCAAATTTCAAAGCACTTTTGAATGCCACTAGTAAACTCAGATATTAATTGTGGGAACTGGAATCCAGATTTAATGTACAGTAAGCACACTAGGAAACACCAACCCAAATCAAGAAGCTCCACCACAACTAAAAGCAAACTAAAAATTCAATATCAATAACCATAATTAGACATAAAAAGTTATTAAACTTTAAAATCATCCAAACCCAGAAAGTATACAATATTATTCACTTCAAATCATGGATATAGAAATTCTGTTACTATTCAAGGCTAACTCAAGAGAAAATAACTACCCAAAACTAAACCAATAAATCCAAATAAATACATATTTAATCTAAAATATATTTTTTATTTTATTTTTATGGACCGTCAATCACATTCTCAACCTGCTCCTGCACCAGCCTGCGGGGCAGCCTGTCCACGAGGGTGTCCCAGAGGGTCCAAGAACAGACCCAGAACCCAACTCTAGGGGAGCCATGCCAATACACAGGCCTCCCAAGGTGTCATTGCCAGCCAACCACCTCCTGCATCCCAAGCCCAATCAACCAGCCTGAATCCCAGACAGAAGCCACTCCCAAGGCCTGCAACCAAAGTCTCATACACCAGGGTCACTGGGAACACTGAGGTTACTTACACCTCCACTGTATACCCAGTTGCCACCCGGCCCCGCACTCTTGACCCAAGAGTTGCTACTTCCTGCCCCCACGTCTTTGATACCTCCTATCAGCCATTGGCCACAACTGAGGAGCCATCTATGCCTGTGTCTTATGCCACCATTGATAGTGCCAGTGCAACCAAGCGTGATCCCACCTTCTACATGAAGGTCCCCATCCCCTGTGTTGAGCCTGGTAGCCAGGATGCCGTGGTACCTACCAAGGGCCAGCATTGGTTGACAGATAGTGAGCGTGAAGCTCTCCTCAACTGCTTGAACGGGGGAATGGTGGTTTGGGATATTGCATCCCAATTTGGTGTCACAGCCAGATGAATTGCCAACATCAACACCAAGTATGGCAACACCGGGCAAATTGCCAAATCCACCAAGGCTAAGCGGCAGCCCAAACTCCTTCAGCCCGTTCATATTGATGCAATCAAGCAGTGGGTAGCCAAGGATTGCCACCTGGACACACTTGCTGTCCAATCAATGCTTGCCACAGAGTTCAGGCTTTCTGGTTCTAAAACCCTTGTTTACAAAGCAATGGTTGATTTGGGCTTCTTGTGGAAGGTGCTCAGAGTTTCTCTGTACAATAGGAACAGTGAAAAAACCATCAAGGATTGTTGCATTTATGCCAAGACATATCTGGCACTAAAGGAGACTGGGAATGTCCAGTTCTTCTATATCAACAAATCATCATTTTCCTCCTCACTCAGGTCTAGGCATGGGTGGGTCAAGAAGGGGTCCAAGGATGACGTAGCCCATTGTGCAGCTGTCCGTTCCCAGACCTATTCCATGGTTGCGCTTCTTGGTCCTTGCAGGTTGGACCAGTATCAGATGATTAAAGGCTCCCATAACAGCATGACCTTTCTCAATTTTCTCTGAGCCGTTAAGGAGTACCTTTGGATAAATTACAGTGGCACAACCAACATTGTTGTGCTTGATAATGTTGGGCTCCACAAAGTGGATCTGGTTGTGCCCAAATTCCCCCCATCAACAAAAACAGCCATTCTGCCAGCCACCGCCTTGCAGACTGCCCAATGAGACTCCTCTTCCTTCCGCCTTGTTCTCCATTTCTGAATCCAATTGAGGAGGTGTTTGGTTGGATCAAGAATAAGGTGAAACAAGGCCTCCCTCAGGACACAGAGGATCTCTTCAACATTCTCAAGATCAGCCAATTTGCAATGCCACCAAATGTGGTGGCGGCTTTCTATGAGCACTCAGAATCCTTCCTCCCAAAAGCCCTGGCCTCCGAGCCAATCAGATAAATGGGCGCTCTGGGTTTTTTTTTATTTAGTTTGTTTTTATTAGGACTCAATAATTATTATTTATATATAATAATGTGACGTTTGAATGTATTATAGACATATAAGAATATATAGAAAAGGTAAGTAAAATTAATTATACTAGGTATGAGGACAAATATTTTTATTATAATGCACTGAATATTATTATTGGCTTTTGCGCTAACAAATGAATAAATTAAAAAAAGATAGAAATAAATTAGTTTATTTAAATAATTGTGAATTGTTGATGGTACTTTGGCTTTTTTAAGCCACAAATTGGACCTTGCATGTCATCATCTGATCCTTGTTATTTCAGTGCCACTATAGCCACACAACACAACCACCAATGATTTTCATGTATTGCTTACTAATTAGCACTTAGGACTTGGGTCAAGTATATCAAATATGTTTACCAAATCACATTGCAAGGGAAAGGTAATTTGAGTTCTAAACAATCATTTGTTTAGAACAATAGTGGAGCAGGCCGCATGATGCGGATAAATTCAATTCTCAATGTTTATCTATGTGATAAATAAACCTGTACTCAACAAGCTAATAAATAAAAACATTTTTAACTTATTTTTAATATTTGACGTGGTTGCAACTTTAACTAATGTCTTGTAATATATTTAGATATATTAATATTATAATTTACATACTAAAATTTAAAATAAAAAATTAAAATATTAAAAGTAAAATTATAATTATAAATTTTAAAAGTTAAATATTAAAGTTTAAATAATCAAAATATAACAATTTTATTAAATTGTGATTTATTCAATATCAAAATATTTGATATTAAAAATTTTAATATTGTAATATGTATTATTAAAATTTTAATATTAACTTTTAGATACTAATTTTTTTAATATTTTAATATGTAATATTAAAATTTTTGTATTAAAATATAAAAAGTTAAAAAATAATTTAATTTGCAAGGGGAAAATATTTATTGGGGGGATGTTGATTGCAAAGGGAATGCAATTATTCCTGGGAATTATACCCCAAAATCAAGTTTTTGGCTAAAGCATCTAATTGGATCCACATACTCTTCTGTACGTGGTGGACAACCCTGGATGTGATTGCTAGAGGGGTGGCGCCCTGTACCCCGGTGGTTGTTGATTGTTTGATAAAAGGCAGGCAGGTGAGGGAATCAATCAATAGGTTTTTTTCAGGGGGCACATAGTACCTGTATAACGTTGCCAATGCAAAGGAGTCATACAGGACGTGCTCAACTGTCCTATATCCCCGTGGTGCCTTCTGGCGGTCAAGGGCTATGCAGCATATGTCTATTTGAATAGGTACATCCTCCAAATTTTTGACGTTGGTTTTTAAAATGCAGTGTAGGAGGATTCCCAGGTATACCGCGACGTGGATTCTCTGCAAGGTATACTTTTCCAAGAACATGCATAATTTTTTGAAAGTTTGAACTAACCTATTAATATAGGATGTTTGATTGAACTTGAAGAGGGTTCTGGGGGGCGCCCAACTTGAATCAGCCCCCCAGGCCTCGGCAAATGAAATAAATAAAGGTTTAAAATTATTCACAAGGACTGCATCCCTGACTTTATTTGACAATGCCTTGAATACTTCATTAAAAATTTCAGTTTTTAAATATTCAGTTCCAATTTGAAAGTCAGTTTTTATTAAATTTTTTTCATATTTGTTGATGTTTGCAAATGGGAACCATTGAATGCTTTCATAGATATATTCATCAAAGTTCAGTTTGATATCCCTGCAAATTTCATTCATTTCTTTGATTTTGATATTTGATCCTATTTCATATGCTTCCCTTATCCATGGCAAGCACCCCGCAGGTGGTGAATATTCCCTATCTTGAGCTTCAATATTAAAAAAATTATTCATATTCTGTTGAATTATTTTATTTATTTGGTTTTTATTTATTTGTTTTACAGGGGCCACCAGTGACTGGTAACCCCTGTAAAACCAACTTGGCGTAAAAGCTGCCACTTCCGCGACCTCATCCCCATTCCTGGTGATGACTAAAATAAATATAAGTAAAACATAAAAAGACTTACTGATTGTTTCCCCTGTGGCCCCCTCAGCCACAGGCGCCACTTTGGCAAACTTCATGAGTGTTGGATGCTCTTCATTAATTTTTCTAGGCTGAATTTTTCTTATCTTTCTTGCAACTTGTGTTTCTTCTTGGTTTTCATTTGATAAAGTTCCTGTATTTCTTGAAGCGCTTCTGCTTCTTGATTGTGTTTCATTTTCATCTGTTTCCATTTGATTGTTTTCCTCTTCATTGGTGTTAATTTCCTTTTGAATTTCAGTTCCTTCAATTAGTTTGATCTTATTGTTTTCTTTGGCCCCCTGCCAGAACTCCCACAAATTGTAGGCCGTGTTGTTGAACTTCAGACTTGATAAAATTGTTCCCTGTAGATTAAGTAATGCTTCTTTGTTCTTTTCATCTATAATATTTCCCAATTTATCCAGAGCATCTTCTTTTGACTGGATTAGTGGCTGGCCCTTGTTACCCAGCTTTCCTGTCACTATTTCCCTGATATTTTTTCTATTTCAACAACCTTTTGCAGGTGTGCTTCTAATTTGTTGATCAAGTTATAGATTGTTGACATTTTGTTTGAATTCCATCAAAAAACTGGTTTTTATAGTACTATCTTCAACGTAGACATATTTTTTATCATCATTAATAAATTAAAGACAATAAACGTAAATATTGCATTAGAATATTGAAATTAGACATCAACTCTTGATATTTTGATATTATGTGCATAACTCAATGCATTTTGTTTAATAAAATCCATTGTAAACTTGGCCTTTTCCATTATAATTTAATGAAATGGACTGTGTTTATATTAGAGCCATTAACGCTTAGTACAAATATTGAAAATTAGTGCATTTTACAGCCTGTATATTTACCTATTGGTAATAATTCTGTAAACTTTTTAGTTGGATTTTGTGAGGTAATAATAATTTAATGTGTTAACAAATTACTATTTATTGTCATTAGATGGCTGATTTTCTTTGCTGTGGTGATTATGCATTTTCTGATATTTATGCACTAGTATCCAATTGGTTGGCTTCACATCCAATCACATAGGCAATAGGAAAACAAGCTGCCACCTTGACCACATCCAGTCTTGGGATGGCGGCTTGTTTTCCTATTGCCTGTGTGATTGGATGTGAAGCCAACCAATTGGATACTAGTGCATAAATATCAGAAAATGCATAATCATCACAGCAAAGAAAATCAGCCAATTAATGACAATAAACAGTAATTTGTTAACACATTACATTATTATTACCTCACAAAATCCAACTGAAAAGTTTACAGAATTATTACCAATAGGTAAACATACAGGCTGTAAAATGCACTAATTTTCAATATTTGTACTAAGCGTTAATGGCTCTAATATAAACACAGTTCATTTCATTAAATTATAATGGAAAAGGCCAAGTTTACAATGGATTTTATTAAACAAAATGCATTGAGTTATGCACATAATATCAAAATATCAAGAGTTAAAGTCTAATTGCAATATTCTAATGCAATATTTACGTTTATTGTCTTTAATTTATTAATGATGATGAAAAATATATCTGCTCATAATTTTAAGCTATTTGTAAAATGTACAACATTTTATTAATTATGGGAAATTCTAATAATGTAAAAAATATATTATTAATTATGAACTGAAAGAACAAAATCAATTTTAATGAGTTGTCACAAAGAAAAGATTTATTTACTAATCAAAGGACAGGAATGGGAGGGAATGGGTGGAATGAACATTGCCTACATCTGTGCCTATGAAAGGGACAGCATCAGAGATAGTGGTGAGGGAATGGGTGGTGGTTTGGGAGTCAAGGTTGGAAAGCAGGTGGCTTGATGGGGGGTTGGGGAGGCTGGGTTTGTTGACTGGGAAGGGGCAGCAAGAGCTGATTGCTTCAATTGCTCAAATTCTTCTTCCGTCACATATACTGGCTTGACAAAATGGATGGACTGGCGTGGGGGGAGACAGGGGTCCTTTCTGGACTTATCACTATCACTTGCATAGAAGATGCTGGGATCAAATAAGTCCTGGACAGACGCGGAAGGGAAAAGCTCATAACCCTTATCAATTTGGGTGCATAGTTTGTTGTAGGTGGCAGGCTTTAAGCGCCTGAGGGCAGAACCAAAATTGTAGAGACATACATCTGCAAGATGCATGTCAGCATAGTTGATGGGGTAGGACCAGCAGGTATGCCCCGCAGCCCTGATTTCTTGGGTTGCCCATTCTTGCTGCTCCATCTCTGCACTCAGTACAACTGTGTGCATGGTGTTTTTGTGGCCCACTCCTCCAGCATGGCCTTGAGCTCTGTCTGGTAGGCATACCCATCTGCGTTGTTCAATATTGCCAAGTAATCATTGACGCCCAATGGGGAAACTGCCAATAAAACCCCAACAAACTGATACAATATTGGGCCGCGCTTGTACACATCAGACTGGATACACTTCTCTCCAAAGTCTTGGATACTTGCAGATATCTTAGGATACAACAGGAAGATGACGTCATTACGGGCCCTCATTGCCCTCCCTTTAATAAAATTAATAATAGTTGAATTGTAGAGGTCAGTGTCCACCAAATTGAGGCCACTGAGAACTTGATTGGACAAGATTCTAACAGCAACCACAACTCTGTGCATCCACAAATTCATTGTTTTTTTGTTGGTGAAGATGCCGTGGAGTCCCAACTGGAGACATACCTGGACCAGAGGCATCCACGGGTCACGTTCCATAATGGCCATCATAAGGGGATGGGCTGTGTCACCTTTGGTTGAAGTATGGGCACCAGTCAGGGTCTTCTTGGTAGGGGGGCCACAGTTGGCATGGGCTCACAGAGTTGCAGCCACAGTGGACTTTGAAAACCTCATTGCAGCCGTAATTTCCCCAAGGGACATAAGCTTCACTTGCTTTTCAACCATTTTGAGAAAAATCTCTGGAGTGATTAGTTTTCTTCTGCTTTGCAGGCTAATTGGCTGGAGGAGGGATGTGTTCATCATGGGAACTTGTCAATGCCATCTGATTGGCTATTTTGGGGTCCTGGGCTCTCTGGGTGACCCCATGGCTAAAATGGCTGGTTCTGGATGCCATTGCTGATAAGGGATTTGGGTTGGCAGCTGCCTGTGCATGGTGGACAAACAGGGCCATGCTGGAAGTTGCAGGAGAAAGAACAGACTCCTGGGTGGGGCTTGCGGAGGGGCCTGCAGGTTGGGAGTGGCCATAGACAGAGGCTTCACTGTTAAGAGACCCAGTATAGCCCTGCATAATTTTGTTAAGGCCAGGGAACAGCTCGTTGACCTGGTTGTTATTGAAAGAAGACATAATAAATTTTTATTAAAATTTTAATTTCAAGAAGAGGAATGTATATTTTAGTTAATTTTATTGTTATATATGTTAATTTTGTGAATATTATGATCTAAATGTTAGCCGTCCTAAATTGGAATAGGGTGATTTTTGAGAATGCCTATGATTCCTAAAAGAATTAGCACAAATCCACTCTAGATCCTTTGGCATTCTTTTTGAGACACCCATAAATTATATTTATTTCAAATTCCTTGCAATTATGATTTGAAACTTGGTTCTTGGATTTGACAATCCCGCAATTCCAGATTTGTTAAGTTTTACATGATGTCTATGATTTGTTTGAAATACAGGAAATATCAAATTGTACATTAGAATCCTGCATTTCTGATTCATGTATCCTGCATTTGTTTTCTGGGTTTTGTCTTTTGTTAGTTGAGTTATCTGCTCAAGAGATTTGAAATTTGCCAATTTAATTAAATCAAAAAAAGTCAAATTAAATGTTTGATTTTATTAAATATTTTATTTTTCACTCAGCTGAGTTGCCCGCAAAAGTGATTCAAAATTTGGACCAAGGATTTGACAATCCTGATTTTTACGTTCAGGTTCTGAATTTACAGTATTTTAAACTCACTAGATAAACTATAGCTTATTTCTGGAAGTCCACTTAAGCCAAAACGCATATGTTAAAACTAGAATTTATATATGTAATTATAATGTCAACTTTGTGTCAAATTGACGTGTTGCCTAAATTGCAACAAAAGGGTTCAGCTAAGCAAACAAAGTTACTTAATTTAAGCGAGATTTAATAGGAGAGTTACTATAAAAGAACGCTGACTGCCTGAATGTTGACACCTTCACTTGTTTATTAGTAAAACACTGCCGCTTAACAAAAAGCACACATACAATGGTATGGTAATTCAGGCCAAAGTACCCAAGGCTGTACTTTAGACTTCCCTCTACAATCCCTATAATTTAGTTTTCATAAGCTACATATGCAATTCTTTAATTTTTTAAATTTAAAAATAATCAATTTTGGCCTTAAAAAACCAACTCTGGAAAAAATTAACCAAGCTTTATAAGTGATTTACATAGTGTTTTTCTACTTCAATGCTGACTGTCAGTATGTTGACGTCAAAATTAAAGCGTTTTTTTATGCTGACAAACTAAATTAAATATTTTTGACTATTTTGACTACCAGAATGTCATTTTTTTATTTAAACATGGGTTTTTTTATAATCTTTACTAATAAACTAGCTCTAAAATTACTTTCCATACTCTATAAACTATTTAATTCATAATAAAAAAATAAAAACAAGAGATTATTATTTAACTTTATTCATGTTTCACATGATTATTCTTACTTTATGAAATATACTCTAATTATTGTAGGACAAATCTTCCAAGAAGCCACAAAAGAGCCCCAAGTCAACCAAGAAAGTACCCAAAGCCTCTGGAAAGGCCCAAAGTCCCTACCCAAAAAAAAACCAGCCAAAGAGCCCTCAAAAAACAGAAGACAAAGGAGAAGATGACAGACCCTGAAAGCAAAGAGCCCTCCCCTGCCCCCTCCTCTTCTCCAAGCTGGTACCAATCAGAAGGAGATGAGGTTCCACTAAACAAGCAAGGAAGAAAGAAGCACCCAAGAGTCCAGAACCCCAGTCAAGCCCAGATGAATCAAGCTCAAAGGAACCAAGCCCCAAGGAATCAAGCTCATCCCAGTCCAGAAAGCGCAAGAATCCAACTCCAGATAATTCCCCTCCACCGCCCAATAGATCTGCACCTCCATCCTCCTCATCAAGTATCAATAAAGAAGATCCTGATGATTACCTGTCTGACTATCATCAAGCACCAATTGGCCCATGTGATCCCCTAAAGGTTCACAATATATGTAACGTCAAAGGAGAGTTTAAGCTCCCAAAGAAGTTCCCTTGGTTTTTCCCTCTAATGTCTGTCAAAGGAGGTGTAAGTTTAGTCTGTGATGGCTATGTTTTCAATTTCAACAATCAGAAGAGAGCAGGAAGAATCAAGCATTATGGATGTGAAGATAGAAGCTGCGCTGCCAGGATCAATACAGAAGGATGTGATAAAGTCACTAGTGAAAAAGAAGAGCACACATGCAATTCTCCAATAAATCTTATTGAAAAGCTTATAAAGTGGTACCTCTACCAAATAGTCCCAGTCTCCAAAGACGCCAAGGCTTCTGATCTGGAAGTTAAGTCCACCACACACCTAAGTAACGGGAACCTGAAGCTCATTCCTGACTGCTATCAGTTAGTGAAGTACATATGTGACAAACGCCGTGATCTATTCCCCCATAAGAAATCTGCCATGGTCCAAGGAGAGTTAGTCTTGACAGAGGAGTTAAAGATGTTCAATGGTGATGAGGTATTCCTTTTACATGATGATGGGCCTACAGCAGAGGCAAGAACTATATGCTATGCTACAAAATAGAGCCTGGAGCAGTTAAGAGATTCAGAGACCTGGTTATGTGACGGTACCTTTGCAGTATGCCCCTGCCTTTTTTATCAGCTATGAGTTGTACATTCCCATATTGAAGGCAAGGTGCTCCCATTT
Source organism: Entomophthora muscae (assembly GCA_014839935.2). Lineage (NCBI taxonomy): Eukaryota > Fungi > Entomophthoromycota > Entomophthoromycetes > Entomophthorales > Entomophthoraceae > Entomophthora > Entomophthora muscae. The sequence continues at coordinate 244,487 of QTSX02006414.1, forward strand.
GCCTACTTTCTGCTTCCTGGGGCAACAGAAGATATCTACACAAAGGCCTTTAAAATTGTTCAGGAGGGCATCAAAGCCCTACCCAGTAATAGAAAGAGTCCCCCTGGCCATAACACTAGAGCCAATCCAGATGATGATGAAAAGGATAAAGCCACCCTTGCTGCAGAAAAAGAAGCTCAAGATAAAGCACATGGACCCTCAACTATAATCATGGACTATGAAACTGCCCAGTATAACGCTTTTGTAAACACCTTTGATGGAGAGGTCCATGGGTGCTTTTTTCATTATTGACAGGCTGTCAACAGGCAACTAAAGGGTCTACCTGAGCTCAGCAAGCTCCACCATCTAGGTACATCAGGAAAGTGCAAGTTCTTAATTCAGCAGTTTGTAGCACTATCCTTTGTAAAGCCAGAGCATAATGGACAAGCCTTTGACCTCCTATGCCAGTATTCATATGCCAAGAAACATGATGGTGCCTTCTACCCTTTCATTGAATATTATGAGCCACAGTGGATTGGACATAAGGTCACTAAGCGCTGGAGCAAGCCCAGAGCCAAAGCCAACTGGAACTGCTATCAGGCAGTTCTTAAGGATGAGATGAAAAAAACTTCATCTTTGGAGGGATGGCATAAGCATATCAAGTCCTCCTTTGGAATCAAGCCCAGATGTAACACCTTCTATGAGCACCTCAAAGTCCAACAGGGGAAGACTGCTGCATTTATCAGAGATATTGAGAACCGCCCATCCAAGAAGAAGAGAACTACCAAAGAGAAACAGTATCAAGAGAAGATCAAGGATGTTGTCAAGGCCAAGTATAAGCTTTCAGAGATTGGGGAATACATCAAGAAGATTGCCACAGTTCTTAATGGCAACCAGGTGATCACAGTCTAGCTTTTAATTAAATTTATTGAGTAATGCCTAATTTTTTATATAGTTCTTATATATTAAGTATAATATTTTTAAATAAATAGTTATTCTAAATAACTCATTAATAATTTATGATACTTTTTTTATAAAATCATTTATTTTCTATTGATAGTTTGATGCTTTAGACTGTATTACATGGCCTATATTGGTATTTTAGTAGTAAATTATATGTTTTTTGTAGTTTTCAATATAGAAAAAACTTTATCTTACTGTTTCTGATTGTTCTATTTTGCTATAATATGTAACATTTTATTTAGTATCTTTTTGTGTATTGGATTTTTTTGTTTTTATAAGTGGAAAAAAATTTATTTATAGTAAAGATAGCTAATTTCATAGTAAAATAAAATAAAAGTGTATTTTTATAAAATTTTTTAATTGCCATGTATAATTTTTTATGGACTTTTTAAAATATATGTTGCCACATTACCCTAAAAAATATCTTGAAGCTTAATTTTTATTAAGTAAAATGTTCAGGAAACAGGTTTCTGCTTATTAAAAAAGTGTCAACATTTAGTAGTCTGCATGAGTTAAAACTTAATTCTGACTTTTCAATGCTGTCAACATTAAAGTATTTTTAATTCTGATTATTGACATATAGTAGGTTGACTTGCGGAATGAGTTAATTCTGGCAGTTGCCTGTGGATCAGCAGGTCAAATTGGCAACACTCCTAATTAGGAGACAGTGTCTGTAGTTCAATACTGCCACCTGATTGCTCTATGTTGTTAGATACGTTAAGGGGTGGCTCTTTGAGCACCCCTGTGTATTGTAAGATACATTAGCAGGCAAGGAGGAAGACTTGGTTGCAACACCTTCTCAAGAGTATCTCTTTTCTAAACATGAAGATCTTTCCCATTATATTCCGTTTTAATAGTTAGCAAGTGTATCAGTATAGGAAGAATTGTAGGCATTTGACACATAGAAAAACACCCAATGAAGAATTATTAAGACTTACAAAAGATTGATTTTTTGCTGAGGGGCAAAGATTTTCTTGGAGGAGATTTTTGGAGTTGTTTAGCAAACTATACCAACTACAGGAATATAATACCCATGCTGATCCCATTGTTCATTCAGCAAGCTCTATAATTCTCATCTTTAAACTTCTGGGGGATTTTACAACTTCAACTGAATCATATTTCCCTGGTTTCTGAGTATTCTCATCTTAGTTATGACCCCCAAACTAAGAAATAACCTGTTTTAATCTATAACACACTTTGGTGACTTGTGAGTAGCAGTATTTATATCACAAGATACCAATTATGGGGTATTTTTTAGCTAATAATATAGAGTCTACATATAAAACTGACAAGTAAATGCTCAAATATGATCAAGCAATAATATAAAATGTGATGTGGTTAGTGTAAAAGGAGGATTAGATGAGAACTTCATAAGGAATACCAATAAAAGGAGAAAGCTGATGAGTTGGTCTGAGAAGCTTTTATGGTTTAATATGTTGATAAGATAATAATCTAACAGATGGTTTATCTTACTAGATTAACATCATGATTAGAAGTGGAGAAGTTTTTTGGGGATGGATTTGAATAGTGGGTGATTACTAGCAAAGCATATTAGAAAGTGTGATAGTTAAAACAAAGAGAGGATTGAAAGCCTTCATATCAAGGCCCAGGGGGTCCTGACAAGGGTCCATTTCTCTATGGCAATCTTGATAACAAATCAAACTTGGATATGAACTTGAGCTTTATTATTGGGCAAGACTAAGAATAATCACAATGTGAAGAAGGGGAGATATTGTTATTTTATACCCTTTCCAGGATTCTTCAGGATTTTTCTAGATCTTTCTTGACTCTTGTAGATACTTCTTGGTAGTAGAATTTCTTGTAAGATAGAGCACCTCATGACCAGTTTTACTCATATTCCAATTGAGAAGGTTTGGCTTTGCATGGACCTTCAATTCATGGACTAGAACCCATACTATTGGATTTCCCTTGTCAGTAGCTTTCCATTTAGTGTTTAGACATTTGAATTGGTTCAGTTGTTGATGAGTTATGCTTAGCTTAATCTGGGTGCTCAGCTGACTAATCTTCAAACCTCTTTTGGTTGGGATTGGCAAAACTTTCAGGGAAACCCCAATTAAAATATATTTCACCTTTACATGGATCTTTGATTCATGGTCTACAAATAGTGTGACTGGATTCTAATTCTCAGTGGCTTTCCAACAAGCATTTGGCCGTCCTGATTGATTCAGGCATTGCGGATTTATGCTTGGATTTATTTGCGGCGTTTGTTGACCAGTTAGATCCTTATCGGTTCGGATTTGCCGTGTTTTGGCAATCGGATTGGTTATTGTCCATAAGTCAGGGTCTAGAGCAGCTAGGAACAAGATCAATACGTCATTTTGAAGGTGTGAATTCAGGCTATTTCTTTAAAAATAAAGCAGCTAAACCTTATATTAAAATTGTCAGGCCAGGCCCTGACACTTCAACTATTTGTCTACAATTCTGAAAGATGGACCCCATAAATGGAATGAGATACTGGGCTTCTGTATATCATTGATGGATTCATACAGGGGATTAAAGTTGAGATATCATGGGTTTTTCTCATTTGAACTGTATAAATATGAGCTGCTCCAAAGTGGTCAAATATTTGGCCAAAATTTAAAAGACATCTTCCAAAAAAGATGACAGTGGCTGGAAAATCAGTTATTAGTTGTCGTGTTTGGCTCCTGGGGACTACATCCAGGAGGACACGGCAGGAAATCTTTATAACAAAATATTTGAGGTTTGAAGCTAGCCTTGGGTTAGCCTTTGGGGCAAAATTAAGGGCACATATCTTACTTTCCTGGAATACAAGATGAGGAATTCCTTTTGGTAAAAAGGAAAGGAAAAAGCTTGAAGAATATTAAAGCCAACACAAATGTGGATAAACTTGTCTTTATTAGGAGAAATGATTTTTCTTAAATAGTAGACAAGGGCCAATGATCACTCATTAGGTAGACAGAGTGGCAAAGGGGATCACGTTGGGGTGAGGTCATACCAGGATCAGAAAAAGACAGGTACAATATTCTGGAATGGGTGGATATTGGATCAGACCTATTTACAGAAGGCAAGGAATTTCTGAAGTTGAAAGCAAAACCAACCAAATCTTTGCACATATCACTATTTGAAGGCCATATTGAAATAGTATTAATGGCACAATTTACAACATTAGTATTGCAAATTCAACTGGTGTTACCACTAAGATTTACACCTTGTTTGCCAATACATCTTACATTATACAGGGGGTGCTCATAGAGCTGCCACATGGCATATCAACAATATGGAACATTCTGCCACCAATATCAAAATAATGGCAATATTCCCAAATTAAGAGCAAATTCAATTCCAGAGAATAATTACTCAAGGAGTTATTTTCCATTTACACCATACTTTGATACTTCCACAATGCCACCTTTTTTGTATTTTGGCTTTCTTTTACAGTATATCAACTGTTGCTTTGTAAAAAAACATTATATCATCCTTATTATATGTCATTTCCTTTTTGATTTTTGTCTTCCCCAATCCAAATACTGAACTAATTATAGTTCAGTTACAACATTGGGTACATTGATCCAGGAGAGAGAAAAACAACCCAAAAGACCATGAGATGCCTCACATATTTCAAACCCAGTGGAAGATAAGCTTTGTATGGATGCTTTCAAGAGACAATGTCCTTTCTCATATTTTTCTGGTGTTGAATTTGTAATAGTTTAGCAAACAGATTAAAAGACTGCTTTTAGAGTATAAGGTTCATGAAGCACCTGGAGATAACAGGCTATCATAAGTAGAGGCTATGAGCTTATTTTTGGATATAATTAAAAACCACACAGTACAAGGACAAGGCCAACCAGCTTTTCTGTAGCAGCAGGAACCTTGTTGTGGAAGGTTTGATGCAATTACAGTAGTTTTAAAGGCTATAGAAACAACAAAAAATACCTCATATTTAATGAAATGATTTCAGATTTAAGCAAAGTCCAACTATCAGGTTAAAATATACACTCTGTTAACAGGGATTTTTGGTGTTAATGGGCAAAATGGGTCAACACAGCAAAGAAGTACTCACACGCCAAGCAAGACTATTCAAAATACAATCTAAAATAAATTAATTCACAAACAAAATCACATGAGTTAACTTTTGGTGTACATATGTTTACTATGTGAATCAGTGACAAAATACACCCAAGCGCAGTGAGTCAAAACTCAAATCAAAACCAAAACACAATAGCAACTCACTATGTAAACAAAATCCCTCAAATGTTGTGTGTAATGGATTTTAATCAAGAATGATACCAAGGTATCTAAAATAGGACATGTAATTTGAAATACAAGTTTTAAAAACATTGTGTTGGGTGTTTGAATTTGGCAGTAAAATCTGGGAAAATGGGTGGAATTTTTTTTGGGTATTCTAAAATGGGCGTTGTAAAACCAAAAACAACTAATTAAGAAATAAAAAGTCTTTACTGTAAATTCATAACCTAAAGGTAAAAATGCGGGATTGTTGAATTGTTTTTGTGTGAACTCACCAACTTAATGGAGTAATTTTCATCCCAGAAAAACTGGGCAAGTGCCTAAAGTTGAAGTGTGGAGATTGAAATCTCCAAATTGATGGATTTTTTGATCTCCACAATTTTTTTAAATAAAAATTTTCCCAAAAAATTTTAATATTTTTCTTAAATTTGACTTTTTTAAAATGTTTTTTAAGTAGCTAAAATTGAAAAACCAAGTTTGAAGTGCCCAAATTGATGCAATTTAAAGCACACCTTAATTTAATTTGGCTTTTAAAATAGATTTTATTTATCCCTTTGAACAGAGGGGACAAAATCAAATGTGCAAAAAACTGAAGTGCAAAAAAATCTAAATTTTATATTTGATACATCAAAATTAAAAAAAAATTTTAAATTTTTAAAAAAAATATATATGTAAAAAAAGAAATCAAGAGCTAAAAAAGCTTTTTTAACTTTAGGCAAATTTTTGAATTTATTTTGTTGAAATCTTAATATAAAATAGGATTATAAACTCTTTCTTTTTAAAAAATAAAATTTTATCTCATAAAAATTTATCTAAAAATTTACATATAGTTTCTTAATGGGTGCAGAAATCAAAAAGTAGTCAAATTGAAATCCAAAAAGGTACCAAAAAACTAGGCCCACTTAATAATAAATTTTTGCAAAAAATTAATATTTTATTCATTATGTTTTATTAAGTTTTTCAAATCAAAAGTGAGTAAATCAAAAATTGACTTTTAGATTTAGTCACACTTTTTATAAGCTTATAAAATTTTAAATAATTAATAAAAACTTTTGAAATTCCTTGTGTAGATTCTTTAAGACCTGATATTTAGATATATAAAAAAAGAAATAAAGTTTTTTGGTAGGTTTTTATTTTATTGCAATATTAATAAATTGGTATGTTTTGGAGGCAATTTCAAAAAATATTAAATTAATATAATATTGTACTATGTTTCCCTATGTTATTTCAGGGGACAAAATCAAAGTGCACAAAACAAAGTGCAGAAATTGAAGTGCCTAAATCAAAGTGCAATAAGCTCTTGGTTTTTTGAAGGTTTCTCTTTTGAATTTTCTCCTTTCCACCTCTCATTCCTCCTCAAAAGGAAGTTTTGTTGGCCCCTTGGCTGCGCTGGGGGCCAAAAACTTTTAAAAAGTTTCTGCGTTGTCAAGAGGGTGGATTATATAAAATCTAATACCAAGTAGAAAAACAATCTTTTTTATTCTCTTCTCTTTTTCCTTTTCTCTTCTTCTCCTCTCCTCTCTTTCCTTTTCTTTTCTTATTCTCAATTATCTTCTTATCTTCTCCTTTCTTACCCTCAATTATCTTCTACTATCCTCTTTCCATTCTAACCCTTGATTATCTTCTATTATCCTCTCTCCATTATTATCCTCAATTATCTTCTACTATATCTTTTACTATATGTATTAGATTAAAATAAGATATATAAAATGTTTCTCTTTGATATACAACTTTGAACTATCTATATCATCTTTTGATGAAAGTATTGTCTTTTTAACACAAAAATATTCAAGTCTTCATTTTATGATATGTAAGTGGCAGATTCTTGATATCTTTGAATATTGTGACTTATTATAAATAAGATATAAGACTATATCTTTCATTAAGTATAAAATTGTATAGTATAGCTTTAATAAGAAAGTAATTTACTTTGTATTATTTTACTGATAGATTTCTATTATTTGTATCATTGAAATAAGATCACTAATAAACCAAAATACCTAAAATCATATGCTTGTATCTTGCAGGAAAAATCCTTTATTTTGCTTATACTGAAGTATCATTATAGCTTTACATAAGCTGGAAATTAAACTAGCCTTTTTAATAAACTTAGCGCATAAAGCAGTTTTTTGTGTAGTTTCATATCTTATATTCAATTAAATACAGTTACATATAAATTCTAGTCTAATTTTGCTTTTAAAACTAAAATAAACTTTCTTTTAAAAACTGCTAATTTTAAAAAAAAATATTATTCAGCATATATTTTTTATTACAGAAATAAATTTCTTGAGGTCTCTTTAGTCTAGAATAGATTTTAAAATATATAGTTTTACATTATAAACTGTATTTTATTCTGCTTCAAAGTTAACCTCTGGAAAATCAATTTTTGCACTTTGATCTTTGATATTTTCAATTTTTACACCCTACATAGTGTTTTGATTTTTGCACTTTTGACCTTAGGAACTTTGACCTAAGGAACTTGCCCAAAAAACTTACCTTTTTATATAAAAGGATGAAAAGTATTCTAGTAAGTTGGTGAGTTCACACAAAAACAATTTGACAATCCCACATTTTTACCTTTAGGTTCTGAATCTACAGTAATTGGGATATTGGGTGGGTAAAACTCTAATTAAATCACCATATTTAGATAAAGCAAAAATTAAAACCAGGGTATAATTTAATTGAATTTTATTTAGTATTTTATTAAATTTTAAAATGGAAGGTACACAAATACAGAGTAACAATGCACCCTCTGTGTGCCGCAGTTGCGGTTGCCCCCACAGGTCAAAGAACAGAGTTAGTGCAACCCAAGTGCCTACTCAGGAAGGAGACAGGAGAGGAGAGTTCAACAGTGATGCTGCAAGGACACAGTCAGTTCAAGGAGCACAAGCTGCTAGGGTGCAGAGCATTAACCCTCAGGTCCCCAAGCTGACCTGGAAGTCTACCAAGGTTACCACTATCAAAACAGTTAGAAACAAGGAGGTAGAACTTACTTTATATGTGTTTGACGCTGTGTACTGCCAGGATTTGGTCCTGTCAGCCATGCTGGAGAAAGTTAAACCTGTACTTGACACTAGCTATGAGCCTTACATCAGTTATAGCAATCAGGAAGAGGACAAGGAGCCTTAGTTCTACAGAATGGATGAGAGACAGCTAGCGTTAAAAAAGGTTGCAGCCTTCTACAACAAGGTACCCATGCCTTGCAAGTCTGTCACCAATCAGGATCCTAGTTCATCTGAGCCCACTAAGCCTTCCCAAAATTGCATTCCTGATATCAAGCAGATCATCCTTCTCCGGCTCATGTGGGAATCTGGTGACTACAAGGCAGCTGCAGCTCTTGTTTGGGTTAATCCCAAGTTGCCTCAAAGACCTTCAACAAGCTCATTGATACTGGCTGAGTCCTTGCTGCGGAGAAATCCTTGCACATGTCAACCATGCTCACCAAGGAGCAAAAATGGGCAATCCACCAGTGGATAACCTGGGACTGCCATCTTGAACTGGTAAATATACAGTCAATGGTTAAATATACTTTTGGGGTTGAGGCTTCAATTTCCTTTTACTACCATCTGGTCAAGGGAATGCGCTTTTCCTGGAAAAAGCTTGGGGTATCTCCCTATAATAGAAACAGCCCAATCAATTTTGAAACCCAAAAAAATATGCTGAGACGTACACTGCCCTCAAAGTCAAGGGAACAGTCAAATTTTACTATATTGACAAATCAGCATTTGCCTTGTCTATGTGCAATGCATATGGCTATGTCCCCAAAGGCTCAAATGATGGGATGGCTTGGTGTGCTGCAGTCAGTGCCACAGCCTATTTAATGGTGGCTCTCCTTGGTCCAAATGGGATTGAGCTGTATCAAATAATATTGGGCTCTCACAATAGAATGATCTTCTTATCTTTTCTCCTATTAGTCCAGGAGCACCTGAGGCGCACAAGCCTGGGCTTCACCAACGTAATTGTGCTGGACAACGTTGGTCTCCATAAGGTGGCTGATATTCTTGAGGAATTCCCAATGATTGACACCAGCATTTCAGTGGGCCCTCAGCAATTGGCCACAGCAAATATGCGCCTTCTCTTCCTCTCTTTTTATTTGCCCTTCCTAAATCTCATTGAGGAAGTTTTTGGGTGGCTCAAGCAAGTTGTCAAGCAAGGGACCCCAACTGGGACCAAGGACCTCTTTGATTTGCTGCAGGCTGGGATCCACACCTTCCCAGCTGAGACTGTGGTCAAATTCTATGGCCATGCTGATTTGTATATCCCCGCGTGCCTTGCCAAACAGCCAATCAATTAAAGGCTTAGTGTGTCCAACTTTTTTTATATTCTATAATTTATTATTTAAGATTTGTAAATTATCATTATATATTTAGAAGCTTCTAAACCCATAATCACATTCAGCAGGACCATCAATGAAGGTTTGTAATGTATTTATTTTATATTATTTTTTTTATTATGGCATCTGACGCTAACCCAAACACTTGAATTTTGAATTACGCAAATATACATGTCACTCTTAATAAATAAATATAAAAATGAAATTAAAGAAAAATTAAATGGTTAATGTACAAATTAGAGGTATATTTTATTAACATATATTATTTTGCTTTTATGAAACCCTTCTCCAGGATTTATTTTTTAAAACTTGTTTGCTAGAATAAAATTATAAAAATTATTATAAATAAAAATAATCTAAAATGTAAATATATTTATTAGAAAAGAAAGTTTTAAGGGCGTCTGTAATGGGTTCTTTGGTATGTACCCACCCAGCAATGAAGGTGGCGCACAACTTCCACCACCACATCATAGACAGTAGATACACCCTGATTGAAATATTCACGGCGGCTGGTAAAAGGGAGTACGGTCAGATGGGAGTGAAGCAGCAGCTTCTCTGGCGGGGCTGCAGAACTGTAAATTCCAGCCAGGGCCAGGGTGTTCTGGATCACATGGTCAACTGAGTTGTACCCAGGGGGACCTTCTTCCCATCCAGGGAGAGCCTGGCCTTGTTGATCCCAAGAGGGACCCTGTCCAGGTCCTTGACGTTTGCACCCATCCCAAAGTAGAAGAGGAACCCCAAGTAAACCACAAGGTGAAGCCTTTGCCCAGCAAAGACTTCAGTAAACTCACAAAGCTTATTGAACACAGTACTAATCTTCTTCTCATGTTTTGTTTTAGCAAAGTTGAGATCCATTGCCGGAGGGACCCCCGTCTTGTTGGCACTCCATGCCAGCCCAAAGTTGGCAAGGAGGATTTTGGTCTTTTTTACAGCTGTTGCTTCTGTAACAGCCAATTTTGACACCTCACACCCAAAGTTTTCCAATAGGTAAGAGAGTGTATGATCCAAGGGGAAGCAGAATCAAGCAGCCCCATGGGCCCAGCTCATCTCTGATATGTTCTTGAATGGGAGTGTCTCCAGGATGTCCCAAACAAGCTCAATGGAGTTTACACAGTAAACTCCACTGAAAGATACCAGTTCCAGTTGGGCATCCTTGCAGGCAGTAACTGCTCACTCAGATGCCCCCTTGCCATGTGTCAGCCCAGCTAACACCTCCTGGAACATCATAAAGGTACCATGAATGCTGTCCTCTAGCTTGCGCAAAACAGGAGGGACAGAAACAGCTTCCTTGCCACATATTTGGCATAGTTTGAGTAGAATGTGGCAGTGTTACAATAGTAACAGATTTGAAGCCCTGGGCGGGAATTGAACCTGCTCCTAGCCACCAGGCGGGGCTAGCAGGCGGGGGAGATCCACCTGCACCTGGATTTTTGCCTTTTGAAGCAAATCCAGGTGTAGGAATCATTCCTGCCCTGGTGGTAGCTGAGGGGCCCGTTTTGGACCCCAAAAGCTACGCCCAAGCCTTGGTGGGTTTAGCTGGGCCTGAGCAGGCTATTTTTAGCTACCCAGTAAAACCAGATTAAGCCCACCCTCCATTAAGTAATTTGGGGTCCCCAATTGGGGACCTATTTTTTAATCAAGTTCTTTGGGCTCAGGAGAGCCTGTCAAGCCAGTCCCAAAATGGTGATCAAATTGAAAAAAAAATCCATGACCCCAGAAGCCAAACCTGTCAGAATCAATGGCCAGCCAAGCCAAAATGGACCACCAAAAAGCCAAACAACTTTTCTGAAACCCCAAAAAATGACCATGAAGCAGCCAACTAAATAGCAGAACCTGAGATGCCAAGCCTTGCCACATAGATAGCACCAGAAGAATGCCCAGAGGCATCTGTATATGAGTAAGTATGTAAATCAGAAGCACTTGAAAAAGTTCTGTATCATGATCCTTACCAAATAAAGTTGTTATGAACCTTTAGTTCACCAATCTGTTTCCATATCTATTTTTGATACTCTTCCATCTGCATACACCCAAACGTCAGTACCCATCTACTGGGATAGATAGTCAGAATTCAGTTGAAAAAACCGAAGCCTTTGACTACTACTGTCCACCCAACACTCCATTTGGCCCTGTGCATTTCACTGAGTATCCTGCTAATCCTGACCACAAACCCTGGACATTGGAAGACTTGCAGTGGTACACCCTCCAAAACGCACCCAAGAAACCCTACCAAATTGTCTGTGACAGCAAAGCAATCACCATCTACCCTTTGATCTTCAACAGGAAGTACAACAATCCTGCTTCCTACTTGGTCCCCATGGAACCACCCCCAACACCCAAACCAACCATCTCAACCCCCCCACTTCTGATGCCACTGGCCAGAGTAGTCAATTCCTGGGAGTGCTTTACCTGGCGCTCACGGGATTGATTGACTCTGCCTTGCCAGTGGCTGGACCTTGGGCTGTGGCTGGGAAGGCCCTTTCCTACCTGGTAAAGTTAGGTCCCATCATCTGGTTGGCCATTCCAGTACCTGTTTTGGCTCCTCCCTCACCTGCTGGAGCTCCATGATACTCTTGGTATCCTGACAGGCAGGGACAAAGGGGACCAGGACCCAGCATATTTCACTGTTTATGTTTTATAAAAAAAGGTAAGTATTTTAAAATCTTTATTAATTTTGATTATTAGGTTACCTTTGCATGTTTCCTCTTTGCCCACAGCCTTGGCCAGCTTGGCGCAGCCAATTGTGCAGGAAATTCTGTGTCCTTGGTTCTTGTGTGCTTTGCAGGTTTGAGGTGGGCATACATCTCAGGGTCATCTGTCCAGACAGATAGTGCAGAGAGGGAAAAGGACTTGAATTGAAGGCCCCCAATCACCTTCTTCTGGACATTTAAAAAGTATTTGATTGTTGTTTCAGAGGTGTCTGGTATTTTGGCCATGAGTGCCTTGGCAGACATCTTGTCAATCTTGTCCCCTGTAAGGACAGCAGCCTTCACTTTTGCCTTGACCTTGCAGTCAATGTCTTTGATCTTGGCAATTGCTGAGTTGAGATCCTTCAAAAGCTTCTCCAATTCTCTCATTGATTTTTCACTAACCTTTCCATATTTTTTTATAGCTTTCATCCCAATAAAATCTGTATCATGATACTATTGCCTCTTTGTTTATTCCTGTTTGTTTTCCCATCTACTACTTTTTCCCATTTTTTACTCATTGTATATATGTTTTACACTCAACCTAATATGTGTTATTTGATTTGTGTTGGAATTGTTTCCTTAATTGCCATATTATTTTTACCACTTTAGACAGCCCCTTGTGAAAATATTAACAGCAATTTGATGATCAGCTAAATTTGAATTAGAAAATTATAGGTTAATTGTGTTTAGATAAAGTTGTTACTGATTTGAATTCAAAACCTTAATGATAAAATTTAAGCCAATCAGAAGCCAAATGATAAAGTGATTGTTGTGATATAAAGGATTATTTAATAATTCTTTGTCACAATAATTATTTTATCAATTGGCTCCTGATTGGCTTAAAGTTTATCATTAAGGTTTTGAATTTGGATCAGTAACAACTTTATCTAAACACAGTTAAACTATAATTTTATAATTCAAATTTAGCTGATCACCAAATTTTTGTTAATATTTTCACAAGGGACTGTGTTTAAGTGTTAAAATTAACTGTGTTCTGGATCTAGATACATGGCATAGTAAATATATAACTTTATAGAAATAAGCTGAACATAAAGAATAAAACCAACTATAAACAAAGAGAACATGAACAATTGGAATTAAAAATAAAGATAATATAAATAGAAATTTTTTGGCACCAGGGAGTTTATTGGGGTAGGGAAGAGTGATGCCTAGTAGGCAGAATAGCGCAGGAAGGAAGATATAGAGATGGTACTGGCCTGGGGGGTCTGGGATTGGATGGGTGGGGCTGGAAGGTGGGGGGTAGTGGTGACGGGGGTAGGGGTAGGAGGATTGCGTGTGATGGCCACCATATAACACTTGCTATATTCCTTGTCTGCCATTGGCTGGATGGGTTGATAGGTGGCTGTGGCACAGGGTGGGATGTGCTTATCCTTGAATGATTGGTTGCACATGTTCACATGGAAAGCCATTTGCGCAAACAAGTCAGCCACCATTTGGTGACCAAAGAGAGAATTGTGATCAAGGACCCCAAGATAGAGTTTGTTGAAAGCCTGAGGGCGGCGCTCCCATAGTGTATCTCCAATATTAAAGAATATCAAATCAGCCAGATGAATGTCAGTGTGACTGGCTGAGTACACAGAGACCTGGTGCCCCCGTTGCTGGATGGCCTCAAGGACAGTGGAGCTACCCTCTATCTGGTGGCTCAAGAAAATCTGGTGCTTGAAATTCAAGCCATCCCAGGAGTTGAGTAATCCACCAAGGATGTGGCTGTACTTATAGCCATTGGTGAAATCTGGGTTTGTCCAATAGTAGACAAACCCCTTGGCTAAAACAGCCAGAAATGAACCAATAAACATCCCCTTCTTGACCTTCTTCCTTCTATTCTTGATGATGGCTTTTCCTTGCTCACCAAAATTGTCAAATTCAATTGATAACTTGTAGTACAAGACAAAAATGATATCATCTGACAAACTTATCAAGCATTAGACCAGGGTGGATTTGATGGCATAATCATACAGGGAATCCTCAGCGCCATCCCATTGGTTGCTGGCAAAATTGGTAAGAACCTGTACTGAAGCCACCTTTCCATGCATCCAGAGCTGCACCATGCGCTCAGACACCCAAATGCCATGGTGTACAAGTTGCTTCCAGACCTGGGTCAGGGGAGCTTGGGGTCCCTCTGAAGGAGGTCAAGCATTATTGGGTACGCCTTGATGATTTGGGACTTGGGGGTCCTCTTTGGCTTCTTGGCTATCCCAATCAGATTCCCTTTATTCATCAGGTTGTTGAATTCCCGCATGACAGTAGCCCGGGTGAATTGTGATTGGCAGGCTATCTGATCCCAGGACAGACCCTACAGGTTCAGTGCCACAATTTCTTGGAGAATTTGGGCAGTAATTATTCTGTGTTTGGGGCGCTGGTCTGGGGGAGCTGAAGCCTGATTGGCTGTAGGGGTAGCAGGTTGGCTTGTGGTGGGAAGTTGTTCCAAATCAAGGTTATCATCCTGATTGATTATTTGGCAAGCAGCTTGTGTGGGGGTGGGTACAGGAGCGGGGGCAGAGCTAGACGCAAAGTGACTATTGAACAAGTCAAAGCCATATGGGTCGGGGGTCAGGTATAGGTTGGCTTCCTTGTTACCTGCCTCAAAGGCTTGGGTATAAACAGGTGCCTCCACGTCCTGAGCCTTGCCTCCATTGAAGCTGGCTTGGCTGCTGCTGGCTTGGTTGCTGGTGCCGTAAAAAATGTTGTTGTTAAAAACCATTATAAAAACCTAGGATAAAATCACTAAATGTAGAAGTTTAAAATTTTATGATTTATTTTTATTGTAATCACCATTCCATATTTGAAAGGTTCTAAAAACCATTATACACAAATAAGGATCCATGAAAATGAATAAAATGCCTCTATTCCTAAATTGAATAGCTGTTGACTGGCTGTTAAACTGTTATATTTCTATTTTAGGCTACTTGTGGGGTTCCTGTCCACCAGTCCCCAAAGTGTGCCCTGGGTCATAGCCAGGGATCAGCTGGAAGAGGTTGTCATTCTTTAGTGAGGGAAAATATATCTCAGAAATATGTATAGGGGTCAAAATGGGCTTTTATTCACTCTCAGAAGGAAGATCCCCTTAGAAACCTTCTGGTATATGGCCTGGGGGGGTCAAGAAAACAATATAGGTTTGCCAATACTTGGAGTCCTTCAACAATATCTTGGACTCCTGCACCTTTGTCTTGGGCTCCTGCGCTTTGGTCTTGTGCTCCTGTACCTTTATTTTGGGCTCTGGCGGTCTTTTCTAGCCCAGGCTTCTTATCCTTAACCCTGGCTGCTGTATCTTAGGCCTCTGCACCTTTAGCTTGGTCTTCAGCTCCTTCTGTAGTCCTAGTGGCCTTTGCAATCCACTTTATCCAGTCCCTGTTAAGCCTCAGATAGCTCCTTGTTTTAGTCCAAAATATCTCTCAGAACTGTTCTTTTCTAAAGCTTAAACTATCATGTTTCTCTTTCTCTACAATATATTAAACTTAATAACTTACTTCAGCCAATGAAAGTCTGGGTTTTTGGCTTCTGCTCCTCATTTTTTAGGCTTTAACTCTTAAGTTAAAGCCCTCAAAACACTGATCAAATAAACTTTGTCTTGCAGCCAATCACACGCCTTGATTCAACTGTTTCCCCAAACAATTTACCCAAATGACTTGCTCTTGACTATGATTCAAACTCAAAGCTGTCTTGCTCCAGGTAAACAACTGCTCCGTGTTTCAAACAGTTTTGCTGTGATTCCTGTCACGTCTCTGGCAAATTTTGGGCGCTTTTGCCTATGTTTCACATGAGGGATTTTTAAACCCTCAATTCTTCAACGTTTCTCCAAGTTTTGCCGCTTTTTCTTCAATGTTTTGCACCTACAAACTTGCCTGTTGCTTGCCTCTCAACTCTTCTAGTTGTTCTCAGAAATATTTGCATATTTGCCTCACAGTTTTTCTGTCCTGTTTCTGGCCTCTTTCTGGCCTCTTCTGATTCAATCAACTCTAATAAATTCACAGTTTAATCACTGTAAATAATTCATTTTTCCTCTTTCTTTCTTATTATATGATATTTAATTCTTTTATATCATATCTTTTGCAGCTTAAAATCCTTATTTAACTGCTTCTTATCTTAATATCTCCTCTCTTAAGACACCAAAATCAGCATTTCAGCCTTTATATCCAGTCTGGATAATCCTTCCAACACATCTTCTAGCTCCATATCTAGTCCTGCACTATCATCTTTTGGTTCTTCAACCAGCTCTTCAATCATATCTTCCAGCTCTTCAGCTTAACCAGCCATCAGTCCATCTTAGTCCACAAACAGCTTATTCTCACTAGGAACCACCTTTGTTCCACCTGCACAATGAACCCTTTTTGGTTCCAAACTTCAATATGAACCAACAGTCCCTCAACTAGTCTTCTCTGCTGATCCCAAACTATGAACCACCTTGGTTCTTTATTTCAGTCCCTGTTACCAGAGCCTGTAGACCCAGGCATGAGTCTACATTGAACTGGCATTTGACTGGGCCCTTGCAAGTGGCAATCCACTTAGGCCATCCAACCATAGATTAATCAAGTCTATGTTGTTGTCTTTACTCACCCAGGTGATTAAGTCTGGGCTTTCAGTTGCAAAGTAATCAGCTTTACTTCCCAGAGGCCTGATAGCACCAAGTTCTGCAGCTGCTTCCCCAAGCAACCACCTTGATGACACCCCTGAGCATATTTATGCCCTCCAATGCTTATTTTGGGTTCTCCCCAAATCTTCCATAGGGGCATAAATGAGGACACTTTACCAGCCTGTTAGGTAGGATGCTTGCTCACAGACCTCATGTAAGCATATCAGGGTATGTAGAGCCCTCAAAGCTCTCCCCCTCCCTGGCATCCTGCGCTGCCCGCCAGGGGTCCAAAACTTACAGCCCTGGTAGGCTTCCTCTATCATGCTGGCACAAATTTCTACCCTTGCAGCCTGCATTACGCGCCAGGGTCTAAACATCTTCCATCCTGAGCAGCCCACACTACTCATCAGGATGGACCACTTCCTACCCCAAGCAGCTAAAGTTTCCTGCTGAGCTAGCTCATTTCTCACCCCTAGCTGCCACAGTTCCCCGCTGGGTGAGGACCTCTAGCCCACAGCAGCCAATATCTCCTACCAGGTGGGGACAACATTTACCTCTAGTAGTCTTTTTCACCTAATAGCCAGGCTTTACCTTCCCTAGTAGTCATTATTCCCTACTAGGCCTCTACCTTCAACAAACAATCAAACTTTTACTTGGCCAACATTAGCCCTGCCTGCAAACCACCAAACATGTGGACCGTCAGACTACTCATACTACACATCTTGTGTAACTTCATTTCTCTTTGTGCTTGTGGAATCTCACTTCCCAATTGCTCAAATTTTGTTTCATTTTAGTCCTTCTGACAGTGCCTCATAT
This sequence comes from Entomophthora muscae, assembly GCA_014839935.2. NCBI lineage: Eukaryota > Fungi > Entomophthoromycota > Entomophthoromycetes > Entomophthorales > Entomophthoraceae > Entomophthora > Entomophthora muscae. Next base: position 262,083 of record QTSX02006414.1, read on the forward strand.
GAATCCTGATTGGATTATAATATACTCCAGAACAGTATCCATTCATCTCACTTGTTGTGTCAGTTCATTTTGTTTGTGGTTTGAAAAACACTGCTTGATATTTACTATAATTTTTTATAATGGACTAGTGAAATTTTGTTTTTTATTTGACAGTTCATTTATTAACCAAAATATTTTAAATTATTTGAATCCTGAATCTCATGCAACTTGAATTTTGTTCAAATCTGAAATTATTTTGTTTAAATCTGAGGTATTTTAGGTTGTTGCCATAGCTTTTAAAACTACTGTACAGGTTGAAGTCTATGGTGAAGATAGTGACTAGGAACTGGGGTTTTTAGGAGAATAAAAAGAATAAATAATAGGATAAAGAAGACTTAACAATGAAGGATGTGTCTAAACCCAGATCAGAGTCACTTGAAGACCCATAATAATCACTAATGTTGGATGAAAGTAGTTGTTGTAAACTAGACTGCATGGAAAAATTGATCAATGCTATCAATGGAATTAATCCTGATAGTCAAGGCTAATTTGGTTCACACTCAAATCTGCCAGATCCAACGGATTTGCATTTCTAATTGTAATTCAGATGTTACAATGATTTGGCCAACCTTTTACATCCAGATGGATTAGGTCCAGGAACTGCTAGCAACTTCTGTAACAGAAAGCTGCAAACTTCAGCCACTCCAGGGTAATGTGCACTTACTTTTCCCCAACAGATTGTCCATATCATTCCTAAATAGTAGGAATGTGGATGCAAGAGCCTGATGAACACAAGAAGATGCTATAATGTTCCAAACAATTGTGCAGGTGTTAATAACATGCCTGCATCCATTGTGCAGCCTTTCAAGTATATAAACTTCCTTTATTTCCCTCAAATAAAGTTTTACTTTTTTACATATTATATCTTGCCTTTCTACTCTACTCAGTTGTTACCTTATTATTAAAGGTAAATACTACAGATTCATTGGACTTGCATTAGTTTTTGTTTAGGCCTTCTGCTATAATCTATCAACAAGCAACTCTAGACATTAACCCCAAAGACATCTCCAAGGCCTAATTCACAACAGTAGTCATTATTCTTGTATTTCAGATGTTTGAATTGAAAAAAGTAAAAAAGAAAGTCTACAGTGGTAAAAAATAACATTTTAGTTAGAACTAGCCTAAGAATATTGTTTGAAGATAAGTGTCAGCTTTCATATCATGTCTCAGCACTATTGATGGTGCAGTCTTTCAATTATTTGGGGATTGATGTAGTAGTGCTGGAACTGCTTTTTAACAGTGAGAAATCCAAGGTCATCTATGACCTGTTATGTGTTGGGATATCAGCTTAAAGTAGTTTTTGTGGAAAACCAAGATGAAGATATACGAAACAATGGTATTGATTATATTGGGATCATAAAGCAATGGTATCATTGATGTGATAGACTTTAGCCAGGTGAATATGGTTTTGGAAGTTACCCCTATTCATTTGACCACAGTAGTCTTTCCTTTAGTTAGGCTTGATTGTGCACTAGGAATTTCTTTGAATCAGTTGGTGAGATATAACTTAGAATTAGATAAAGATTTCATTAGTTACTGCAGGAAGGTGCATTTCTACATGTCCTTTTATTTCCCAGCGCTAGCAAATAATGTAGGGAAGGTAGTGTTATACACTTAAAACCATATATTTATCTCACCTTAAATGTTTATTACAGTTAAAGTGGTGTTGTTTAATCAAGTACAATGATGAGGAATTAAGTAGCTGAACTGGCCAAGAACATAATTACATATGTTTCAGAATACCAGAGAAAGCAAGGTTTCTGACTAAGTATGACTGCATGTGTTGAATGTAAGAATCTATGAGGCAATTATTCTTCTTGAAATTTTTTAGAATGGATACCAGCAATAAAGACATCAGGAAAAATAAAGAAACATTGTCTTATTTTTATTTTACCTTGATTTTCTTGTAGTTGGTTCATTTTATATGTTTAGGGTGTCCTATGGCAGATTATATTGATCTGTTACTATATAGATGTTCTCAATAATTTTTTATTTATAAGTTTGATTTGAGTAGAATATGGGCAGAGTACAAAATCAGGTTGCTGACAGGGAAGCTGTACAAATTTTACATTCCCAGGAGTTCCCCTACTGCAATTGCTGCTATTTGCAAATAAATAAAGAAGATGATATAAGATGATCCAATAAAAGAAATTCAAAGTCCTTAATCAGCTCCTATGATATGTGTCCAAACCATCTGAGAAGCTCAGAGCTAACATTGATTTTTTGGGTCAGGAAGATTTTCTGTCAATTATTTTTCTGTTGACTAATTTTCAGTCAAATTTGATCCAACTATGATTTTCTTCATGTATAATTTTTTTGACTTTACAATGAATCAAAAATTTAAATATAATCTATTATCTAATAAAAGCTATGCTTCACTCATATAATTATCTTTTTTCTATTTTTTTGTTTTTAAGAGGCTTAATTTTAAATATTTATCTTTTTAAAAGCTATTTAAATTAAATTTCACTGCTAGAAAATAAAATAATAAGATTAAAAGTTTCATAGAATAAATTTTATAGGAAATTTTTTATTCATTTTGTATTTTGATATTTTTATTGTTGCAAAGTAAAATAATTACATGTGAAGAAAGTTATAGTTTGATCAAATTTGACTGAAATCAGTTGAAGGGAAAAAATTGACAGAATATCTTCCTGCCCTACTACAAATGAGGTTTTTAGTTAATAGTAAATGGCAGAGTCTATAAAATGATGGCTAGGAAAACCTAATTGAGCCAGTTTCAGATGTCTCCTTAGGATTACATGGGAGATGGGAACTTGAAAATATATGAGTTCTATGTGAGAATTGGGGAGCAGGCATAAAGGAAATAAAACCAAGCTCTCACCCACAATAAAAATTGTGGTTTCAGCAACAATCAAAAGGTTGTTGCCAACAATTACTGGGAGGTCAAAGGGGGAAGGAATCAACTGAACACTGACAGCAACAGAAAAAACCAAATGGCCAGATTTCACTAAAAAATTTCAAACTTTATTAGAGTAGAGAATGTTGAAGTAAGGTCTTTTACAACGCTTGCATCCATTTAAGGGGGAGGGGATTGGGGTGTGAGATTGTTGCAGATCCTGAATGGATTAGACAAAAAGTTGTCCACCTAGGGATTAAGCAATGGAATGATCATGCAGTTGCGCTATTGCATCCTGATTCTACTAGTGATAAAGACGTTTTAAATGCCCCTAAAACAGGTGTTTGATTTGCCTTTTGAATGCGTACAAGGCACAGGCTTCACTCCTGGGATTATAAATAGAGCAACAAAGTTATTTATATCTACCTCCTTAAGGAAAGCTGCAAGAAAGCGGTCATTCTCTTGCGCAAGACTTTTAGCTGTGTCAACCCACTCTCCTCCATTTGGAAAGCTCTTCTGTCTGTGCCTCCCTGCCTCTGGTGGCAATTCCCCCGCCTCACACTATATAAGTGCAATACTATCTAAATAAATACCATTTTTGTCTACACACCTTATTATTCTTCTGTCCTTCATAGGCTATCACTATACCATCAACAGGTATAGTATTAAGAATTAAGGTCACTGACTAACTGTTTGTAGAAACTAGCAACCCTTTGCTGCAACTTTTACAACATTGGCGCTCATGGCTTACAACACAGACGGCCCCCACCCCTGCGGTCCTTTCAATGAGGAGAGAGGAATGCCCCTGGCCCAGTCTCCTGCCACTGCTTCTCCTTATCACCAGGCACCAGCCTTTACTGCTGCTAATGCCCATTCTGGGGAAAGAGCAGGTGCTCCCTATGGCCTGCCCAACCTAAGTCACTTCATGCCAGAACATCAACGCCCCCAAGCTATTGTTTTTGGTCAACCACTGCTACTACAAGCCCATGCCCCCTTGGAGATGGATGCCAACTCTTCGCCTTCCAAGGATGCCATCTGTAATGCCATACACGCCATGGATGCTGGTGCTGCTGACAATGTTTCTTGCTCTGAACACCTGGCCATCCAGCAGCCTTCTGCTGAAAACGCCTTGGGTTGCTTTCAGAATCTCTCCCAGTTCAACCCTGATCAGCTCTACCGTGACCTCTGTACTATTGAACATATCAAGGACTACCTACACCAATTTGCCCATCCTGCCATATGCCACAACCAAATTCACCTGGGCCTCATCCAAAGCCTATTTCATGACCAGGGAATACTGGTATCTAACCAACAGATGTTCCTCCAGGTTCTGTACTCTGAGCTTGGCAATACTTTCACCACTGTCAACTAGTATCTTGCCAAAGTCATCAACGCCCAGAACACCATGCTCCACTGGGTTGATGCCATCAAAGCGGGTATAGCTAAGTTAGTTCCAGTGCATGTAGTACAGACGCTCACCCATCAGGGTGTAGACGCCAATTGGATTAGTGTAGTCACAAACCACGTACTGGAGACTGGCCCCATGGTTCAAAGCCTGACTCATGAGGTAGAAGTCTTAGCCCGCCGCCTTGCCACCATCCCCTTGTTAACCCCCACTTCTGCTGCCACCAACAACTCCCCTTCCAGCGCCCTTCTTGGTTGAGACATCCTTGAGCTCTTTGATCACTACAAGAAGATTCAGACGGAATTGGTCCAGCAGAGTGCCAATCTTGCCTTCCTGTTTGATGATTACCACACTGTGTCAGAACTTCAGGATAGTCTCAAACTCCTCCAATTGCACAACAGAGCCAACAGCCAGACCCAAGTCAGGAAGGACAAGGAAGTAATAGTCTTGCTCTAAGCTGAGCTTGTTATCCACAAAAAGCGCATCATCTCTCTGGAAGATGAATTGGATATCACCTGTCAGGAGAACAAGGTCTACCAAGATGAGCTGGACGAGCAACAGCTTCTCCTGGACGCCTTCCAGAGCCAATTGAATAGGATGGACAGTAATATTATGGTTGTCAACTTACAGGCTATGTCCATCAACTCCAAGTGTCATCATAGTCCACTGAGGTCCTCTAGTCCTGAGCTCTATCATAGCTACAAAAGCAATGAGGACCACACTTGGTTGGCTCCTAACGCTGTAAAAGTATTAGAGCCAGTACTGGAGTCTGAGGATGACGTCCTGGCTACCCCTGAAGCTTCTGGAGCTGCTCAAAACAGAGAAGGTGAACGTGAAGCCCAGCAAGAGGAAAATTGTTGCCGCGCCTCTGAGGCCAGGTTTGCTTCCTCCACTCTCAGCTGTTCCTGTCTCACCCGCTCTCCAGTGAGGATTACACCTGCTCCCCTCCAACATGGCTCCAACAACTTCAAGCCTGTCAATCTACCCAAGTTTGACTGCAAGAGCAATGTGGCCATGTTTTTACGTCTGTACCAGAACTCCATGTATGATGCAGACAATTCCATGAGGGACTCCACAATCATCAACTGTCTGGATGCTGAGACTCAAACCATTATCTTGCCACGTCTCCCTGAGAATGGCTGGAATTTTGCCAATGTCTCCAGAGCCTTGACAGAAGAATTTGGTAGCCAAGAAGCACTCCTGGGTTGTAAGATGGACTTTGCTGACACCAAGTTAAAGGTGGAGGAAACCCTAGAAGACTTCACTTCTAGGTTCTACCTTGAAGCTCAAACTCTGTTGTCTATGAGTGTGGTGCAGTTTATTGATGTGCAGTCAGCACTCCTTAATGCTGTACTTGTCAACTGGGAACTATCTCTGGCCCTTAAGTCAGGCATTTACAACGCTTGCACTGTACCAGATCTGATCCGCCTCCTATGCACCTACAAGGAAGAGTTCAAAGTCCCCCTTCCTGAAGGCCGCCCTTGCCAGCAATCTGACCATAGACCCTGCGTGGCTGTTGAGATGTCCAAGCCTTCTGACAAGTTTGGGCCTGCTCCAGTCAACAATGGCTCCCGTACTTGCTTCAAATGTGGTATGGCTGGCCACTTCTCTTGGAAATGTAGGAATCCACGCCAAAAGATCCATCATGTAAGCATGGAGGACACGGAGGAGGACTACGCCAAGGACGCTGATATTGAGGAGGACAATGAGGACCAGTCAAAAAACTACTAAGCAGTCAGGACAAGGAGAAATCCTTGGCTGCCTTTGTAATTTTGACACCCTCATCTCCCCCCATACCACTACCCCCTGACAAACCAGATCAGAGGCCTGCTGCCTTGCCCTTCTCTGGGACCAACCCTAAGGATGAGCCCTCCCTGATTGACTTCAACTCCCAACCAATACATGAGGATGTGGAGTCTGATGGAGTTCAAGAGGACCTCCTCCATTGAGTCCTCACTGTTAACACGCAAACTCATCAGACTAAACTTTGTCCTGAGGTGGTTATCCCCTGAATAGCTCAGAGAACAGTATCCTTACCCTATGCTGAACAACTGGCTCAACCAGGCGTTGAAGTCACTCATGAGGAGGACAGTGCTGAACAACTGGCCAAGCTGCTCTGCACAGTAAACGTCTCAGCACTGCTAGAATCCCTCAAGGAAGTAAGCCCAGCTGTGGGAGCTGCCATGGCTACCTTCCTGGAGAAGTTCAAGAGACTAATTGTACACCAGGTCTCAAAGATTGTGGAGATCAGAGAGGACCGCCAGGATTGCACCTATATCAACCTGGTAGTAAACAAGACTCATGTCCGGGCCATACTGGATACTGGTGCCCCTGGAAACATTATATCCTCTTGGCTGGTTAAGAAGCTTAAGCTGGCACCAGACTTGGCCTACCATGAAGAGTTTGGTACTGCTGGGCCACTGATCACTAGAGCAAAAGGAGCCTACTCTTCTCTTCCTCTTTGCTTTGGGAAGCTAATAGTCACTGCTCCTGCTATAGTCCTGGAAAACAACAGCTATGACATTCTTATTGGGACTAGCTTCATGGTTCAGTATGGCACTGTGACTAACCATGGAGACCATACATTTGGAATATTGGGCCATTCCATACCCATGTTCTATCATGGTGATCACCCGTCTGACCTGCCCTTATGACTCTTGCACTACATCAATCTGGAGTACGCCAACAGAGAGCTTCCAGTTGCTTATACGCTGCGTAGTAAGAAGGTCAAAGTGCTACCTCTCTCAATTGGGGAAGCCAAGGGTATCCCAGTCTACGCCTCTTGTAATGTGACAATCCCACCTGGTGCCCAGGTGATCCACAATACAGGCCTCTTGCTGGCTCTACCAGCTGGCACTCATGGAGAAATCTTTGGCATCCCTAATGCCTCCAGACTAGAACCATGGGTTGCGCCAGGCATCCTCATGCCAAGTGAGAAGGAGATACTCATACTTTTGGCCAACATGAGTTGTGAAGCTATGGTTGTTGCTAAACACCAACTTCTGGATTATATACAACTGGAAGAGCATGAAAATCTGCAGGAGACTGCCCCCTTTGCGGACTTCTCTGAGTTGGGTCTACCCTGTGAGCAACCACTGGTGCTATCAGTCATAAACCGCGACTCTCTATCTGGCCTCTCTGAAGAGCAGAAGGATCAAGCTATGGATCTCTTTGCCAAGTATAAAGATGTGTTTGCCAAGGATGATTATGACCTGGGCAAGGCTGCAGATGTTGTGCATCATATTGACACTCAAGGCAGTCCACCTATCTGCTTTAGACCTATACAGCGCAGTCAAGCCAATCATGCCATGGCTAACGAGGAGCTTCAGAAGCTATTAGGATCTGGCTTACTGGTCCCCAGTAAAAGCCCTTGGGCTTCTCCTCTCCTGATTGTCAAAAAGAAGGATGGCAGCAACCGTGTGGTGATTGACTACTGTTGACTGAATGCTGTTACCAAGAAGGATTCATATCCCCTCTCCTGTATTGACAATACCTTGGACCAACTGGGTGGCGCCAAGTTCTTCAGCACCATGGACCTTATCAGTGGGTACTGGCAGATTGACCTACCCCCTGCTGATCAAGAAAAATGTGCAATCATCACTGACCAAGGGCTATTTCAACCCACAAGGATTCCTCAAGGTCTGTCCAACGCCCCAGCTACCTTTCAATGGGCTATGGATGCAGTGATGGGCGACCTCAAACTCACCAGTGTCTTGGTCTACCTGGATGATATTAATGTATTCTCCTGAACCTTTAATAATCACCTACAACACTTGGAGGAAGTCTTCCAGAGGTTACTTTCAGCTAATCTCAAGCTCAAGCCACGCAAGTGCAACTTCTTCAAGGAGCACCTTGAGTTCCTTGGGTTCATCATTAGCCAAGATGGACTCCGCCCTGTACCTCTGAAGGTGGAAGCCATTGAGCAAATTCAGATCCCGGCCAATAAGCGGGATGTACAGGTCTTCTGGGGATGATTGGGTACTACCGCCGCTTCATCCCCAACTTTGCATCCCTGGGTGACCCCCTTTTTCAGCTTCTCTGAGCTGATAAGGAATTCTTCTGGAGCCCAGCGTGCCAATCTGCCTTCAATGCTCTCAAAGGAACACTTACTGCAGCTCCTGTGCTGGCCTACCCTGACTTTGCCAAGCTGTTTGTGGTTCATACAGATGCTAGTCTGACGGCAATTGGGGGTGTTCTCTCCCAACTGGACTCTGACGGACTTGAACACCCTGTTGAATACTGCTCATGTACGCTTAATGTTCACAAGAGGAACTACACTGTCACCAAAAAAGAGTGTCTGGCTGTGATATACTCCTACCAATAGTTCAGAGTCTATCTCCATGGGGTACATTTCACGGTTGTAACAGACCATGCCTCCTTGAAATGGCTGAAGACCCTCAAGGACCCTAAAGGATGTCTGGCGTGTTGGGACATTAAAATTCAGGCTTATGACTACAAGATTATTCATTGAGCCGGGGCAGCCCACCAGAATGCTGACTGTCTCTCCCGTCTTCCCACTGTTGCCTTAGTATCCCCCATGTCTGACATTCTCTATGACAAGCTTATGGAGGATCCTTCTTTGTGGGGAGAGGAGCCAGTAGAGATACAGAGGGCTCTCAAGAAGTTAGCTGTTGATACCAAGGTCTCTAAGGAACAACTCCTGAAGCTTTGTGGAGACTCTTGGCTACCTTACATATGCCCATCCCTACACATGGACTCAGTGGTGGCCGCTCACAAGACTACTGGCCATGGTGGCATACAGAAGACGTTAGCTCTGCTACAGAAGCACTGCTTCTTGGAAGGAATGCACACTGACGTAGTGGATACGCTAGCCAACTGTCATTACTGCAACATTGAGAGGCCTAAGGTTGCCAAGTTTCAACACAGACTAGCACGCCCTGGGTTTGCCTTCCACACTGTAGCCATTGACATAGTGGGCCCCCTGCCAGCTACCAACAGTTGCAACAAGTTCATCATTGTGATGGTTGACCATCTGACTAAATGGGTAGAGGCCAAGGCAATTCCCAATCAATCTGCACTGGTGACAGCCACATTCATCCTGGAGAATATCATATACAAACATGGTTGCCCCCAGATCCTGCTGACAGACAATGGTACCAACTTCACCAGTTATATCATCCCCTGCCTCAACCAACCGATGGGAATCCGTGGGACACTATCCACTCCTTATCACCCACAGACAAATGGCATGGTAGAGCGCACTAATGGGAGCCTGGTCCAGATACTCCGGAAGCTCAGTCACCAACATGAGACTGAATGGGATACCTTCCTGCCTGCGGCCACCTTTGCATACAACATTGGGTACCATTGGGCCACTAGAAAGCCGCCCTTCCAACTGCTCTACGGCCGGCAACCAGGACTTCCCCCTTTACTATATTCCTTGATAAAGCCCAGCAAGGCTGTGTCCCCAGAGGCGTACCTCAACAAGCTGGTTCAAACCCTTATTTGCTTGCAATCAGAGGCCTACACCGTAAACTTAAACCATAAGTTGCAAGACCTAGAACAAGCTGCATCCAAACACCCTGCCTTACCCACTTACCTGGTAGGAGACTCAGTCTACTTCTTCAGCAATAGAGGGTACGGCTGCAAATCCAAACTTGCCTCCCTTTGGCAAGGTCCAGTTCAAGTTATCCAGAAGACCAGCCCTGACTCCTACACCCTTAAGGAGCCCAATTCTGGGCAATTAATCACTAGAGTACACACTCAGTATATGTGTGCTGCTCCTAGTGACCAAGAGTAAGCCCCAATGAGGACAATAACCCGAAAAAACAAAAGCCTAATTAAAAAATTACATGGGTTGTTGTCCTGTTTGCAATAGTGTTGCACCAAAGTATGAGGAATAAGAATAAAAGAACAAGGTGTTTATTGAAGACTGACAAGACTCTTCCAGTACTGCACCTACTGTTCTACCACCTGAATGACAGCCAAGAAACACAACTGGTTGCCTACAGATCCACAAAGCCAATGACCAAGGATTGGGCAGCAAACCCCCACCAAGCGAGACACACAATTGACACCAATGTCCACAGGAAAGGCGACCCCCAAGAAGATACAGTCCCACAGAAGACTCTTGCAAAGGGCATACTCTACTGGGACCTGACCACCCACCCCATAGAATAAGGATAAGGCCCACTCCAGGAAGACCCCCATGTTCTCCTCCTGCATGGTATCACAGCGGTTGGTTCCTCAAAGAACAAGGTTGCCAGCCATCACCATTGGCACCAGATGGGCATTCCCCTCCACTGTGTATGACTTCAACACTTCCTGGAAGGCCCGCCAAAGACGTTGCTCAAAGTTGTCAGAGGTTTTCCAACTGACTGGTTGAGCATTGGTAACCCCAGGTGTTGCCCAAGCGCGAAGGACTGACTTCACTATGTTGGATACCGCCCCCTGTTGCAAGACTGAAAGGCCTTGACCCCCAAATTGGAATTCCTTCAGCTGAGCCTCCAAGTATTCTTCTGCCGCCAGCATGGAGAACTGCCAATGGATACTGTTACCCCTTTGCAACCCAGTTCCTGTCACCTCCCTGGGCTCACTCAAAGCTAGGAACAGCGCAGCAAACAATGGGTCTGTCCCCTCTAAGGCCAGCTGAGGCACCAGTAGCTGATCTAAGTGAACCCCCAAGTCCAGGTAGCTGCCGTCCACATCATGCAGGACTACTTGCTTCCCTGCTGCCTTCATCATCTCCTTTGGCCTGATATGCTTGCGCTTCTTTGGAATTACCACTTGTACCTTCTTCAAGACTCTTCTTGTGACTCTTCTAGAGGGATTGTTCACCATATCTGTCACCTAGAGATGCCAGCCATTTTTAACCCTGTTGTCTAATCCAGTGGAGGGAAATGTTGCAGATCCTGAATGGATTAGACAAAAAGTTGTCCATCTAGGGATTAAGTGATGGAACAATCACACGGTTGCGCTATTGCATCCTGATTCTACTAGTGATAAAGACATTTTAAACGCCCCTAAAAAAGGTGGACAATTTGCATTTTGAACGCGCACAAGGTACGGGCTTCACTTCTGGGATTATTAATAGAACAACAAAGTTATTTATATCTACCTCCTTAAGGAAAGCTGCAAGAAAGCAGTCGTTCTCTTGCGCAAGACTTTTAGCTGTGTCAACCCACTCTCCTTCATTTGGAAAGTTCTTCTGTCTATGCCTCCCTGCCTCTGGTGGCAATTCCCCCACCTCACCCTATATAAGTGCAATACTATCTAAATAAATACCAGTTTTTTCTACACACCTTATTATTATTCTGTCCTTCATAGGCTGTCACTATACCATCAACAGGTATAGTATTAAGAATTAAGGTCACTGACTAACTGTTTGTAGAAACTAGCAACCCTTTGCTGCAACTTTTACAACAGAGATCAAATATCACCAAACTAATTGACCAATGATGTGAGTGAATGTAAGTGTATTTCTCAAGGCAGGAAAATATTGACAAATTTTGAATGGACAGAATCAAAAGGAAAATTGACTCAACAAGAAATTGAGGAACCTGCTTTGGACACAATTACCACTGCTCCTGGCTGCTCTTGCGCATGATATTTAACTAGGGATGTCTCTTGGGTGGGTTAGGTGGGGCATCTTTGGAATAACTCCACAAGTATTAATTCAAGGGCCTTTCTTGTGCTTTTCAGTAACTTTTGGATAATTGTTCAAACACAATTTAGTGGAGGTCCCCAAGCATTTTTGGGAATTGAAGTGTTGGGCTAAGGGAGAAGCGTAACTTTACAATCTACATTAATCAGGGAATACTCTAAGGTGGAAATTGAGAACCAATCAGTTTATTTTCAAGTGTGTTGTTGGTTATAGATTGGTGTCATCATATGGATGGTTAGAGCTTTATAGGAAGAGCAGTAAGCTTATGGCATGGGTCTTGATGATTGATGTATATGGAAGTGCAGTAAATGAAATATTGAGCATATTGTAACATTGGCATTGTTAACAGGAAAAGGCAGGTAATGGGATGGTAAGGAAGGAGGTGAAATGTACATCAAAAACTGCAATGTCAACTTTTGGATTTAAAATGGCAAGCTTTTGCTTTAATTTGCTTCTGCTATACATCTCAGAATTTCCTGTATGTATTTTTTATTAATGTCAAGTCCATCTGAGATGGAGATGGCAAATAGCTTTGTCAAGGGTATTGGTAAACCCAAACTAAATGCATTGGCCATTTTTTACTGATCCAATTTCATTCATGAACTGCTTGATTGGGATCCAACTAGCTATTAAAGTTTTATTTGATTTTTTCAATAAACCTGAGGGTTGCTTTAATGTAGTTTATTATAAATTATTGTCTTACTACTGTTGCAACTGAACCAATGATAGTTCAGTATTTGATTGGGGAAGATAAAAGTCCAATATAAAGGACAAGAATAATAAGATAAGGTTTATTATTTGGTATTATGACTAATATAATATATGGGGAGAGCCACAAGGCCACCAGGGGGTGGCACAATGGCGTGTTCCATGTAAGATTTGATACCAAGGAATAACTTGTGTTAGGATCAACAATGTCAAATTGGCAGCCCTCCTAATTAGTAGATAGTGCCTGCAACTTGAAATCAACATTTTATTAATCCATGCTGTTGGATACAACATGGGGCAACTCATCAAGCGCCCTATGTGTATTGTGAGATACATTAACAGGCAAGAAAGGAATCTTGGTTTCAACACCCCCTTGACCCCTGTTTGCTGTCAGACATCAGGATTGAAACCTGTGGAATGTCTGGAAAGGTCTGCACAAAGAGTCTTTGTGTGGGAATGGTGCAACAGGGGTGCAAGAAATTGTGGTGGAGGGTCTTGGTGTTTCCTTGGGCATCTTCAAGCTGATAGGTGTAATTGTTGTAGACAGCAGCTACCTTGAAGGGCCCAAGATGATTGGGTTCCAGTTTGGCAGAGTTGGTATTAAGGTCATAGACGGTATTACCTACAGTTTATCTTTTTTTGAGGTGTTTAGTCCCCCTTAATCTGCTCTTGTTCTATGTTGCAAGCTTTAGCACGTCATTGACTCAGGGAAGAAGTAGTTACAAGGAGAGGCTTCTTGGGGACTTTGAACTGTAAATCCCTTTGTTCCACCTCTATCAGATCATCAGGAGTCCCAAAGGCCAAGGTTCTGGGGCTGAAACCTGTACCCCAGTTGATCCTGGCCCATAGGATAAGTAGAGTAGTGGAAGACATTCAGTCCAGGTGATGTTTGGGTGCTCCTGCAAGAGCTTGGCAATTAGTTGTACCAGGGAACCATTCAGGCTTTCTACGTGTACATTGACTTGAGGTGGTATGGTGTTATGGCCACTTGTTGAAGGGTGTTATTGGTGCAGTATGCTTTCATAACATTTCCTACAAGTTCAGGAACTCCATCAGTGATGAGATGCTTGGGACATCCAAACGCGCCACAATCTCCTTGCCAATGAACCAGGTGATGGTGGTGGCAGTGTGATTGATGGTTGCCCACACTACTGGCCAGAGGTTAAAGTAGTTAATAGCCATTATTATTTACTTCTTGCCCAGTCTACCTTCAGGCAGGGGACCCACAATGTCAAGAGCCCATTATTTGAAGGGCTCTGTGGCCTTGATTGGCAAGACTGACTTGGGTGGGGAAGATTTGGACAAGTTCTTTTCACACAGGACACACATCTTGAGAGGAGGTCCAGGATGTCCTGGCGCATAAAGGTCCACCAAACCTTATGCTTCATGATTTTTAAGAGGTTATGTCCTCTGATATGGCCTAAGGTGTGGTGGTAGTGCAATAGGGTGTCTCCCTGTTGTGTGGTGGGAATATAGGGCGTCTTTTCACATGTCTCTACCCAGCGGCAGACGTTACCAGCATCAGTAGTGAGCTGACTTTCATTGTCCTTCAGCTTGGAAGTTGTCACAGAATTGAGACCTTTGTAACAAGTGGCTTCAGGATGCAGGTATATCATGAGCCAGTCTGGATCCAAGCCTTCATATCCTGTGATGGACATCACATATAGTCTGGAGAGAGCATCAGCTGTGATAAGTTCTTTCCCAGTTTTATATTTTATGTGAAGCTTTTACAGGGACAGACAATTAACCCATACTGCCTGGTGTTGGGTCAAGTGTGACTGAGTATTGGAATACTGAAGAGACTTGTGATCTGTCAAGACTTGGGGTGGGAACGTGGCCCCTTCCAGGTAAAAATGCCACTTCTTAACACAGTGCACAATTGCCGCCAACTCTTTATCATGTATGGGGTAACACTGTTCTGTGTTGATAAGGATCCTGGATTTGTAGGCCATGGGAAGAAAGATACCTTTGCCAGCTTCTACTCTTAATACGCCCCCTATGGCCCTGTCAGAGGCATCATTCTCAAGTTTTTACTGGCAATTCTGGTTGGGGAATTGCAGTACAAGGGAAGTTGTAAGTCTTTTCTTCAACATCTCAAAGGCCTGGTCTCTGGCAGGCGTCCAGCAGAAGTGTTATTTGGTTCTTAGGAGCTTAGTGAGAGATGCAATTAATTCTTCACAGTTTGGGATAAAATTTTGCACATAGGCAACCATGCCCAAGAACCTATGCACCTGGCCCACATTGGTGGTGGTGGCATGCTCATGATTTCTTTTATCCTGGTAGGGTTGGGCTTTATCCAGTGGGAAGAGATGGTGTGCCCCAGGAATAGAAGCTCTTAACAGAGAAAATCACATTTAGAAGGCTTGGTCTTTAACTGATGTTTACAAAGGGTGTTTAGTACAGCACAAAGGTGTTGGAGATGTGTGGTTTGGTCTTGAATGAAGACAATAATGTTGTCAAGATATACAACAAGACATTTTACAATCAGGTCTTCAAAGGCTTTATTCATCAACATGACAAAGATGGAGAGAGTGTTGGTCATTATGAAATTCATGACACGTCACTCAAACAACCTGTAGCACATGTGAAAGGCAGTTTTTGCCTCATCCCCAGACACAATGCGGACCTGGTTGTACCCTGCGGTGAGATCAATATTACTTAATACATTTTTACCCACAAGTGTATCAAACAGGCTGTTAATTAGCAACTAGAGGTACTTGTTTTTGACTGTCACCTTGTTTAAGACACAGTAGTTGGTTATCAGTCAGAGAGATCTGTCTTTATTGGCTACAAAAAAGACTGTGGCCCCATATGGTGAGAGGAAGGGCGGATGAAGCCCTTATTGAGCGCGTCCACAAGGTGTTGACAGAGAGTTTCTTCTTCCTTGGGCCTCAAGAAATAAAGGGGCCATGTGTTGTATGGCTGTACTGTTGGGTATAGCTAGCAAGAATTAGCCCTGGTAATTGTTCAATTACTATACCTGAATACAGGGTAGTAAAACCAAAGTGGAGTGAACAATATGTGGGAGTAAAAGCTTCTCTTTATTTCATATAAAAACCAAGTATATATAGAGAGGTGAGAAATTGGTGGAGGGTAAATTGTTGGGATAGAAGGCCAGGGAATTAGGCCAGGTTTGGCATCAATACCATAATCAAAATATCAATATTGATAAAGGCTTTTGATTTTTCACCCAGAAGTAAAGATTGATCAGGAAATTGGATTATTTATGTTACCTCCATTTAGGTTTCTGGACTCCTTTGCCAAGTATGAGCTTTGATTCCAGAATTAAAGGCCTTGTTTGTTGCCCCTTTGTGTAAACTTTAAATTGCCAAATTACTAAGAGGATTTGAGTAGAATCCAGAATGCTCTGGTATCCACTAGTTCTCAATTGATTGGTTGAGTGATTGCCTTTGTGCATTTTTGTTCTGGATCTGACTTTGAATTTAATGTCCATCAAATACATTATATTTTAGCACATTACAACACTGTACTTTTGGCAGCAACCCTTGTAACTGAATAGCATGTTGTATTTCTCTTGGGGGCAGTTGATCTAGTGTTTTGCTTAAGACATCCTTGTACTCCTCAAGAAGTGCTACAAGTTCTGGTGGAGGTGTAGTGGTCAAGGGGGGAGGCGCAGCGGGTTCAGGACAAATGACCTAGACTGAACACTGGTTGAAATCCAGCTTTCCCCCTTAAAATTTTATGTGACAGTCTCTGTGAGTCTGAAAAACGCAGTGTTGTGGAGAAATTTACTCATTTCAATGGGATAAACCTGGAAACCCACAGCATTTCTATTGAGCGTGATCACAGAGGTGTCCCAGTTAGTGTATGGTCAATTATATTGGAGCCAGTCAAGTCCAGCAATAACATTGTGGCTGAGCCCTGCCATTATTGGCCCAGAGAGCTTAACTTGGATGTTCCCCATTCTTACAGAGAAGGGTACTGTCTTGTGAGTGATGGCTACTTGGAGGTAGTCAGCCACATATACTGCTTTAAAGCAACTGGGTACTCAGTCTACCTGTTGGGTGTCTGAAAATTCCTGGTTGACTATGGTGTGATTGACCCTAGTATCTACCAAAATTATGTGGATGTTCCCAAAAAAGCAAAAGGAATAGGCCAAGCGGGTGATTTTATTTGATGAATGACTGTCTTGGAGGATGGGGTTGTCACTATGGACTTGGAACACATCTAGGGTCTTCACCCCGTGCACACTGTAGTTGCAGGGATTCTTGGCAAGGAGAAATTGAGAGTGTGGGTCAAGCGGGGTTGCAGAACCTCTCATATCTACAACCCCCAGGATTTTCCTGAATCCTTGATTTGGGCTAGCTGAAGCTCCCCCTTGTGGGAGTGCTTAACCCCATTTTCCTGCTGACAAGATTGGTGGTGGCCTACTTGATTGTGAGCGCTGCTGGGCGCAGGAATAGGTTTGGAGGGGGCATTGTTGGATCTTCAAAATCCCATTGAGGCCTGATTTTTAGACTCCACAATGGCTTTGTAGCAGTCATTGACAGAGGTGCAGAGCCCTAAAGGGACCCATTTACAGATGTGGGGCTTCAGTCCATTGACAATGAGGGTGAGTAGCATTGCATTTTTGTCAGTATGGCTTTGGAGTTGCGGCAAGTGCTTGCTGCCAGGCTGCAAGGTACTCAGGGACACTGCCTGTCTGCTTGATAGTAAGCAGAGGGGTTCTCACTACAATGGGTGAGAAGGTCTTGCTGTAGCAGGATCTGGCGGCATCCCTGAAGGTGGTCCAAGTAACTTTGTGTTCTTGACTGTCCCAGTTGGTGAATCATAACACGGCAGGCCCCGTGAGGCGCCCAGAAGCGGTAGCAACCCACATGGGTTCAGGTACTTGGCAAATATGAAGGCAGGTTTCCGTGAAGTGGAGCTAAATGACAATGTTGGCCCCTTCCACGCCACCCATAAAGGACTCTGGTTGAAGGTTCAGCATATGTTGCAAGATGTCTGACTGTGGTGTTGTGACACTGGCGCTGTATTGCCCCATTCAGAGACAATTTTACACGTTTTTGAGTACCAGCTGGTCCTGATAGATAATGTAGCCCTCAGGGATGTCCCTATCAGGGATTGGGAGGAAGGTTTCCTGGTGTAGAGTAGCCATACAGCCCATAGCCTTTCCTTTCTTGGGGGAAATTTTCTTTAAGGCAGGTTGTGAACCTACCGCTGCTACCACTGTTGCAACTGAACCAATGATAGTTCAGTATTTGATTGGGGAAGACAACATCCCAATATAAAGGACAAGAATAAGAATAATAAGATAAGGTTTATTAATTGGTATTGTGTCTAATATACTATATAGGGAGAGCCACAAGGCTACCAGGGGGTGGCACAGTGGCAAGTTTCATATAAGGTTTGAGACCAAGGAATAACTTGTACAGGGATCAATGATGTCAAATTGGCAGCGCTTCTAATTAGGAGATAGTGCCTGTAACTCAACATTGCCATCAGATTGATCCATGCCATTAGATACGTCATGGGGCGACTCATTGAGCGCCCCCTGTGTATTGTGAGATATGTTAGCAGGCAAGAAGGAAATCTTGGTTGCAACACTACCAGGCAACCCTCCACCTGTTAACAATAAATCTGATCAAATAGCTGGCTGACACCTATAATTCAGGGTAAATCTGAAAGGTACCAATATAAATGTGAAATATGTACTGTTAGAGCACTTTTAATGAGTTTAATATCAATTAGCCTTGCATAACCCTAGAAGCAATGATATTATTGGCCTATAGTTAAGGTGTTACTCAATAATATGCAAGAATAGGCTCAAACTTTAGAGCATTCTGATTATTTCTGTGAGAGAGGGGGGTGTAAATTCACTGCCACCCTTGGCATTGGATCACACTATCTTCCCCAGATGTACTAAGAAAGGCCCAAAAATATCAGCCAAACCCCTTAATTCTTTAGGGGATTTGGCACACACAGTTGATGAGAGATTTGTGCTGGCCTACCCCGTGGATCCATTGTCTTTGGTTGCTCCCTCCTGAGAAGAAATGTTGGTTAATTTGGACTACTTGCTGACATGGTGTTGCCCACTTTTGAAAACCATCAGATCCAACCAATCAGGTGATGCCACATCAATGCTCAAAAGCCCAAGTGAATTTCATATGTCTGGAGTTCCCTCTGGCCAATCAGATGGGACCGCAAAAATTAATGTGAAACTTTCCAGTCCTCCTGGTTCTGATCAGCAAATTTTCTCCACTAGCCAATTGGATCCAAGTCCTGGAGTCATGTGATTTATCCCCCCTGCAAAACACTCCTTTTAACACAGCAAGGGGACCTCTAGTCCCCTGCTTGTCTATTGTTCAATTTATTAAAAGTTTAGAACTTGTTGCACTTTATTTTAAATATATTAGTTTGACTGGAACTCTGTTTCAAGTCCCTATTTTCTAAAGATTAAAGTGTTAGTTGTTTCATTAAAGCTTACCTTGTATCATCCTGTTTTGAATATGGTATCTCTTCTGGGGCCCTCTGTAGAAGCTTTGGTGTATTGCTGTTGTTTAACTTCACTTTTGCTTTCAAAAGTTGTTCTCAAACCTAACTTTTTAATCAAATTTCAATATAAAACCTACTTTATTTTTAAATTTGCTTTGAATTTCTTGCTTTCAAACCCACTTCTGTTTCTGTACTGCACAAGATACCCAAGATCATGTCCAAGCCATCCCAAACCCACTCTGTTGCTCTGGCTTGGTTCCTTACTTGTTGTTACCTCTGTTGGTCTAAATTTTATTGCTTGCAATTTAAGAAACTTCACCTTTCTTCTCCAAACTGTGAGGATTGCAGCCATGATACTCCCAGCCATAAAATTTGTTGTATTTTCCTTGGCACCCTTTTTTTTGCTCCTGTGGTCCACATTGCCAGATCTGTGGTCAAAAATCTCCTCTTCTGTGCAGCTTGTGGGTGAAGATCCTTCTAGCCTCTTGAACCTTCCCAGTGGTCTTCTCTTCTCTGGAGAGGCCATGGTTAAGAGCTTGACTTGCAACAATCTGGATCTGGATGTTGTTGATTTTGTCTTGCCTGCTGCTGTGGGTGAGAAAACATTAATGTCTTCCCTCCCTGGCCTGGAAAAGAACAATTCAGTGCCCCTTAAGGTCCCAGTGGTATTCCCTCCCGCTCCCACCCATACCCCCTGGTTGCTCGCCGGCTTGATGTTGATAAGGTTGAATGTGTACTTCCCTCAACTGACCCCCGTGTCCTCTCTGTGGTCCCCCCTTTGAGCAGCTGTCCCAGTCCTCCACTGGGAGGCATCCTGGTGGTTTGTTTCACTGGGATGGGAGCCAAACTTAGTTAGTTTAGCCCCCCTTGCTTACAGGGGGCTAGACTAACAAAGTCTGGCTCCCATCCTGGTGAAACCATCCACCAAGATGCCATCCAGTGCAGGACTGAAATGGCCACTCTAAGAGGCCTCCAGAGAGAGGCAGGCCAGTACAAGGGTTAAAATAGGCATTTAAGCCCATAACCAAGGCACCCAACAGCAACCATAAAGAACAATCCCGGGTGAAATGGGAATCCAGACTCATAGGAGGAAGTTACTTCAAGGAGGGGAGGGAGTGGTTTGAAACTAACATAAGTTCAGTTTTGTTCTGATCTGTGGAAATGGATTCATCAATGCCTGGCTCCTGGAAAGATGAGAGGTCTTCAGAATAGAAACCTATCCAAGCTGACTTGACAAATGTGTTGAGCATGATAGAAATCTGGATCAGATGCAAAAGGGAATTTGAGAGCAGGCCAGGATTGGGTAAAGAGTGTTATGCAACTGAGGAGAGTATATTCCAAATGTCTGGGGTTGTAGTTCATAGCAACAGGAAGACAGGTACCATGGTCATCATAATTGACTTATAGAAAGGAGAGAACATTCCTTAGAATGAGTTATAACAAAAAACTCCAGGCAAACAGACTACAAGAACTGAGTGGCTTCTAAGGGTCCAAAAAGGGTTTGAATCTTCTTGGATTAGATCCCAACAAAAAAACACAAGCAGACAAGCAGCAGAGCAGATGGGCCAAAAGAAAGAAGGAGGAGGAGACAACATCAGAATTCAGGACAATAGTCTGTGTTATTGAATTAGAACCATAAATAAAGAATAAATTTGCAAAAATCTGGAGTTTTATTCAATAATCAGGATTGGTAAGCAAGGAACCTGATGGCCCTTGCTTCCATTATATGTATGGGAGGGGTAATGATACTGGAGGCATTATAGGAGGGGTTTTTAGAAGAAGCAAGAGAGGACCAGTTAGAAGCATCAGCCTGTTCTACCTATGACATGGGCCCAAGAAATAGGAGCAACCAACTCAGGTGTGGGAGACAGCAGCATGGTTGGCTAGGTACATTCCAAGGACTTAGGGACAACATTATCATTGATGCTTGCCTTTGACATCTTAGCCAGAATGTCCCTAGAACTATTTTTTCCGGGCCGAGGGACCCCAGGGCCGGAGGAATTGCTCAACCAGGATTCCACTATATGTGGAATCCTATCCCCAAGTTTTTCAGGCCTCAAGCCAGAAGAATCCAGTAAAATGGGGGCCGTTTTTTTTGTTGTCCTGCCAATTGTTTTAAGGTAGGACAGCATCAAAAGAGCAAGCAATCCAACTGGATTAATGTCTCCTCCGTAATGGGAGGTGACTCCAAGGAAGTGGGAGAGTTTTGGTCGTAAAGGCCAGCACAAACGCTCATCCACAGTGTGGGTGAGGTCCTCCAGGTACAGAGAGGTTGTGCCTGGACACAGCCCGCCTTTTTTATGTCTCTAGGGAATATATCCCTGTCCAGGGCTAGCAGGACCCCTCAGAACTTTACAGCCTTAATATAAATTTAAAAACCCCATGATAGGATAGATCAACTATATTATAAAAGAAAGTGAATAGCTCAAAGATGCCATATCAAAGGCTTGGCTGCGGGATTGTTTTGGTCAAAGGTGAAAGGTCCTGCATGGCAAGGAACAAAATGAATTTCATGGTTCATGTCCACCTTTGTTGTGAGAGCATGGATAGACTGGGCTGCTTTGGTGAGGATCCTCATGCTTGGGCAATGAGGTGGAGTCTCAAGAAATTGGTGGTTAGAATGTGAAAATAGTTTCTATGCCTAGAGTTAGCTTGGAAGGTGATTGGGCTTAGGGCTATGGCAGATTAAAAATACGCTGATTATGGCATTTGCCGTAATCAGGACATCTAAGCTGTCGTGGTTTCTGATTCCCCTAGGTAAGGAGAATCCAAAAGTTTAAAAAAACGGTCATAGACAGCTTTCTGTTTTCCGGATGTGCCAGATTTTACATATTTTTTAATAAATTTTTTAATTTTAAAATAAAAGTCAATTTTGAATTGATATATTTTTATATTTGAAAGAAGTAAAATATAATTTTTATTTAAAAAATCTGAAAAAAAACACCCTTCTGTGGATGTGTACGGAAACAATTCTGGAAAAATTGTAACAGTATGATTTCCCAGAATCATTTTCTGATCTTAAATGGCTGGCTGCTTTATAAAAAAGCAGCCACCGTTTAAGATCCACCACAGTCCTAATTGGGCTGACACTTAACCTGTGTTCGACCAGAGTAAATCAATGTAGGGTTGCTCGTTTATGTTATTTTGACAGGCAACTCATAGGAATTTTTAATGTGGAACAAAATAAGTTGACACTATAAAGTTTTTGGGATTTAAAATGTAAACCAAACGGCACCTGAGTTTGACAGGTAATGAGGAAACCTAAAAATATATGCTTGTGCTTCAGTTGTAAAGTGAGCTTTGTAAAAGTTTATTGATTTGCAAAATGCAAGTAAAATAATAAGCAAGCGAATTACAGAGTGAGAGCATTAAATAAACATTTACTGGAAGCCATACTTCGCTCAAGGCAGGGATTCAATGAGGGTAAATGGTTTATCAAGGCGGTGATCAGGGAGGCGAATGCCAGTTGGCTTGTAATAGTTGAACATGAGATGCTCTATTGGCGATACAACACAAGATCTAAACATCCCAGCAGAATCAGGATCTGGGGGGGTCGTGTACAAGGCTCACTACGCTGGCGCCTTCGTGCCCTTCCCCTCCGGAACCACCTTCGGGCTGCGAGTCAATTTTAGTATCCTTTGAAGTTCCAGCTCTGCGGCAGACGGGGCAGTTGTTGGAGCCCTGGGTTAGCCATTTGTCTATGCAGGCTGTGTGGTAGGCGTGCTGACAGGTTAGGATACGAAGCTTGTCCTTATGTTCGTAGTCACTCAGACAGACCTGACAACGGTTTCCATTCAAAAAGGAAATACCAGAAGCTCCTGGGAGCAGTTCATCATAAGTAACTTCCTGGAATTGAGCGTCTATGACTTCCTGAGTGGTAGTAGGAGGACGGGCAGGCCCCAGGAAGGTCGATAGCATAAGGAGATCTTCATAGGTTGGATTGTCTCCAAAGGCAGAAGATAAGATTGGATGTGTGGCAGGATAAGTCGACCCAATAACGTAGATTACCCAACTGCGGCGCTGAGCACGCTGCCAAGGCTCCTCTCCTTCAGTTTCAGGCATTGGGGTAGGAGACCGTACTCGAGTCCTGCTAGTTGTGGAGCGGGTTCGGATAACACGCGGGTTAGGTTGGGGCTCGGGCACTACAGGTGAAGCGGCTGCAGACTCATTTTGATTAGCAGCAGGTCTGGTTGGGATACTTCTGATGCCGATAATAAGGACAGGGACCATTTCGTTGGGGGTGTTGGCGGGATTGGGCTGCCCAGTAGGGGTATCAGTCTCCATTGGAACTTGATCGTCAAGAGAGGGTGTTGCAGAAGCTTGAGTGGCGGCAGGAATTTCTGCATCAGCTTCTGCAGGGGGCTCGTTTGCTTCATCGCCCTGCTGCATCCTGAAAACTCGAAATATAGATGTTGAGCTGGGGTCCTCTTCATTATTGACCGATTCAGAAATAAGAGAAAGGCGAGGAAATGGAGATTCAGCATTTGTGCTATGTTGAAGATGTTCAAGGAAACTGTCCATAAATGATGCAGCCGTTCTAGCCGTTTGGGTGGGCTCGCCGTTGGCTGATGCCAAGTCCATACGCTGCTGATATTCTGCAGTAGTCAAGCTGATGGCGCTTGCTGCAGCAGAAAGAATTTGATTCAAAACATTGGTGTTTTCGGGGTCATGAGGTAAAAGCCCGGGCACAGCTGCAGCTCGGTGGGCTCCCCCAGGTACATTTTCGGGAAGGTTCCAAGGCGAGTTAGGAGGGGGATGACCAGCAGGCGCTTGAACTGTTGGTAGCTGAGCCATGGGCACAGGCGGAAAGGCACCTTCATTACGAATGTTTAACGTACGAGTGGGTCTTCTCCTGTTCTGGGTGGGACCAGGATTAGCAGCTCGCATTGAACTCAAGAGGCGCAGCACATTAGCAGCCTGAGTCATTTGAGAATCAGTGCTTGGCTGTGCAGTTCTAGTACCACCAGTGACTCTAGGGACCAGCACATAGGGATGCTGTGGGGTGCTTTGTGCAACCCTAACTCGAGAATCACCCCTACGAGAGCGAAGATTCCTTGGCAGATTGTCAGGAGGAGTTTGCTCCATCTGCTCCTCTCCTTCAGACTCACCTGTGTCCTGAGGCTCACGCTCAGACAAGCCAGAAAATGCCTGGCCCATGGTGATTTAATTCCTAATAATGGAAAGCTAGATCAGACTTGCTCGCATATCAAATATTTAAGAGGGCTTCAATTTTTCAAGCTAGAAAAAGTCCATATATATTAAAAATAGGGAATACCTTAATGTAGACTGGTGGTTTGGTTTAACGCGGTTAGTGGCTTTAGGAGGGCAAGCTCTGAGAAACAAGACTTCAAAAGTCGAAGCTGTCTTGTTGATTTATCTTGCAAAGACTGGTGGAGAAGGGCTTATCGGTCTCATGCTTTGTAGTCTTGGCTTTAGGTCAACTGCTTAGCAGCTGTCATTGGTTGCATAGCAGTGATGGATTTGATTGGACAATCCCAAATGTAATTTGGCGATGGTTCTGTCAAGTCTTTTCAGAAACCGACGTGAAAAATTAGGCGCATCGAGAACTGCTACGTCATGAACAGGCCTATGAGTCAATGCTGGAGAAAACTCATCAATTCTATTCCTGACAGCCTCAATAACTCCTGGCAGAGCTAATTACCCTCACCTATTATAAATACCCTCCAAGCCCAAATTGCAGGCTTCAAGGCCACAAAACAGGCAAATAACTTAAATTCTTAATTTAAAAGCCACGTGTTTGCACCCTTGGAAATGCGCCACTTTGAATAATCAAACAAAGACCCCAACGGATTTGAACTTCTCACCCCGCAGCTGCTTGTACTGTCAACCCACCAACAAAACACAAGCTGCCTTCAGCAAAGCTTTTCACTTTTCGCCTAAAATCATTTCACGACTGCTAGAAACCAACCAAGGGTGCGTTTTAAAAAAACATTTATATTTACCCGCATTCACTGAAACAAATTCGACTTATGCATCAACTTTGATCTACTAGAGTTCTATCAGCCAAGTTCCCCTTATTTCCATTACCCTTTATCTCAATAGAATCTGTGGAAATTAAGAAAAACGCCACATCTGGATTTCCAAGGATTTTTATTTGGTTTTATTCTGATCTCTGTTCTGGATTCCTTTTGGCGAAGCTGGATCAAACCACTCATGCATCATTTCTTTGTCAATGGATGAAGAGAGCTTTTTGAAGTATATATATTCTAAATAAAATCAACAGCTATAAGTTTTCAATCGAATCTAGCATATCTTTAAAAACAGTTCCACTACAATCTACTTTACCTAAATTTATGGGCCACTGTTAGTAGATCCTTTGCTCAAAAGCCCCCATTCATTATTTCTGCATACCATGTACTAGCTTGATATATTCAAGCTATGTCTTATCCTGTCATAGGCTATCCCACTGGAATATTACATCAGGCGGTGACCTTTTCTGTTGCAGGCATGACTTGCATTCTACAGAATATTATCTGGTTTAACTGATATGAAACTGTTTGAACCCATCCTTCTCAGGCTTTATGTGAAGTGATTCTAACTTTGAATTTCCTATATTTTGCTAAATGTAGTTCTATCAATTTTTTAGCTTTATTTAGCCTCTCCTGAGCAATGCAGCAAGCTCCAGTTTTTTTAAGATGCCTTATCAAACTGGACCATAGTTCATTTGCGCTGCCAACCCAAAATTCAAGTACTCCTCTCTTTTATAGTTAACCTATGAACTTATTTCTTGCATTTAAATTTTACTTAAATTGATCATACGTGTCCAATGGATTAATTCAAAGTGCATTAAATTATTTGATGACGCCGGTATATTAGTAGTGTTTACCGAAAGAGAAAAGCGACAATATCATAAAGTATCATCAGCGACAGCTGTGTTTAATTTCCAAAAATTTCTTATGTTACCTAGGGCTGCTTCAGCCAGTTCCAGCTGTGAGCCACCCGATCAAAAGGCTATTTAATCATATTTAAATAAACTATCATTTTGGCTGCGGCGGTCCAAAGCCAGAAGCTAGCTGGTGTTGGGCCGAAGCAGCCCCAATCCGAGCTAGCATACCACTTTTTGTATCGATAAGCTATAGTTCATTGGCTGCTGCACAACTATCCACTCTATCTGATGCCACAACACTCGAATAGCTGAGCCCAAATTCAAATCCAAATTTCCAACTTTTTGTCAACTTCACCCTGCAGTGTGCACAAATTCCTAACCCTTTGGCATGAAGTTAAACCCCATGGTGGCAAAAGCATAAGGCACCCAATTTATACTGCATCAGTTCAAGCAGCAGGTTCAATCAAACATTTATATCGGATCGGATGTCAAGCCTCCCAGACCAAATTTAAAAGCTAGTTTACACACCAATCATATTCAAAGGATTGCTCAATCAACACTAATTTGTAAAACAATATTTATCCAATAACAACAATAATAATATATAGCATGAACTATTCTATTGAATAATATACTGTAGCAACACAACCCGTTTGCAATTGTATGGGATGTCAAATCCAATATATACTATTTCAACCAAGACTATGACCATTTCCCCTGAAAAAATATTAAACAATTAGCTGGCATATATTATCAATTATAGCATATTCTGAAGAGGCATGGCTAGCCCCTGGTTACCCACCAAAAATTTGTGCCACCAATGCATCTGGAATGTAGCTTGCATTGCCTAATTAGAATGGAACTGAGATCAGGCAATCCTATAAAAGCTGAAAAAATACCCACTTTAGTATCTTTGAATAGGCACCGACCAAGCACTAAAATTCAATTTGTAATTGGGTTGAAGATTCAAAATTCATAACTCTACCTCATTGTTGCAGTTATACTTCTTGAAAGTATAAGATGCAAGATAAGGGAAAATGTGAATACCATAATAGTATCTTTATTTGATTTAAGAAAAGTGTTATATTGTGAAAAAGTAAGTCATATAGTGTGCATGTAGATCATGGAAGCCATGGGACTTTGGAAGAGCCCCATTTCTGTTGTAACTGTGCTGTATTAGCAGAGTTACAAGGGAAAAATGTTTAAAAACTAGATAATGGCTTTATTGAGATATTGGAGATTGTATAGTTTGAGTGAACCTTTAGAAAGAACAAGATACTCGCTGATCAATTGCTTGGATGGATAGGGATGGCTTGATCCTACTAATGAGGGAAGCACTAAACCAGGTCTGCTTCTGAATCAAGATTATTGTTAGTTCATTCTCAAGAATAACATTTCAATACTAGTATTAAAAACCCAGGAATCAAACCCTGGTCCTCAGGAAACACTTTTTACCAACCAGAATGGTCAGGGACCTGCCAACCCACTGAGTTCAGGCTCAAATTGGTAAGCTGTCCCACAACCCACCAGCTTAGTGAGAGAGATCCCTCAAATAGAGATCAGATTACTGCCAAATGTGTACCACCAAGAATCCAGACCTACACAGAGGTTGTTGCTTACCAAAAAGAGGTTAAAATGAGACATGAAGTTGAACCTGTCAATAAGCACCAGCCACTACCAGCTCCCAGTGTAAAAATAGCAATGCAATTGGCTGACTCAGGCAACATAAAGAACAGAAGCAGCAGAATGAAGCATCATCACTTCTGTTCATCAGAGCTAGCCAAACCAGAACTTGCCGCCCTCAATGCCCTGCCTCAATTCCCACAGTCATCCAGCAAATTGCTCACAGACCTGAAGTCTGCAAAAACTGAAGAAGAAAAAACTGAAGAAGAAAAAACTGATGGTATAAAACCCCTAGCAGTATGAGGATAGCAGTATTGTCATTCTGATAATAAAGATCCATAAACATTTGATTCCAGAAACTCCTATCCTATTTAGTTTTAGTAATTTTCCATTTTTACTCTAGTTCTGTAGACACTAAGTCATCCACCCTTCCTAATGACCATCTTGTGGCCCCACATCCCATGTTATACTGTTCTCCTGGATCACCCTTTAGACCCATACATTTTATCAAATATCCTCCAAACCCTGCCTGTAAATTCACTGCCCCCTTTGGCCTTGGACAGGACAGTCTTCTCCTGTTGTACAAAGAAATCCTCTTAAAGTCCAGCTAAACCACTCAATTCACTTGAGGATTTAGCCCACACTGTTGATGAAAAATTTGTTGTTGCATACCCTGTGGAGTCTCCAACCTCCACTGCCCCTTTCATGGAAGAAACCCGGATTAATTTAGATTGTTTATTAGCCTGGTGTCAACTGTTGTTAAAGAGCAGTAGGACCGCCCAATCAAATTGCTCCACATCAGTTTTACTAAAATCAATTGATCAATAAGGTTCTGAAGGCAATTCTATCCAATCAGAGGGTGGTTCAGAAATTAATTCAAAACTTTCCAACTCTCCTGACTCAGGCCAGCAAATATTCTCTCCTGGCCAATCAGACTCCATTCAGCTGGTCATGGGACAGGTCAGTGACAACTCATTCCTTTTAACATAGCCAGGGGACTTTCAGTCCCCTGCTTGTTGATCTTCTACTCACATTAAAGTTTATAATTGGTTGCAAACATTTTATTAAATTTTGTAAAGTCAGAACTCTTGCTTGGCTTTATTTATAATTTTTGAAAAAGTGTTAGATTTTATCTATACTTCTCTTACCTTCTGTTGGCCTCTTTCAAACCCGACTTCCTTCCCAAAACCCCTAAGGAAATTGTCAGTGTATAGCTTTATTCAAAAAGGTTCCCGCTCTCAAAACTCCTGTTTGAACCCAAATTTTAAGTTAACTGTTAGTATATTTAACTACTGTTACCTTAATTTTTCCTTGTTCTGCTTGACTTTGATCCCACTTTTACATCAGGACGTTGTCAAAGCCACCCAAGTCCATCCTCAAGGCTGCCCAGACCATTTTAATTATTTTAAATATAACTGGCCAGTAGCTCCTTTAATACAGGATTTTTTTTATAAAAATCAAGTTTAAAACTGCCACCCCCAGGCTCCAAATTTTCTGGAGATTGTTAAAATGATACTTCCTGTTTTCAAGTTTGTGGTTTTTTCCCTGACCCCCTTTATGATACTCCTCTGGACTACTTCCCCGGCCTGTGGTCCCACATTTTCTCTTTGTTCCGCCTAGTGAGCAACAATTCATCTAGTCTGTTGCACTTGCCTAGTAGTCTTCTCTTTTCTGGAGAGGCCCTTGTTAAGAGTCTTACCTGTGATAATCTGGATTTGTACCCCTTGGACTCCACCTCACTTGCCCCACTTGTTGAGGAGATATCTGCGCCCTCACCTCCCCCCTTGGAGGATGAGATCCTCATACCCCTGTTGGCATTTGAGGTCCTGGCTGTTACGGTAGAAAATCAAATGAAAGGAATAGTGCGCCCTCGTAAAACCTGTAATCAGCAAAGAACCACAGCCAAACCCCTGAAAGAAATTGACAACTTAAATGCTGTCATAGATAAAAAAATGGTTCAAAGCTGGAGTTGCCCAAATAGCCCTCAAAAATCTGGACCTGCCTTATTTTTCCCCAAATAATTATGACAAGAAAATTACGTGTTATATGCTATTTGGGGATGGCAGTGCTTGACCCACTGAATGCCGGAATTTTTCAAATTATGATGTCATTGACTTGAATTCCAATGCAGGACCACCAACTG
Organism: Entomophthora muscae; assembly: GCA_014839935.2. Classification (NCBI taxonomy): domain Eukaryota; kingdom Fungi; phylum Entomophthoromycota; class Entomophthoromycetes; order Entomophthorales; family Entomophthoraceae; genus Entomophthora; species Entomophthora muscae. The sequence goes on from QTSX02006414.1 coordinate 291,788, forward strand.
CTGAAAATATTCTTGCCAGCCAATCAGAAGCCACAGAATCCCCTCCTGCCCCATCCTGAACTCCCTTAAGACTTTCCAATTTCCCCTCTAGAAACTTGTTTCTTAATAGCTTAATTTTCCCTCAAAATAAAAGAAAGTTTATCCCAAAATGATGGTGTATCTGGGGCTGTTTGCCCCTGTCCTCAAAAGACTAGCCTTTGTGGCAGTCAAGGTTGCCATTGACTCCATGGCTGCAACTTGGCCCACCCTTTACATGCTGATGCCTTCAGATTCTTTCTCTAATTTCCCCTTGCAAGTCATTTGCTTGTTGACAATTTTGACCTCCATCTTCTGCTACACCACCATTGGATCCAAGATGTTGAACCTGTCCTCCCAATTTGGCCTCCTGCTTGCCAAGCAACTCACAATCTGTTTATTATATCCTCATTGTATTTCCTTGAATCACGCTGCATACCATTTCACTCTAACATTGGCCCACATCCCCTCCCGCGCCCCATGGTTACTCACTGGGCTTGCGTTGATGGGACTAAATGCCTACTTTCCCCATCTGTCCCTGGTGTCCTCCCTTTGGTCCCCCTTTAGAGAGGTCATTCCAGTAATCCACTGGATGGCATCCTGGTATTTTGTCTCACCAGGATGAGAGCCAAACTTAGCTAGTTTAGCCCCCCTCTCTCACACTTCATTGAGTTTAACCTGGAAACCATACTCATTGCTAACCCCCTGGAAAAAACTAGAGTCACTGAAACTATCAGTTGTGAAGGAAGTGGTATAAAAGGCTGCCCAGATTGTTCTGTGACAAGTACAATTATCTGCTTTCTTACCTTGTCCTGATAACCCTGCCTCTGACCCCCTGGCCTGATCGCCCAATAAAACCTGCCACTGCTGCCAGCACTACATCCACCCATCTGTTTGTAGTACTTTACGTTACTCTTACAGGCTTAATGGGCTCTATGGTACCAAACTCTGGTCCCTGGTTCTTGATTGGGCAATCCTTATCTTGTGTTATCAAGTTAGCACCTATATTATGGTAGGCACTCCCTACTGTCCTGGTGGTTACCCAACCCAATTCACCCAATGCCTTCACCTATGCCTGGCTCCCTGAAATTTTCTTTGAACCTTGTTTCAAACCAAGTCAATATTTCATTGCAAACGCTTTAAAGCTGCAGGAAAACAAGGCTCTTGATAAATCTGCACCAAAGCTGCTTCATATCAATAAGAAAAATCCCCAGTCAAAAGCTATATACAGCTAGTAGCTTTAGCCAACTATAAAGGTGCCAGGGATCTACTCATTAGGAAGTCTTTCTCCAATTGAATGGAGAAGAGCTCCCAAGTTAAACTTAACTAGAGTGGAGCCTACTGGAATTCATATCATTAACATATGAAGTAGGTGACCTAGTAATTGAAATCTTCCCAAAAAGGGTATAAAATGATTTAACCAATAGTAAACACTGGTATATCCCAAGACCAGCCAAGGGGCCTTGGGATCAATGATTGGAGGAAAGCGTGCAGTTTTGACATAGGGAGCATGGCAGTAGTGTGGGCCAAATTGGCACCAAATAGAGTCCTCAGATTTGTCAGTTGGAGTTGGATCTGGAGTTTCAAAATTCACAGTCCCCTGGCCATATCCTACTAACACACAGAAAACCCACACAAGAAGGATAGGTTTATTGTTGTTGGGGGACAAACTCAATTTATCTACTAATCAGTTAGAAATTGAAAATATAGACTTTATTTGAAATTATTGAGAGGAATAAAATTGTTAGAGCAATTTGCTCTTGAGGGAATAGTCAGCTTAAATACTGAGTAAAGATGATGAAGAGACAAGGTGGTTAACAAGGAATCCTGTAAGAGCTAGTGAAAAAGAATTGCTTTGCAGGACTGCAGCAGGCTGCAGCCTGCAATGCAAGAAGAAATAATGTTGGTTCTGATATATGGGCTGCAATTTGGTACCTTGCTTTAGATTGGGGTGGTTTCTTGGCTTGTATGTGGATTATTTCCTTGGCTTGGGTGGATTTCTGGATTTGATTGATCCTTTGGAGCCCCTGGTTGTTTGTTGGATTCCGTGTTGAATTTTATTTTACTCTGATTGGTTGGTTTTGATAGTTGAACACTTTTGGAGCCAATATTCATCAATTTAATGTTGTTTTTGTTACCAGAGGGTTTGATCGAGAGCTGGGAACCTTGGCTTATATTAGATTTCATATCAAGATTCAGTTTTTTTCTTTTGCTCTAGTTTTTGTTTTGAAAATCATTAATTAACCTGTTTAGATGATTTAAACATGTTTTTAAATTGCTTTTGTTAATTAAATTATTAATGATTGTTGTTTCTGATTCTGCATTCATTAATGCTGTTTTTTCTTAATTCTATTTGGTCCCATCATTAAGGCCAATTGTTTTTGGAGGTTTTTCCTTGTGAAAGAAATTTAATTTCTTACAAAAGGGTTGCTGGGATATGGAGCAGAAGCTTTGTCCTTTAGGCATAGCATCCAGCAGTAAGGATGTACAGGGTCCAGGAAGCTCACACTGGCCTTACTGCTGCCTGTTTAACACTTGTCATCCAATGTATCCTGCTGAATCACTCTAGAAAGCTTTGGATCTGTTTGAGCCACCTTAGCGCTCAGCTCCTCATTGTAAATCCACTGCCACCTCTGGCATTGGATTGCACAATCTTCCCCTGTTGCACCAAGAAAGGCCCAAAAATGCCAGCCAGACCCCTTCATTCTTTAGAGGATTTAGCACACACAGTTGATGAGAGGTTTGTGCTAGCCTATCCTGCAGATTCCTTGTTCTTGGTTGCCCCCTCCTGGGAAGAAACATTGGTTAATTTAGACTACTTATTAGCCTGGTGTTGCCCACTTTTAAAAACCATCAGAGCTAGCCAATCAAAGGTTGCCACATCAACGCTTGACAACTCAAGTGAACTTCAAATACCTGGTACCTCTTCTAGCCAATCAGATCAGACCACAGAAATTAATGTGAAACTTTCCAGTCCTCCTGGTTCTGATCAGCAAAGTTTTTCTTCTAGCCAATTGGATCCAGAGCCAAATGTCATGTGATCACATTTCCTTGAAACCCATTCCTTTTTATACAGCAAGGGGACTTTCAGTCTCTGCTTATCTATTTTCCAATTTATTAAAGTTTTGGATCCTGTTGCACTTGGTTTTAATTTTCATAGTCTTGATTGGACCTCTGTTTGAGAACTCATCATCTAGAAATTTTAAAAGTGTTAGTTGTTACTTTAACTCTTACCTTCTACCACCCCGTTTCAAACCCAGTACCTCTTCTGGGACTCTTGGAACAGACTCTGGCATATAGTTGTTTGTGTTTTTGCTTTTGCCTTCAACGTTTATGCTTGAACCTAAGTTTGTTAGTTGATTTAAATATAAAATTCTACTTTTACTTTGATTTTCTCTTAAAACTCTTCATTTTCAAACCTGTTTTTGCTTTCAATTGTTCCCAAGGCACCCGAGTATACCACCAATCCTTCCAAAGTCCCCCCTGTTACTTCCTGCCTGTTCTCTTTGTCTGTGGGTGCTCCTGGCAGCCTAAATTTTATTGTTTTAATCCAAAACAAAACCACTCACATTATCCAAATTTTGAGGAGAAGACAACTATGATACTCCCTGTTATAAAATTTGTGGTATTTTCCCTGGCTCCATTTCTGCTTCTCTTGTGGTCTACCTTCCCAGACCTGTGGGGAAAAATCCCCTCTTCAGCCTGGCTTGTGGGTGAAGATCCTTCTAGTCTCTGGAATCTTCCCAGTGGTCTTCTCTTTTCTGGAGAGGCTGTGGTTAAGAGCTTGACATGCAAAGAATTGGATCTGGGCATTGCTGATCACACCCTGTCTGCCTCTGAGGTGGATGTGTCTCCCATGCCTCCCCTCCCCAGTTTGGCCAAGGGCAATTCTGTACCACTTATGGCCTCTGAGGTGTTCCCTCCCACTCCCACCCACACCCCTTGGCTGCTCACTGGACTGATGTTGATGGGCTTGAATGCTTATTTCCCTTGAATATCCCCTGTGTCCTCCTTGTGGTCCCCTCTTTGAGTGGCTGTCCCAGTCCTTCACTGGGCAGCATCCTGGTGGTTTGTTTCACTGGGATGGGGGCCAAACTTAGTTAGTTTAGCCCCCCTCTCTCACACTCATTATCTTCTCATCCATTCTCCCTCCCCATCACACTTTCTCTTCATGTAATTGCAGGCCCCCACACTTTCTTTGCAATCCTTAAACAGCCCATCTTGTCACAAGTGAAAAATTTCTAATATCAATTATCAAGGAAAAACCCCAATTACAAGATTCAAACCCTGGGACCCTGCAGTTGCCAGCCTGCGGGCCCAGCTGCCCGTGTTTTTTGGGCTTAAATCAGAATTAGATTCAATTTCAAAAAGACCTCCAAAAACATCCAGTGTGGCACATTTTATGATTGAACCCTGCCCTCTGAGGGATCCTCTTAGCCTAGTCAATATGAGCGCCAATCCAAGCAATATTCTTATAATAAATTGGGCCACCACCACTGGAGTACTGCAGAAATTTCCCCCAAGAACAAGGGCTGTCAAATGATGACAAATCCCATATCTCAAAGAAGGAAATTGAGATTCCCCATCCAAGCCCAGCCAATAGTGAATTGTCTACATTAGATGCCACCAAGGATTTCCAAACTCTGGTGAATGCTATCAACTGGACCACAAGAGTTTGCAAAAGTTTTCACAGTTTTGATGAGCATACTTATACCCAGGAGATGACAAGAAGATGCTCATTGCCATCCTTACAATATAGTGTTATGAATCTTGGGTTCATGCAGGTCTTACCCTACTTCCTTTTAGCACTTTACCATTTTCAATTTGATCTCCCTGGGTTCATCCCCACTTCCCATCAAGCCCAAGAAAATGCAGACCAACCATCAAAATTATTATGTCCTCCAGGTGTAAATTCACTGCCACCTCTGGCTTTGGACCGCTCAATCTTTCCCCGTTGTACCAAGAAAGGTCCCAAAATGCCTGCCAAACCCCTTCATTTGTTGAATGATTTAGCTCACACAGTTGATGAGAGGTTTGTGCTGGCTTATCCTGTGGAATCCCTGCCTTTGGTTGCTCCTTCCTGGGAAGAAACCCTGGTTAATTTGGACTACCTATTAGCCTGGTGTTGTCTGTTTTTAAAAACTATCAGAGCCACCCAATCAAGTGTCGCCACATCAATGCTTGATAACCCAGTTGACCCCCAAATGCCTGGCATCTTTTCCAGCCAATCAGATTTGATTTTGGAAATTGGAGTAAAACTCTCCAGTCCCCCTGAGCCCATCCAGCAAAGTTTTGTACCTAGCCAATCAGGCTCACCCCCAACTGTCATGTGACCAGTTTTTTGCAATCCATTCCTTTTAACCAAGCAAGGGGACTTTCAGTCCCCTGCTTGTCTATTTTCCACTTACATTAAAGTTTGGAGTCACCTGCACCTTAATTTTCTAATTTTGAGTTGCCTGGAATCAGTTGCGTCCCTAAAGCTCAAAATATTAGAGTGTAGCCCCTGCCCTAAGCTTACCTTTAGCCAGCTGGTTTTGAACCCGGCTTCTCTTCTGGCTCCTTGTACAAGTGTTCTTTCACTTAGTTGTTGTCTCTTTTGCTCTTGCCTTCAAAATCAAAGTTTAAAGCTCAAAATTTCAATTGAATTTTCCTATAATTTCTATTATTATCTCAAATTTTCCTTTAAAATTCATTGTTTTCAAACCCAATTTTGCTTGCAGTTATAATCCAAGGGCCCCAAGACAACAGCGAGGCTACCCAAACCCGTTCTGCTGTTTTCCCAAGGATTTTCCAAAGACTACCCTAGTCTTGCCATTTTCTCTCCGTTTTCTTCAGAAACTATACCATCCTACCCCAAATTTTGTGCTGGTTCCTTCTATGATACTGCTGGCTCTTAAATTTGTTGTCTTTTCCCCGGCTCCGTTTCTCTTGCTTCTGTGGTCCACCTCCCCTGACCTGTGGGGTAAAATCTCCTCATCAGCCCGTTTGGTAGGTAGCAACCCTGCCAGTCTCTGGGACCTCCCCAGCAGTCTTCTCTTTTCCGGAGAGGCTGTGGTTAAGAGCCTGACGTGTGATGATCTTGACCTGGACATTGTGGAGCTTGCTTTGCCTAGTTCTGAAGAGGTAGTGCCCCCCACACCTCCTCTCCCCTCCATGGTTCAGAAGAATGTGGTAACCCCCGGGTCCTCCAAGGTGGCCTCTTCCGCTCCTACTCGCACTCCCTGGTTGCTCACTGGTCTGATTCTAATGGGTTTGAACACCTACTTCCCCCAGTTGTCCCCGGTGTCCTCCCTGTGGTCCCCTCTCCAAGCGGCCGTCCCAGTTGCGCACTGGATGGCATCCTGGTGGTTTATTGCACCAGGATGGGAGCCAAACTTAGTTAGTTTAGCCCCTCTCTCTCACACCAGGAGCTCCCTATAGCCTGGTTTGTTTTACATAGTATCCTTCAAACCCAGATTATTCAGAGTTTACCTTAAAGAAGATCCTAATTTATGACCCAGAAGCCTGTACTAGAGAAACAGAGCTTATTGGTTATGAAGGAACTTGGATCACCATGTCATCCTTGCTATTCCACGACAAATAAAACTACCTGCCCATGTTTTGGTACCAATGACTCCTCCTTTGACCCTTCAGCCCAACCACCCAAAAGAATCTGTTGCTACTAGTTAGTCCACCTCCACCCAGATATTTGGAGTCCTTTACATCACTCTAACTGGCTTAATTGATTCTATGGTGCCCACCAGCAGACCCTGGGCCATCATTGGGAAATCACTACCCTACATTGTAAAGTTAGCCCTCATTATGTGGTGGGCCCTTCCTTCTGGGCCTGTGGGCTGCCTGCCCGCAATTTCTAAGGAGCCTACCACAGGATGGATACCTGACATATCTATCCCCACACATAGATTATGAGCATCTCACACAGAAACACAATTGCCTTGGGCAGGTGTTCCTGCCTTAAAAATCAATCACCAAACAATCTCTGGTGTAAAGTTCCAAGTACTTCTGCAAGCTCTGGACAGGGATATATTCCCCAGAGTCACAAAAAAGGCAGGCTGTGTGCAGGCACAACCTCTCTGCAACCTGGAGGGCCTTGCCCACATGGTGGACAAGAGTTTTGTACTGGCTTTTACAGCCAAAACTCCCCCATTTCCTGGAGTCTCCTCCAAATAAAGAGGAGACCTTAATTCAGTTAGATTGTTTGCTTTACTGGTGTTTTACTGCCTTAAAACAGTTAGCAGGACAACAGAAAAACACAGGGCCCATTTTACTGGGTGTGCCTAACCTGCAGCCTGGGAACTTTGAGGATAAAATTCCTCAATTAGTAGAATGTCGGTTGAGCAATTCTCCTGGCCCTGGGGTCTCTCAGCCCAAAGAAAATAGTTCTAGGAAAATTCCAGTGGTGACGTCAAAGACAAGAATTATGGGTAATGTTGGGCCTGAGTCCCTGGAATGTACTTAGCTAACCAGGTGGCCGCACCTTGCACTCAGGCCTGTTGCCCATATTTCTTGGGTCCAGGCCATGGATAAATTAGGCCACTACTTCTAACTGGTTCCCCTTTGTTGTTTCCCAAAACCCCCTCCTATAACACCCCTTCTACCTGTGGGGTTCTTGGTTGCCAGTCCCCAAAGTGTGACCTGGGTCATAGCCAGGGACTGGCTTGGAGGAGTTGTCATTTCCCAGCAGTGGTGAGTGGTTTTCCAGAAGCTTGTACTTAGCCTGCATAACTGCAAACTCTTCCAGCACTTTTCCAATTACTAGGCGGGCATCCTCACCATGCACCTGTACTTCAGCAGGCGCTAACCCCTCTGTGGGCCTGTACCAGTCCTTTAATAACCTAGTAAATTCATTCCCTATAAACTCCCCTCCCCTATCTGTCATCTCAAGATGCCTAGTCAATCTCTCCCACTCCTCCTGGTAAGACTTACTGGTGGCAAATCTCTGGCAACTTTGATAATAGGTATCTTCTTCCCCTTGACTAGGGTAAAAGATCTGGGGTAGCTCACTAATAGGGTCTTATATTCTGATTACTGAAAATTTGGGCAGGGGCCATAATAGGCTTTTATTCACGGTCAGAAGAAAGATCCCCTTAGAAACCTTCTGATATGATGCCTGGTTAAGGGAAACAATATGGGTTTGTCAATACTTGTAGTCCTCTAACAATCTCTTGGAATCCTTGTACTTGATCTTGGGCTCCTGCACCTTTGTCTTGAGCTCCTGTGTTCTGTTCTGACTCTGGCTCCTTATCCTCATCTCTGGATTCTTTATTCTGGGCTTCTGCACCATTAACTTGGTCTTCAGCTCCTTCTGTATTACTTGTGGCCTTTGTAATCCACTTGATCCAGTCCCTGAAAAGCCTCAGATAGCTCTTCTTTTTATAGCTCCTTTTCCAAGTCCAAATTTCCTCTCAGAACTCTTGTTTTTCAAAGCTTAAACTATCCAGTTTTTATTCCTCTACAATATATTAAACTTTAGAGCTTAATTAAGCCAATGAAAGCCCTGAATTTTCCGCTTCTGCACCTCATTTTTTAGGCTTTAACTCTCAAGTTAAAGCCCTTAAAACACTGATTAAATAAACTCCAGCTTGCAGCCAATCATACGCCTTAATACAATGGTTTTGCCAAACAGTTTACCCAAATGACTTGTTCTTGACTATGGTTCAAACTCAAAGCTGTCTCGCTCCAGGTAAACAGTTGCTCCGCGTTCTGAACAGTTTTGCTATGATTCCTGTCACGTTTCTCTGGCAAATCTCAAGAACTTTTACCTATGTTTTACATAGGGGATTTTCAAACCCTTGATTCTTCAACATTTCTCTGTATTTCCCTAAATTTTCTTCAACATTTTGCGCCTTCAAACCTGCCTGTTGCTTGCCTCTCAACTCTCCTAGTTGTTCTCGGCAAAATTTGCTTATTTGCCCTTACAGTTTCTCTGTCCTGTTTCTGGCTTCTTTCTGGCTTCTTTCCACTCAATTTAAACTCTATAAATTTACAGTTTAAATAGCGTAAATAATTTATTTCTCTCTTTCTTTATATTTATATGATATTGAATTCTTTTATATCATATCTTTGGCAGCTTAAAATCCTTATTTAACTGCTTCTTATATTAATATTTCCTCTTCTAAGACACCAAAATCAGCATTCCAGCCTCTATATCCAGTCTGGCTAGCCCTTATAAGATATCTTCTAGCTTCATAGCTAGTCCTGCACTATCATCTTTTAGTCCTTCAACCAGCTCTTCAGCTTAACCAGCCATCAGTCCATCTTAGTCCACAAACAGCTTCTTTCAGTCCTCAACCAGCTTCTTTCATCACCAGTCCTCCAGCTACTTCTTCATCATGATCAGCTACTCCTGAATCATGATCTTTCAGTCCTTTAGCTTATACTCACTAGGAACCACCTTGGTTCCACCTGCACAATGAACCATTTTGGTTCCAAACTTCAATATTAACCAACAGTTCTTCAACTAGTCTTCACTGTGACCAAACAGTCCTTCTTACTAGTCTTCTCTGCTGATTCTGTGAACCACCTCAGTTCTTTATCTCAGTCCCCGTTACCAGAACCTGTAGACCCAGGCATGAGTCTACATTGAACTGGCATTTGACTGGGCCCTCGCAAGTGGCAATCCACTTAGGCCATCCAACCATAGATCAATAAAGTCTATGCCGTTGTTTTTACTCACCCAGGTGATTAAGTCTGGGCTTTCAGTTGCAGAGTAATCAGCTCCACTTCCCAGAGGCCTGATCACACAAAGTTCTGCAGCTGCTTCCCCAAGCAAACTGCCTTGATGACACCTTCAAGCAAATCTATACCCTCCAATGCTCACTCTGGGTTCTCCCCAAAGCTCACATGGGGACATAAACAAGGACACCCTACAAGTCCGTTAGGTAGAATGCTTGATCACAGACCTCCTGTAAGTGTATCAGGGTATTTAGAGCCCTCAGAGCTCTTCCCCTCCCTGGAAGCTTGCGCTACCTGCCAGGGGCCCAAAACTTACAGCTCTGGTAGGCAAGCCCCCTATCATGCTGGCATACACTTCTACCCTGGTAGCTTGAGTTACCTGCCAGGGTTTAAACATCTTCTAGCCTGAGTAGCACACACTAACCATCAGGCTGGATCACTCCCCACCCCAAGCAGCTAAAGTTCCCTGCTGAGCTATCTTATTCCTCACCCCTAGCAGCTACAGTTCCCTGCTGGGTGAGGACCTCTATCCCACAGCAGCCAATATCTTCTGCTGGGTGGAGACAACATCTGCCTCTAGTAGCCTCTACACCTACTAGCTAGGCTTTACCTTCCCTAGTAGCCATCTTTCCCTACTAGGCCTCTACCTGTAACAAATCAACAATACATTGTCAATCTTCAGCATAGTGTCTTTATTTGAAGCCAAATCAACCCTCACCTGCAAAACCATTTACATATGGATCATCACAGTACTTTTATCCCTTCTATGCATATAACAAAAGCAAGGGCCATCAGGTCCCTTGCTTACCAATTCTGGTTATCAAATAAAACTCCTGATTTTGTAAATTTGTTTGTATTTTTATAGTTTTATTAGATAACTGAGATTATTGCCCCAAATCCTCCCATTGTTTCCTCCTCCTGCTTTACTTTGGTACGCCTGCCTTGCTGCCTGTCTGCCTGTGTTTTGTTGAGATCTAATCTGAGAGGATCCAAACTCAGTTCAAACCCTTGGAAGCATCCTAGTTCTCACAGTCTGCCTGCCTGGAGGGTTTTATTAAAACTTCTTCTACAAAATGTTGTCTCCTTTACTGAAGTCACTTATGGCAACTATGGTACCCAAATTCCTGTTGTTATGGACCACAACCCCAGGCATTTGGAATAGACTTTCTTTGGTTGTACAAAATTCTGTTCCCAATCCTGGTTGGCTCTCCAATACCCTTTTTTATTTGACCCAGGTTCCCACCATCATTAACACACTTGTCAAGTTGTCTTGGGTAGGTCTTTATCCCAAGGACCTCTCACCCTTTCCAAAGCCAGGGACTGATGAATCCCCTTTCCCGGATCCACATGACACCAAACTTATGTCAGTTCCAAATCACTCCCTTCCCTCCCTGCATCAAATTACTCCTCTGGATCCAGATTCCCCTTCAACCCAGGATTGTTCTCTGTGGTTGTTTGCTGGTGCCTTGGTTATGGGCTTGGATGCCTATTTCCCTCCCTTGTCTCAGCTGGCCTCTTTTGGGAGGCCTCTTTGAGCGGCTGTGATGGTCCACACGGAAGTGGTTTTGTAAGCAAGGTATGATTTGGTTTCAAATAAAGGCTCTATGCTGAAAGTTGGTCATGGATAATGGATTTGAGACAGGTAGAGGCTTAGTAGGTAACTTAAGCTACTAGAAAAGGTAAGGCTAGTAGATAACTTTGGCTACCAGGAAGGATGTTGTAGGCTAGTAGGTAACTGGTGACTACTAGAGATGAAGGGTGATACAGCCTAGCAGGTAACCTTGGATGCTAGGATGTTGGTTGAGAGGTTTGAACCCAGCAGGTAACATTGACTGTTTGTGGATGGTCAGGTATCTCCACCCAGTAGATAACATGGGCTACTATGGTGAGGAATGGAGTAACCCAGTAGGTAACAGGTGGATACTGGAGTTTTTAGGACAGACAGTGCAGTAGGTAAAAAAGAGCTACCAGAAAAGGATGTGCTGAGGCAGCTCAAAAGGATCCCTTGGCCACTTGAAGGAGGTCTGTAAGTGGGACCCTTAATTAATGGACTGATAAGAGGTCCTTGTTCATGTTTCCCTGGAGGCTTTAAGAAAGTCCTGAAGCTATCATTAGGGGCATGGATATGCTCAGGGGTTTCATCAGGGTGGCTGCTTGGGGAAGCAGCTGCAGAACTTGATGATGATCAGGCCTCTGGGAAGTAAATTTGGGTACTTTGGGCCTGAAAGCTCAGGATTAACCACCTGAGTGATTAAAAACAACTGCATAGACATGAGGATTGTCTATGGTTGATGATCTATAGTGGTGGTCACTTACAGGGGCCCAGTAAAATGCTAACCTACTCAAGGAAGTCTTATTGCCTGAGACTGGGACATTAGTAATAGGTTTGAAAGTTGGAACCAAGAAGTGGTTCATAGGGAAAGATCCCAGTTAAAACTAGTGAAAAAGAACTGGATAGTCATAGTGAAGACTAGTTGAAGGACTGGAAGATCATGTAGCCTAGGTGGTTCATAGTGAGGAAAGAAACCTAGGAGGGTTATAGTGAAGATAGAACCTAGGTGGTTCATGGAAAGGACTGGCTGATAGACTAGCTGGTGAACTAGGCAGCACTAGCTGATGGACTAGGAAGGACTAGCTGAAGGTCTGAAAGATCATGGGGCAGGACTAGCTAGAGGTCTGGAAGATTATGAAGCAGGACTAGCTGGAGAACTGAAAGTAGTTTAAGAAGAACCAGCAGCAGTAGAGGCAGGAGCAAGAATGCTGGCTTTAGACTATGGAAAGCAGAATTATTAAGGAGAAAGAAGCAGTAAAAGAATTAATTAAACTGCCAAAAGATATGATAAAAAAGATTGGAATAAATATCATATATGAAAAGAGAAAGGAAAAAGGAAATATTTTCAGAAATTGAAGTGTAAATTTATTAAGTGTTGATTGAATGAAGGAGAGCCAAAGAGATGGAAATGGGACAGAGAAAATGTGAAGACAAAGGCTGGAGTTTTGCTGAAATAGTTGAGAGAGGCAAGAAGCAAGCGGCGGACAAGTTCAAAGTGCTGAAATGTGGAGAAAATGCAGAGAAACGTTGAAGAATTAAGGGTTCAAAAATCCCTTAAGTAAAACATATGTGGAAGCACCTGAGTTTTGCCAGAGAAATGTGACGGGAAACACAGCAATTTTTTTTGAAACTAGAGCAGTTGTTTATCCAGAGCAAGACAACGTTGGGTTTGAACCAGGGTCAAGAGTGAGTCATTTAGGTAAACATTTTGGTAAAACCATTAAATATGGGCGTTTGATTGGCTGCAGGCCAAAGCCTATTTGGTCACTATTTTAAGGGCTTTAACTGAAGGATTTAAGCCTAAAAATAAGGGAATTAAGCAGAAAAAGCAGGGGTCTAATTGGCTAAAGTAAGTTACAAGGTTTAATATATTGTAGAGAGAGAAAAACTGGATAGTTTAAGCCTTGAAAAACAAGAGTTCTGAGAGAGATTTTGGACTGAAACAAGGAGCTATAAAAGGGGAAGCTATCTGAGGCTTTTCAGGGACTGGATCAAGTGGATTATAAAGGCCACAAGGACTACAGAAGAGCTGAAGACCAAGATAAAGGTGCAGAAGCCCAGGATAAAGAAGCCAGAGCTGAGGATAAGGAGCCAAAGTTGGAACAGAACACAGGAGCCCAGGATTAAAATGCAGGAGCCCAAGACAAAGGTGCAGGAGACCAAGATCAAGTACAAGAAGTCCAAGATATTGTTAGAGGACTCCAAGTATTGGCAAACCCATATTGTTTCCTTGACCCCCTGGGCCATATACCAGAAGGTTTCTAAGGAGATCTTCCTTCTGAGAGTGAATAAAAGCCCATTTTTCCCCCTATACATATTTCTGAGATACATTTCCCCTTACTAGAGAATGACAACCCCTTCCAGCCATCCCTGGATATAACCCAGGACACACCATGAGGACTGGTGAACAGAAACCCCACAGCAGCTATTCTAGTGCTGCATTGGATGGCATCCTGGTGGATGGTTTCACCAGGATGGGAGACAGACTTTGTTATTCTAGCCCCTCTCTCTTACATCTGGTATGCCTCCCTAGCCTCTTTCAAATCCTTGCCCAGATAGGTTTTTGCCATATCCCAATCTCCCCAAGGGTCCTCTGACATAATTTCAGGGATTTATTCCATTAAGGCTATACCCTCCCCCTGGGTTCCCCCAAATTCAGATATATCCTGCTTTAAATAAGCCATTTGGGAGTGGAAAAGATATCTGAAGGGAAGGTAGCAACTGTTGTAAGGGATATTTTTTTGATAACTCAGGCGGCTATCTTGTACCTTTTGGGTATACTCATCTGAGACCCTCCTGTTGTTGACCCTTCCTGGGGTTCCACTAAATGGTTGAGGGTATGTCAAAGTTTTTGGCTGGGAAAGCTGGTGATTTTGAGCCATCATTGAGTGAATTGAACTTGAACTTGAACAGAACCAACTCAGATCAGAGCAGAATTGTTGTGTTCAGCTCCTGGGGACAACATCCAGGAGGACACAGCTGAAAACCTTTATAACAAAAGGGTTGAGGCTCTAAGATTGCCAAAGGTTAGCCTCCAGGGCAAAATTAAGGGCACATACCTTAATTTCCTGGAATAAACAAAGAAGAGTTCCTTTTGGCAAGAAGGAAGGGAAAACTTGAAGATTATAAAAGCCAACACAAATTTGGATAAACTTGTCTCTATTAGGAGATATGATTCTACTTAAATAGTATACTGAGCACTCTGATCCTTCACTAGGTAGACAGTCTGGCTGATGAGGTCATTCCAAACTGAACTTGCACCAGGATCCGTCAAGTGCAGGTAGGGTAACCTGGAATGGGTGAAAATTGATGTTGACCCATTTAAGGAAGGTGAACAAACTCCAAAGTCAAAAGAAAATCCAACCAAGTCTTTGCAGGTATCAATATTTGAAGGCCATATCAAAACAGCATGAATGATGCAATTTCCAACAAGGATCAAAGACCAATGAATCTATATCAAATTACAGTAGATTGGGGTCCCCCTATTCCACACTGAGCTGAGTTGATCTGGGTTGAGTTTGGGTTTGCTTTGCTTAAGGGTGGATCAAGTTTTCTTGTGGCCGCAGCTTCAAAGGCTGCTATATTGTCAATTGGTTCTGATCCCACTCTGCTGGGAAGGGTTCACTCTTGGCCAGTCAGGAGCATGCCTGGGTACCATCCTGGATCACCTGAGCCGTTCCATGGGAATGTACCCATTATAGCTTAAAGTACAGCCAGCTCCCTCTGCTATAATGTTATAACCTTGGTTCCATAGCCTCAGCTTTCTGTAGTGGCTACCGGGAACCTGATGAGCAATCCTGGAGATATCATTATCTCTACCTGGCACAGTCAAGCACTTCACCCCTACAGTGATAAACATCTGCACCATATTTGGCAGTTGGCTGGTGTCAAACAGCTACCTGACCCCCAGCAAAGCCCTGCACAAGCGGCTCTGTGCCACTCAATCTGACTTTCCCACCACTCCAAGCCAAATGTGAGAGCCATCTTGGATCCCCAAACAAGGCAGCAAGAACTATCAGCAATCCTCACTCAGGCCAACTCGGGTTAGCGCTTGGCTTTTTAGCAGGATCAAGCCACCCCACACAATTCAACTGAGCCATCATCTCAACTTTTTCCCTTCAATGTTCCACCAGTACTATATAATCCCATACATCCCAATAACGGTATCATCTGGTTCCCAATGGTTTCCCCTGTGCAGCTCTGCTTTTGTAGCGCAGTTACGGCACTAGCTTAACCTTAAGGTCTTCAGCTCAGCCAAGCCACCTCTGATCCCCAGAATCAACTTCTGGTTAGCCATATTCACGGGTATGGATTGCCCTTCCTGGTTGGTTGAGCAAACTGTCTGGGAAACTGAGTCTCTGAATCTGGTCTGGGCAGGTTGACCTAACCAACCTAGGGTAAGATCCTCTCTGCCATTGCCATGGCTATTGGGGTAAAAGATGTGTATTTGGAGAGCTTTTCACTGATGGATCTGATCCTTATTCAACTGCCAGGCAGGGTGGCTGGAGTACAGTTGTAAAGATAGATCCAGGCAGGGGGATATGGTTGGGAATCATGCTGGCCATGATATTTTGATATCACCTGAAAATTGTGATGGCTGCAAAGATGTGGCTAGCTTTGTGTTTGACTTCAATAAAAGCCATGTCTCCTTAAATGGGGCTTTACCAATGTCCATGCATTCCAGGTTCTATCCTCATGATCTATTCCGATCCTAGTACCATGGCAGGACATTTCTCCCCCTCTACCTTCCTAATGGGCGATCAGCGTTCTAACTAGCTATATAAGTGCTGCTCCACTCTCTAATAAAATTAAGTTTATCTACACTTGTGCTGGTTTTATCTGCTTCAGTGCTTATCTCCCCTTTGACACAAAGGGAAAACTCTTCTTCCTTTGCTTTCCAGAAAATTGATGTACATCCCCTAAATCTTGCTCTGAAGACTAACCTTTAGCTAGTTTGAACCCAACCCTTTCGTTACAAAGGTTTCCCGCCGTGTCCTCTTGGATGCTAAACCCAAGTGCCGAACACGGCAGATACTCTGCAGGTTGGGTTTGTTTAAGCTACCCAGGTCTCTGCGACTTTCGGTACATCTGGCAGCCTTTCAGATATAGCCTTTTTGGCTCTACAGTGAAATTCCAACGTAGGTATATAAGTAAAGTATCCCTATAAAGCTTGATGCTTGGAAGGGTTGATGGTTGGGGGTTCCCTGGCTGGAAAATCACTTAAATTGGTCGTATAAGGGGAAGTTTTAAAACCAGGGCGGCTGAATGAAAGATCGAAATAAAGTATGGTGCACTTCTTTGGGGTTCTGGTATAAAGCTAGAAACTTTATTTATCCGTGGAGCAACCGATAGCTGGATCAAGGATGCCAGGAAATGAATCGGTAGAGAATCATCCTGGCCCGATAAGTTTAATTAATGGGGGGATTCGATATTCAACTCGGGCGATAATTAATCGGGTTCCCAGCTTAAAAAAATAGCAGTCCAGTCCTGCCAGATTCGAAAAGTTTATACTAGTAAAGAGTTGGGATGATCAGCTCTCATTCTGCTTCACGTATGTCCTTGTTGAATCTCGCCAAAAGAAGTTTTGCTGCCGTCCGCCTGACCAGCGAGCTGCGCTGCACGTATGCCACGAGGTCCTTCTTTGTTGGGAACTTGGCCTGGGCCACTACTGAAGATCAGTTGTCTAGCCATTTCCAGAGAAAAGTTAGAGTGCACAGTGTTAAGCTTCCCAAGGATAGCTTGAGATCGTGGTAGAGGGTTCGGTTTTATTGAGGTCGAGGAAGAGGATTACCAGAAGGCTTTCTCAGAGTTTAATGAAACTGAGTTCAACGGAAGATTGATCCATATCAAAGAAGCTAACAACGAGAAGCCTACCTACTAAAGCTAAGCCTCATAATATCTTTAAAGTTAAATAAAGGTATTTAGATTACTAGTCATCTTGGAACTTCGTGGGATGTTATGTTTTCACAAGTCCTTTTTTATGCTAGTACGAATAAACTGTCTTGATTACAGCCTAGTTCAAAGCCTTAATGGATCATTCTTTCATAACCTTTGCTTTTATTAAAGCTATTTTAATTGGCAATCCCTGAAAATAAACTATTTTTTTAACTTTCCAAAGTCGAAAATACTTCTTATTGGGGTTCTCCTAGATATTTGTATCTGCTAGTACCAATTGAGTGGTAGTTAATCTAGAATCCTGCCTTTCTTTCACTTTCTCACGAGTACTTTTTTGTGTATCTAGCTAGGGTTTCAGATGTAAACTTCTGTTTGATACCATTCTTAAACGAGCTGTTAAGTTTATCACATGTGTTTCAGCTTTAAAAGCACTTCCAGATTGAACTGTTCTGTTTCGGTGAAAGGATTGCAGATATCAAACCTGCAATGCCGACCCATGCCGCTTGTCGACTAAATTATGAAACAATTCCATGATCAACTCGGCTATTTAGTTTGACGCCATTATAGCAGGGCTCACTGAATTTATCACGCCGATTCAACGAAGTAAATGTTAACTATATTTGACGCAGTGAAAATTATGGTGGCCTACATTCTACACTTTTCGATAAGAATTTTAATTGTTATTAGAAAGATCCAAGAGAAAATTATAGCAAAGCTATAGGTTTCAAAAGTACAATTTCCAATAGTTCTGAAGCTACAGTTGATATTCTACTTTTAGGTTAGCTATTTTAGATAATGCCGCTTGGGTAAAGGTTTGCTTTATGCGTTCTAGAAATTGAAATGTGATTTATGCGTTTCAATGACAAACCTAGCAGGTATTTAATTTAAAAGATTGTTTAATAGCAACCAAACCAAAGTTGCAAGCTGCACAACGCGTCAAAATCCTAAACCAAGTATACCCCTGGTGGAGGTAGTAAGGGACTGTCACCTTTGCAAGGCCCTCTACTGTAAACATTTGGCTAATACCTTACTAGTAAAAAGAACAGTGAAGAAGGCCGTGTGTAAATTCAGTAACAACTCAGGCATGGCTGTCAGGTGCCCAGTAAAAAGGTGGTGGTAAAGGTTGGGTCTCTTAGGAGCAAAGACAGAATAATGACTGATGGTGTCAAAGTAAACCAGGGATCAGGTCTCCTGGGGGTAGGTCTCTTTGAGCCACCTTTTTCCTGAGGGCTAGGCTAGTGTTAGTTCTTCCTTACTGCATTGATCAAAGAGATGAATCACAATGAAGCTGTTAGAGGCAAGCACATTCCACACATGATGGAGTCCTTTGCAATAGTGCACCAAGGCCTCAAAAAATACAATGGTTGGGAGCAACCCCCACTTAGCGCAGCAACTCAGGGGGGTTCAACCTCCACTGCCTCATCCACCAGTAGTCTGGCACCCTGCAGGTTTACCCAAGGTGGGTAACAATCAAAAGCTAAAAGTATCCACCTCAAAAAAGAGGGGGGAAGGGGAACACACCACACATATTTCAATCATAAAAAGATGGCATCAAAGATATATGCATCTTCTTCATTATTTCCAGCCAAACTTGATATCTGTATTGTTATTGATGGAGCAGATCTTCAAAGATCCCCCTAAATCCCAAGTCCCCCTTCTGATGGGGTTCCATAAAAGATTAAACATGCTGTTGAGTGGAATCAGCTTTGACCTTGCTGACCAGCAGCTCCAGGGGCTTATAGAAGCTAAAGATCTGAGGCATGGTAGCTTCAATGATATAATCTTTACCCAGGCCTTTGAAATCAACTCACATGGACAAGATAGATCATCTTTGAATGCAGCTGGGAATCCCTGATTGTGAATAACCACAAGAGCTGAACAACTGGTATCTTTTAAATATAATCATATAAAAGAATAGAAGTGTACACCTACCATCAACAAACACCAGCCATCTTAGGCTGAAATAAGGTCATCAGCATTTAGATTTTTCCTGATTGATTCATCAGTAAGTGATTATGGGTGAGGGGCCAACTTGAAAAAAACTCACTCCTAACCCGGAGAGAAGGATCATCCAAATACCAACTGATTGGTATGGGAATAGCCACATTAAAGTTCTTTAGTAGAGATGAGGCTACAGAGATAAGATGGATGTAACCATTTAGATCATCATATGAGATCCCAACACCAACTAGAAGACTCATTTATTGCCCAGAACCTCCAAGCACTGCCAGTCTGCTGAGTAGGGGGTGGGAGAAATCTTCTTCCTGGCTATAATAATGGGAGAAGAGGCTGTAAACCAAATAAGCTCTGTGATAAATCTGGTCTCTGACTGGGGGCTTAGCAAGATTGAATTAAATTTTAACCTGTATAGACCCCTGTCAAAAATTCTTTCAGAAAGTTTATCAGTAAGGCCAACCCCCTCAGAAGCTTGATCCACTGAACAGCAAAGCTGTTCAGAAAATATAGGGTTTAAGAGAAGCATAGTGAAATATCTTAATTTAAATAAGCCAAGAGGGGAAAAAGCTCTATAATAGCCATTTAAGGGGCCTTTAAAGTAGGGCTGGGATATTTATGGTGACCCCAAATTTTAATTAAAATTTGATCACATAGTTGAAAGTGGACCCAGAACATCAGCTTTAATCACCACAGCATGAACCCAGGCAACTTGGCTAGGTTCTAGATCTGGAAACTGTCTACAGCAGGCTGGATCACTAGCATAGAGCAACCACCTCAACTTCTTCAGCAGTAGCACCTCCAGTAAAAACTCCACAAGAAATTTGCATACCACTCAATAATCCAGGTAGAGCCCCATGTATTTAATAACAACTTTCAAGCTCCCTTTCATTGATTATTCTCATACTGTATAGATGGCATCACCATCTTTGGTTCACTCTGGAGACCCCCTGGAATTTTTAAAGACTAAGAACATCAATAAACTTATGGCTTACCCTTTTCATTATTAACATACAGATATGTCATACTACTGGGTCCCAGAGCTGGCTGAATCCCAGTAAACTAGTGTATTATTGTAAATATGAACATACTCATGTTACCCAGTAATATTAAAAGGGTAGATCTTAACAATGCCCACTTGTTGTCTATAAAAAAGAAAAAAATTCCCATTATAACTTATAATAATCAACTATACAGTATGGGCACCTGCTATGAACTTCACCATATAACTTGGTGCTGGAATAGCTAAAGGAAAATATCACCATGTAGGTCAAGTGATCTCAACCCTTTCTGTGAAGCTAAAAGGAATCCAAATACATAACTACCTGAATTTGGGACAGACTCTTATCCAAGAAACTATTTATGAGAGCCACATGAAGCCAATGAGAAGAGGACATAATATATAAGCTTGGCCAGGATACCTGCAATTTAAGTTGATATGGTTCCTCTCCATCAGCGCTGCAAGAAAGCCAGGCCCAAAACACATCCTGTAGTCAAACAGCACCCAGAGGCTTTCTTATAAACCCTGTCTGGGTATCAGGGATCCACTCATTGGGAAGCCTTTCTCTAATTGAATGAAGAAGAGCTCCCAAGTTGAATTTTTCAGAGTGGAACCTACTAGAATTCCTATCATTAACATATGTAGAAGGTGACCAAATAGGCAGAACCTTCCCAAGGAGGGAGTGAAGTGATTGAGGAGATAATAGACACTGGTGTACCCCAAGATCAACCAGGGGGCCTTGGGGTGAATGATAGGTGGTGATTGAGCTGTTTCAACATAAGGGGCATGTCTTTAACGCGGACCAAAACGATACCAAATTGAGTCTTCAGATTTGTCAGTAGGAGTTGGTTTGGGGTTTTCAAAGTTAGCATTTGCTTGCCCATAACTGATTAACACACATAAAGTCCATACAAGGAAGATGAACTTAATGGTGTTGGGGAAGAACCTTTAGAATCTACTAATCAAGTGTTTAGAATTGAAAATATAGATTTATTGGGTTGATAGGAATAAAGAAAATTATTGGAGCAGTTTGGATGGGAAGAATTTGTCAGTTTAAATACTAACTTCAAGTGAGGAAGGGAACATTGTGGTTACCAGGTGAATCTTCAAGAGTGACTTGAGAAGTATTGTCTTTCAGGACTGCAGCAGGCTGCAGCCTGAAATGCAAGAAGAGGCAGGTTGGTATATTGCATTGCAGTATTGTACCTTACTATGGTTAGGGATAGTATCTGGGGCTGGATGAGCAGTATTTCTTTGGATTGGGTGGTTCATTGGGTTTGATTGGATACTTGGGTCCCTGAATCTCTGGTTTGGACAATATTTGCATTTAATTCCTGATTGATTGGCTGTTTTATATTTATTGGAACCAAAATTTAATTCTGAATCATTATAATGGTTGTTATTGTTGTCTGGAGCCTTAGTTTTCAATTTTGTATCATAATTTATGTTTTGGTCTTGGTTTTCACATTTGATTTTGTTTTTGCTTTTGAAATTGATTTTAATATATTCATTTATCAATTTCAAATGTGTTTTTGAATTGAATTTCATTAAAAGATTTGGTTTCATCCTTGGTTTCTAATTTAGCATTTAAAAATGCAACTTCTGGTTCCTTAATGATTTTAAAACAATTAAGATCTGGTTTCCAATTTGTGTTAGGGATGGAATCCCTTACACTAGCCTCCCCCTAAAGCCCCTTCTTCTCCTCTTGTTTGATGGTACTGATCAACTAGGTCCTGGCAGTTGAGCAGGTTGTCAAGGGGTTCCCAGCTGTTTGATTCCATACCATATCCTACCCATTTGATCAAGTAATGGGGTTTGTTCCAAATCATTTTGTCATCAATGATTTCTTCAACCTCCCATTCAGGAAGATGATTCATTACCAGAGGGGGGGTTCCATTTAGCCTGAGAAAGATTTTCTGGGGATCCATGATAGCAACTGAGAAGGCTGACATGGAAAACGTCATGGGCTGTGGATCCTTCTGGCAGGCGGACTTGGTATATTAGGGGGAAATCTTTTGTATTACTTCCAAGGTGTCAGGGATTCCTTACCTGACTACCTGACTTTCATTGACAGTCTTGGGAAAGAAATATTAGCAAATCAACATCAGAACAAAGAGATTGGTGACACCCATTTTAAATCCAACACAACAGAGTCAACAATAATAGGGAATCGTTTGGATATCTTTGGTACCCAGATTTGAACCCAGGACGCTGGAAATGAAGAGTTTATTAAGACCAGGACATCACAAAGCTTTGTTTTACCCTTTTATATTCAGTTTATTCAATTGAATTTTGCTTTTGAAAAGCCTTTCAAATTCAAAAACGTTAATTAACTAGTAGACGTCACTTACCACTCAGCATATGATTGGCTGGATCCTGTCACCCGCTTAATCCACAACCCGCTCTCAATGTTAAAGGATAAGGCTCTTCATATGAATTTAACAGATCTTCTGATACTCCACCGCTTAACTATCAAAAACTTGCTTTTATATATGTGGCTGATCTTGTTTAAACCATATAAACTTTAAGATTAAGGTACTCCAAATCAAGTCAGGTATGCCACAATCCACAATCTTCATGTAAATCCTCTCATATCCCAAGAAACACCTCCCATATTTCTTCAGCCATGATTTTAAGCCTATTTAAAGGCCCAAACTTATTCATTTCAAATTGTTCCAAGAATAAAGATTATTACTCTTCTAGCTACTCATCCATTTTGATAACATTCCTTCTCTGAAGCCACAAGAGGAATTCTCTTCCTATCTTGGTTTCTAGCCTACTTCTTGTCCAAGGTGTTTGCCTTGGACAACCCAACTCCAACAACAGACTGGTATAATTCCTCCCCAGATGATTCCCATCAGAAGGAATCCCTTGCCAATGAATGGTTCAAATATCCTTCTGGACATTGGGGACGTAAATTCCACTATGGCTGTTTGTTTGTTTCCTCACCCACTAAACCTACTCTGGTTAAACCTTACGCCTCATTTTACCTCTTGACGTATTTGGTGGGCTACTATCTACTTGGGCAATTCAGTTTTATGTTTGGAAGGTTTGCTTATCTAGGACAACTTGGACATCTTGCAATGGTCACAGTTCCTATTGGCTAAGTCATAGCAGGCTTAAATGTAGGGGTCTTGGCCCATCATCTGGGAAGTTTATTCCTTGCAAGGTGGGTCCCTGACACAAGGGCCCTATCTTCTTGGGTCCCAATTTTTGACATGGCCATTTGATGTGTAGATTGCAAGCGTCTAAGAACACCAGAGATCTGGGAGATTATTTGTCAGGCTCTCTGCGGTGTCTGTCAGCAAACTTCTTATATGACTGAACGGATTTATTTAGTGTTTAATTAAGTTTGGCTTGAATTGTGAAGAGGTCATTTAGATGCTTGTTGACCTGTGGAACTGGGGTTGTCTCCACTTGAGAAGGAATTTCTTTGGGTTCATATCCATAGTTAGCCTTAAAAGGGGACATTCCAATGGATATGTGATGACTGGTGTTATAGGCTAATTGAGCTACTGGTAAAAGCCCAGACCAGTTATTCTGTTTGGCATTGACATAGTTTTGTAAATAAGCCTCTAATATCTGATTAACTCTTTCTGGCTGTCTGTCAGTCTGGAGGTGGAATGAGGTGGAGAGGTTGGTCTTGACTCTCAACCCTTTTGTCAGGCTAGACCAAAACTTGGATGTGAACTGGGTTCCTTGGTCCAAGGAAATGTCATTTGGTATTCCATGATAGGAAAAAATGTTCTTGAGGAGCATCTGGGCGGTCTCTTCTGCAGAGGCAGTGGAGAAGGGGATAAAGATACCATACTTGGTTAGGTGGTCCACCACCACTAGGATTCCTTTATTTCCCTGGCTCTTGGGTAGTTCAATAATGAAGTCCATTGATATGGAAGACCATAATTGAGGAGGGATTGGTAGAGGTTGCAGGAGTCCTTGAGGTTTCTGGCGGGAAGTTTTGTTTTGACAGCACTCAAGGCACTTGATTATGTAGCTTCCAACTGACTTCTTCATTGAGGGCCACCAGTATCTTCAGGAGATCCTTTTAAGGGTCTTAGTGATACCCCCATGGCCAGACAGAGGAGTGTCATGGAAGGCTTGGATGATTTGCTTTCTAAGAGGGCCTTGGGGAACAAAAAGGGAGTTGTCATGGAACCAGATGTTGTTTCTCATTTCCAGATTGGCAGTGCTAGTTGGAGGGTTCAGAAGTTGTTACTCTTGGATCTCTTTATCCAGGTTGGTATACAAGGACACAGTAGCAATGAGGTTCAGGAATTAAGAAAGTTCCAACACTTGCCAGATGTTGTGTGCATGGTAGGAGATATCAGGGCCTTCAAGGTCTTCTCTGTGGCTAATGGCGTCAGGGACAATATTCTTCTTACCTGGAGTGTATTCAATTTGGAAGTTGTATGTCATTAGGTCAATAGCCTATTAGGCCAAGCGGGGGCAAACCTTGCGTTTTTCTGTGAAATATAGGAGGTTTTATGGTCTGTGCAAATGTGGACTGGGTATTTACTTCCCTGTAGATATCTCCTACAGTGGTCCAAGGTGCGTACTATGTCATATAATTCCTTTTCATAGACATGATAGTTGCGCTCCCTGTCCAGGAGCTTGTATTAGTAGAACGCAACAGGGTGAAGTTCTCCATTCTCCCCAAGCTGGAGTAACACCAATCCCAGCGCAAAGTCCGAGGCATCTGTGTCCAGAAAAAATTGACTCTCTGGGTCCGGGCGTAGTAGCACAGGGGCAGAAGAGAAGGTGTGTTTCAAGGCGTCAAATGCTGACTGAGCTTCAGGATTCCATATGAAAGGTACTTTGTCCGAGGTGAGTTGTATGAGAGGTACGGTAATAGCAGAGAAGTCTTTGATGAATTTACAACAGAAATAGGCTAGTCCCAGGAATCCACAAAGCTTGGTGCGGGAGGTAGGGACAGGTCAATCTGCCACAGCTTGGACCCTGGACGGGGCAACTGCAAAGCCTCCTTCCAAAATGTTGTAGCCTAGGAACCCAATTTTCTTCTTGTCAAATTCACATTTTTCAAGTTTACAGAACAAGTGAGTTTTGATCAAGGCCTGGAGGACTTCTTGAAGATGGATGGGGTGGGAGTCATGATCCTTAGAGTAGATGAGGATATTGCCCAGGTATACTACTGCGCAAGTATCCAGGAAAGGGAAGAGGACTTCATTCATGAGCCCCTGGAAGGCTGCTTGAGCGTTACTTAGACCAAAGGGCATTACCAGGTATTCATATAGACCAAACAGGGTATCACAGCAATCTTACATTCATGGCCTTCTGCTATACGGATTTGATGGTAGGTGTTCCAAAGGTCAAGTTTGGAGAAGACTTTTGCCCCTGTTAATTGATTGGTGAGGGTCTCAGCAGAGGGAATAGGGTTTTTATTCTTGATTGTGATGCTGTTGAGATTTGAGTAATCCACCACAGGTCTTAGGGATCCATCTGATTTCCCCACAAAGAACATAGGGGAAGAGCAGGGGGAGTTTGAACGACGCATGAATCCTTTTGCTACATTCTCATCTAAGTATGTTTTCATGGCTAAACTCTGGGCTTGGTTGAATGAATAGAGCTTACCCCAAGTGGGTACTGATCCCGGTACTAAATTGATACATAGGTCTGACTCTCTGCAACTGGGTAGTTGGGAACAGAAGGATTCACTAAAGGCTTCTGCCAGGTCTTGAAGCTCTGGAGGGACCTGGGCTTGGGATATCTCCTTCAAGGCAGCAAGGACATTGATGGTGTCTTTTGGAGTCAAGATTCCTTTGTGTTCCATTTGGTCAAAGGGAATAGAAGAAGCAATCCCTTCTTTTTGAGTGGAGAGTGTCATTGAGTCCAGATCTAATACAGCCTTAGGGTTCTTGGCCCAGGGGAGACCCAGAATCAGTAGAAAGGCCAAATTTGACAAGGAAGACACCCTGATGTCAAATTGGTTATTCCCTACCTTAACCCCTAGGTTCCCCTCTATTTTAGTCACTCTGGTGCGTGACTTGTTGGCAGGGTTACCCAAGCAGAAGGTCCTTCCTGGAGTCCTAATTGTTGGGCCAAGGAGCTACTTATGAAGTTTCCCATAGAGCCCGTGTCCAGTAAGGCTTTTACTTCCTGAGAGGTTTTAGCAGAACCTAGCTTGACTGGCAATAGAACATAAGATTGAGAGGGTTCTTTATTGGAAGAACTGGCTAGAAGAGCAATAGGAGGTTGCACCTTGCCCAAGGCTTGGTAATCCTTGGATGAATGTCCTGCTTTGCCACAATACATACAGAGTCCAAGTTAAGTTCAACGTTGTTTCTCCTCTGTTGAGAGTTGGTATCCTCCACCCTCCTTGGGGATCAGTCCTTTGGGCATCTCTCCTTGGACCTTTGAGTGGGGGTTCTGTTTTCCTTAATAACGTTTGCAGGAAAGGAGGCAGGATTCTGGGGTTTGGCCCAAGACGGGAGCTGCTTAACTTTGGCAGACCACTTGATTACTTCCTTGACCATGGAGTCAAACTCAGTTGGCAACTCATGATTGACAAGGAAATTCTTCAGTTCAAAGGAGATTTTTTTACAGAACAGGTAGCAGGCTTGTTGTTGCTCATCCCAATGGCATTCTTGTGGCGGGTGAATTCTTTGGTGTAATCTTGGGATGTCATTCTTCCTTGGTAGAGAGCAGAGATTTGATCTCTTAACTGGTCGGGGTTTGGAGAAGGGGATACTGTAGCTAAGAGGGCATCACAGAACTGGACATAGTTGTTGAGGAGATCCTCTCCTTGTAGGGTTGCTTTGGCGTACCAAAGGCAAGACTTATCAGTAAGCTTTTCTGCCACATGGTACACTTTCTATGTGTCAGTGGTAAACTTTTCCGGTGAGAATTCAAACAGGGACTTGGAAAAGGCCAGCAGCATCAGGATCTTGTTTCCTTCATTATCTCCTGGGGCGACAGCAGATAGGGTGTTCAGGACTACAGTTTGGACCTAGTTGCTGGTTCTGGGGACCATTGGTTCTGAGGGGGTTGGTTTTCAAAAGAGGGACAGAATCTTTTATACAGTGAAGCTTAGGGAAGGTAACAATTATGAGGGCAACATAGAAGATAAATTCATAGGTAAAATGTTGGCCTGGACCACTCATAAGGTGGTTCAGTAGGGGCTCCAACAAACTGTCTGGGATGCACTCATTGGGAGGCCTTTCTCCAATTGAATGGAGAAGAGCTCTCAAGTTGAATTTGACAGAGTGGAACCTACTGGAATTCCTATCATTAATATATGTAGAAGGTGACCAAATAGGCAGACCCTTCCCAAGAAGGGAGTGAAGTGATTGAGGAGATAATAGACACTGGTGTACCCCAAGATCAACCAGGGGGCCTTGGGGTGAATGATAGGTGGGGATTGAGCTGTTTCAACATAAGGGGCATGTATTTGATGCGGACCAAAACAATACCAAATTGAGTCTTCAGATTTGTTAGTAGGAGTTGGTTTGGGGTTTTCAAAGTTAAAATTTGCTTGCCCATAACTGATTAACACACATAAAATCCATACAAGGAAGATGAACTTCATGGTGTTGGGGAAGAACCTTTAGAATCTACTAATCAAGTGTTTAGAATTGAAAATATAGATTTATTGGGTTGATAGGAATAAAGAAAATTGTTGGAGCAGTTTGGATGGGAAGAATTTGTCAGTTTAAATACTAACTTCAAGTGAGGAAGGGAACATTGTGGTTACCAGGTGGATCTGCAAGAGTGATTTGAGAAGTATTGCCTTGCAGGACTGCAGCAGGCTGCAGCCTGAAATGCAAGAAGAGGCAGGTTGGTATATTGCATTGCAGTATTGTACCTTACTATGGTTGGGGATGGTATCTGGGGCTGGATGAGCAGTATTTCTTTGGCTTGGGTGGTTCATTGGGTTTGATTGAATACTTGGGTCCCTGAATCTCTGATTTGGACAATCTTTGCATTTAATTCCTGATTGATTGGCTGTTTTATATTTATCAGAGCCAAAATTTAATGCTGAATCATTATAATGGTTGTTATTGTTGTCTGGAGCCTTAGTTTTCAATTTTGTATCATAATTTATGTTTTGGTCTTGGTTTTCACATTTGATTTTGTTTTTGCTTTTGAAATTGATTTTAATATATTCATTTATCAATTTCAAATGTGTTTTTGAATTGAATTTCATTAAAAGATTTGGTTTCATCCTTGGTTTCTAATTTAGCATTTAAAAATGCAAATTCTGGTTCATTAATGATTTTAAAACAATTAAGTACTGGTTTCCAATTTATGTTAGGGATGGAATCCCTTACACTGGGTTACCCCCATACTAATATATTGAACGCTACATCCAACTCAAAGGGTGGTTGTCAAGAATATTCCTGACATTAACCAAATTTCCACCAAGGTGCCAATTTGGGGCAAAAAGTGAATTTTGGGTCCAAAGAATTCCCAATAAAAATTGGATTTCCCCATCCCAAATAGGGAAAATAACATAAAATTCAAAAAAGAGCTTGTAAAAGCCTGGAATAATTTACCATCCGGGCAGGCGCCCACCACGGTTGCAAAAGGCGCCTGCCAGCACCCCCTGTCAGCCCCCCACTGCCCAGCCTCCTGCCTGCTTGCTTGCTCCCCAGGCCCCAGCCTGCTACCAGCCACTCATCTGGGTCCCAGTCCCCACTCCTCTCTAGCCAATCAGAGGGCACCATTGCCTGCAACCAATCAAGTAAGTCCCTGGCCACAGGGTCAACATTAGGGAACAAACCATGCCCTCCAGAACAAGGTCCAGCCAAAGCTGCAAGTTTTAGAACCAATTCTGACCCCAACTAATAGGAATCTGGGACCCAGACCACATGGTTGGGGCCAGACTCCAGCAAAACCTTGTCACATAATACAAAAATAGATCTTGAGAGCACCTTGGATCCTTTCAGGATTGAAAATTCTTTTACTCTTGAAACCCAGGCCCAAGGTTGGGATTTGAGCCCTGACCCTGAATCCCCGCAGGCTGCCTGCCCACGTTTTCCTGAGGTTGAGACCCCCAAGCTGAAGCCAAGAATGATGGTCCAAATGGTAAAGCAAGCCAAACCAAAGAAATCAGCATGCCAAATGGAGGAGTAATCAAGGCGCCTAATGGAGGCGACAAAGCTTCAACCATTAGTTTCATGAGCTTGAAGTCTACACTGGTGGCCAATCAAGAGCCATCCCCAGAAGGAGGCACAGGCCTGCAGCCCAACCCCATGACCACAGCTCTAGAGCAAGATAATCAAGTAGACAATTTGAGATCTATGACCAATGAAAGAACTCCCAACCTGGGTGCCATTTTTCTGCCTTTGAACCAGAGCACCCAGGCCTGCCTTTCCCAATGCCCTGATGAACCCCTCATGGAAAATATTAAGTTTGGAAGTAGGGTGCTATATAGACCAAAAGACCCCACACTCCAAACTTATTGCCATTTTTGATTAAAGGTTATGTTATTTTGGCTTATACAGCTACTGCCTTGTTTTGCCTTTGTCATCTATCAAATCAGTACAAGATCTTCCGGTCTTCCTGCCCCTCTGCCAGCAGATTCCTGTCCTCCAGGTGTTTTCTTTGGCCCCGTTCACTTCACAGAGTACCCTCTAAAACCTGAATATAAGGACTACACCCCAGAAAAGATCCTCAAACTAGATCCTTTGGCCCACATACAATCCACAGTTAAATACAACTGTCAAGGCCCCTGGATATTCTCACCACCCAAATTGTTTAGAGGCAAATTCAAATATCTGCCTGCCTACAAGCTCCGTATGAAACTGCCTGTGACCCCCAAGCCTATGCCCGCTTCCTCACCCAACCTCCCAACTGACTACACTGGCAAGCTGTTTGGAATTGTGTACATCACCCTCACAGGGGTGATTTATACTATAATACCGGCCACTGGCCATGGTTCTGGGTGGGGAAGTCCTTTTCCTACCTTTTTAAGCTAACTCCTCTCTTTTGGTGGGCTTTACCTGTAAAAAACCTGGCCCAAAGGATCCCTGAAACTGACAGGCCAGCCACCCAAGACTGGATCCCTGACAGATCCTCCCCTCCAACTGACCCAAAACCAATAACTTTCAAGCCAACAACAGATTACAGAAGAACAAAAATGGCCCCTATTCCCAAGACCTAATCCCAATGTTTCACCATCCAGGCTCTTGGGGTCCCCAAGAGCCTGTTTCCACTCCCACTTGCAAAACTTTGCACAGTGGGAGCAACTATAAATAAAGGATCCTCTCTCAATAATGGCTTGCGCTATTATTGAGAGCAATAACCTCTCAATAAATCCCTGTTAAATCCTACTCTTAACCAAAAAATTAGACTAGTTTAACTTCACCCTCAATCCCCAACCAGTGAAGATGAATCACCTCATCTTCACAGCTGTGTTTACAGCTTACCTTGGGATTGGAGGATACCAACAAGAACCTGCTACCTTTGGACCCTCACCAGAAGGGTTGGATCAAAGGTACTACAAAGACCCTGTACAACTCAACTCTTTGTACACTAGTTCTTGGTCCCCTCTGGTGTCACCCCACTCCCCCATATCTGTTGCTATGTACACCTCTACCTACTACATATCAACATACTTTTCAAGAAGCTTTGGCAGGTGCAACACCCATGCCAAGGTATTCCAGTTATTAATGTCCATCTACCCCATTGTCACCACCTTGAAAGGGTTCCAGTTTGCAAACCTTCTTCCATACCTAATACAGGTAGTACCAACCATGCTTGGGTATTACAGTGGTTACCTAAGATACAGCTCATTCACAAGCTGATACTTGACAAAGACGTTACCCTATACAAGCACCTTAAGGAGACTCTGAATAAGGCTTTGATATGTTTCTCTTGATCTTCCTATGGTATATCTGCTTTCTTTTCATCCAAGAGAGACAGATTGCCATTATTGATAAATGACTATCAGGTCCTGAACAAGATAACTGTTAAAATTTTCTCTCCATTGCCTTGCATCAATTAGCTGTTTTCTACCCTGGGTGAAGCAACCTAATACTTTATATATATTTAACTGCTGGGTACCAATAAACCAGGGCCAAGGAGATGGCACCCCTAAACCATCCCTTCAAACTAAAAAGGGTTCTTTCAGGTGTGTGGTTCTCAACTTTGGTGTGTATGACACTCCCATCAGCATCTGTGACCTACATGAAAAGATATTTGACAGTCATATTGAGATCCATGACTCAATCCATCTTTACATAATTGTTTCCTACATCCTTGACAAAGAGTACCATGTTAAAAGCTTGCATGCTGTCTTTTTGGCACCCAAATAAAACAGATTATTATCCAATCTGCCAAATTTTAGGCCTTACTGGTAAGTATTACCCTATCCTGGCACTTAATAGGTGCCAAGGGATGCCCTCCAGACCAGAAAAAATACATGCCATACAATATATGCCAGCCTCTCAATATCTGTTTAAGCTCTGCACATTTCTTGGAACAGTTGCCAACTGCAGATTCTTATCCCTTAAGTACAGTGTCCCCATGGCCCTGCTCTCACAAATTACTGGGGGGAATTGACGTTTGAGAGACTCCCTGACAAGATTCCACCCTTTATCAACTGTAGTAGAGACTAAATAGGGCCCTGCTACTGCAGTAGCTCATGATGGATAAGGGTTATCTGTTAGAAAATAGATTCTTCTAATAAGGCCATGGGAGCGCTCTTCACATCAAGGCCAAGGAAGGAAAGTCCCTCCCTGCATGATATGAGTCATAAAAGCTAACATATGGGGAATCTAGATATCCATGCATAACAAGGAGATGCTTGATGGGGTACATTGTCCCATCAAGTGGCATTTTTACCTAAAATTTTAAAGAGATTTCCCCAGATTAAATAATCACAGAGCTTGCATTCACCTAAAAGCACAGAGCAGCCTTTCCAGGCACCAGGTCAGGAAGATGAAGTTCTTTCAGTAATACCCTATCCTCATTGAGTACAAGATCAAGGAGAAGCTCAAAGTAGTGAAAATCTATCACATCTGTATCTGTAAGGGACTCCATCCCTAACACAAATCACAAATTATACTTAAATGGTGTTAAAACAGCGGGAGAACCAGTAATTGCATTTTTAAATGCTAAAATACAAGCCAAGAACGTAACCAAATCTGCCAATAAAATCAATTCAAAAACACATTCAAAATTGATTAATGAATATTTATTAATCAATTTCAAACGCTAATTGAAAGTGAGCAGGAAATCAAAGATCAAAATATAATTTCCACTTTAAATTTGGTTTTCAAGGCTTCAGACACTCATAACAACTACAGAAGTATTAATTCAGCATTTAAATTTAGTTCCAGTCAATATAAACCACCCAATCAATCCAAAATTAAATGCAAAAGAGATAAAAACCAGAGACTCAGGGGCCTAAATATCCAATCAAACCCAGGAAACCACCCAAGCAAAAGAAATACTTCACATCCAGCCCCAGATTCTATTCCCAACCAAAGCAAGGTTCAATTCTGTAATGCAATAACCCAACCTTTCTCTTCTTGCATTGCAGGCTTCAGCCTGCTGCAGTCCTGCAAGGCAATACTTCACAAATCACTCTTTCAGATCCACCTGGTAACCACAATGTTCCCTTCCTCACTTGAAGTCAGTATTTAAACTGACAAATTCCTCCCATCCAAATTGCTCCAACAATTTCTTTATTTCCTATCAACCCAGTAGATCTATATTCTCAATTCTAAACACTTGATTAGTAGATTCTAAAGGTTCTTCCCCAACACCATGAAGTTCATCTTCCTTGTATGGATTTTATGTGTGTTAATCAGTTATGGGCAAGCAAATTTTAACTTTGAAAACCCCAATCCAACTCCTACTAACAAATCTGAAGACTCAATTTGGTATTGTTTTGGTCCGCATCAAATACATGCCCCTTATGTTGAAACAGCTCAATTCCCACCTATCATTCACCCCAAGGCCCCCTGGCTGGTCTTGGGGTACACCAGTGTTTACTATCTTCTCAACCACTTCACTCCCTTCTTGGGAAGATTCCGTCTATTTGGTCACCTTCTACACATGCTAATGATAGGAATTCCAGTAGGTTCCACTCTTATCAAATTCAACTTGGGAGCTCTTCTTCATTCAATTGGGGAAAGGCTTCCCAATGAGTGGATCCCTAACAGTTTGTTGGAGCCCCTACTGAACCATCTTATGGGTGGTCCAGGCCAACATTTTACCTATGAGTTTATCTTTTATGTTGCCCTCATCAAGTGTGTTGCCCTCATAATTGTTACCTTCACCATCAGCTTCACTTTATACAAGATTCTGTCTCTCTTTTGGAAACTAACCACCTCAGAACCAATGGTCCCCAGAACCAGCAACCAGGTCCAAACCATAGTCCTGAACACCCTATCTGCTGTCGCCCCAGGAGATAATGAAGGAAACAAGATCCTGATGTTGCTGGCCTTCTCCAAGTCCCTGTTCAAAACTTCACCAGAAAAATTTACCACTAACACACAGAAAGTGCATCATGTGGCAGAAAGGCTTACTGGTAAGTCTCGCCTTTGGTACGCCAAAGCAACACTACAAGGGGAGGACCTCCTCAACAACTATGACCAGTTCTGCAACGCCCTCTTAGCTACAGTATCCCCTGCTCCAAACTCTGACCAGTTAAGAGACTAAATTTCTGCTTTCTACCAAGGAAGAATGTCAGCCCAAGATTACACCAAAGAATTTACCTGCCTCAAGAATGCCACTGGGATGAGCAACAACAAGGCCTGCTACTTGTTTGGTAAAAACTCTCCTTTGAACTGAAGAACTTCCTTGCCCATCATGAACTGCCAACCGAGTTTGACTCCATGATCAGGGAAGTAATCAAGTGGTCTGCCAAAGTGAAGCAGCTCCTATCTTGGGCCAAACCCCAGAACCCTGCCTCCTTGCCTGCAAACGTTATTAAGGAGAACAGAACCCCCCCCTCAAAGGTCCAAGGAGAGATCCCCAAAGGACTGATCCCCAAGGAGGGTGGAGGGTATCAACTCTTGACAGAGGAGAAACAATGTCAAAACCAACTTGGACTCTGTATGTATTGTGGGAAAGCGGGACACTCAGCCAAGGATTGCCAAGCCTTGGCCAAGGTACAGCCTCCTATTTCTCTTCTAGCCAGTTCTTTCAATAAAGAACCCTCTCAATCTTATGCCCTATTACCAGTCAAGCTAGGTGATGCTAAAACCTCTCAGGAAGTAAAGGCCTTATTGGACACAGGCGCTAGGGGAAACTTCATAAGTATCTCCTTGGCCCAGAAATTAGGACTCCAAGAAGGACCTTCTGCTTGGGTAATCCTGCCAACAAGTCATGCACCAGAGTGACTAAAATAGAGGGGAACCTAGGGGTTAAGGTAGGGAATAACCAATTTGACATCATGGTGTCTCCATTGTCAAATTTGGCCTTCCCTCTGATTTTGGGCTTCCCCTGGGCCAAGACTGCCAAGGCTGTATTAGATCTGGACTCAATGACACCCTCCACTCAGATAGAAGGGATAACTTCATCTATTCCCTTTGACCAAACGGAACACAAGGGAATCTTGACTGCAGAAGACACCCTTAACGTCCTTGCCGCCTTGAAGGAGATATCCCAAACACAGGTTCCTCTGGAACTTCAGGACCTGGCAGAAGCCTTTAGTGAATCCTCCTGTTCCCAACTACCCAGCCACAGAGAGTCAGACCTACATATTGATTTAGTGCCAGGATCAGTACCCATGTGGGGTAAGCTCTATCCAGTAAACCATGCCCAGAGTTTAGCCATGAAAACATACCTAGATGAGAATGTAGCAAAGGGATTCATGCGCTGTTCAAACTCCCCCTGCGCTTCCCCTATGTTCTTTGTGGAGAAATTGGATGGATCCCTAAGACCTGTGGTGGATTACTCAAATCTTAATAGCATCACAATCAAGAATTGAAACCCTATCCCCTCCGCTGAAAATATCACCAATCAACTAACAGGGGCAAAAGTCTTCTCCAAACTTGACCTTTGGAACGCCTACCATCAAATTTTTATAGCAGAAGGCAATGAATGGAAGTCTGCCGTAAGAACCCTGTTTGGTCTATATGAATACCTGGTAATGCCCTTTGGTCTAAGTAACGCTCCAGCAGCCTTCCAGGGGCTCATGAATGAATTCCTCTTCCCTTTCCTGGATACTTGCGCAGTAGTATACCTGGACAATATCCTCATCTACTCTAAGGATCATGACCTCCACCTCATCCATCTTTGAAAAGTCCTCCAGGCCTTAATCAAAGCTTGCTTGTTCTGTAAACTGGAAAAGTGTGAATTATACAAGAAGGAAATTGAGTTCCTAGGCTACAAAATTTTGGAAGGAGGCTTTGCTGTTGCCCCTTCCAAGGTCCAAGCCGTGGCAGACTGGCCTGTCCCTACCTCCCGCACCAAGCTTTGTGGATTCCTGGGACTTGCTAAATTTTGTTGTAAATTCATCAAAGACTTCTCTGCTATAGCCTTACCTCTCACACAACTCACCTCGGACAAAGTACCTTTCACATGGAATCCTGCAGCTCAGTCAGCATTTGATGCCTTGAAGCACGCCTTCTCTTCTACCCCTGTGCTACTACGCCCAGACCCAGAGCGTCAATTTTTTCTGGATACAGATGCTTCAAACTTTGCGCTGGGAGCAGTGTTGCTCCAGCTTGGGAAGGATGGAGAACTTCACCCGGTTGTGTTCTACTCCTACAAGCTTGTGGACAGGATTCACAGCTATCATGTCTACGAAAAGGAATTATGTGCCATTGTACGCACCTTGGACCACTGGAGAAGATATCTACAGGGAAGTAAAAACCCAGTCCACATTTTCACAGACCATAAAAACCTCCTATATTTCACAGAAAAACGCAAGGTTTGCCCCCGCTTGGCCCAATGAGCTATTGACCTAATGACATACGACTTCCAAATTGAATATACTCCAGGTAAGAAGAATATTGTCCCTGATGACATTAGTCGCAGAGAAGACCTTGACAACCCTGATAGCTCCTATCATGCACACAACGTCTGGCAAGTGTTAGAACCTTCTCAATTTCTGAACCTCATTGCTACTGTGTCCTTGTATACCAACCTGGATAAGGAGATCCAAGAGGAACACCTTCTGAACCCTCCAACTAGCACCGCCAATCTGGAAATGAGAAACAACATCTGGTTCCATGACAACTCCCTTTTTGTTCCCCAAGGTCCTCTTAGAGAACAAATCATACAAGCCTTCCATGACACTCCTCTGTCTGGCCATGGGGGTATCACTAAGACCCTCAAAAGGATCTCCCAAAGATACTGGTGGCCCTCAATGAAGAAGTTGGTGGAAAGCTACATATTCAAGTGCCTTGAGTGCTGTCAAAACAAAACCTCCTGCCAGAAGCCTCAAGGACTCCTGCAATCTCTACCTATCCCTCCTCAATCATGGTCTTCCATATCAATGGACTTCATTGTTGAACTACCCAAGAGCCAGGGAAATACAGGAATCCTAGTGGTGGTGGACCGCCTAACCAAGTATGGTATCTTATTCCCTTCTTCACTGCCTCAGAAGAAGAGACCACCCAGATGCTCCTCAAGAACGTTTTTGCCTATCATAGAATACCAAACAACATTGTTTTGGACCAAGGAACCCAGTTCATATCCAAGTTTTGGTCTAGCCTGATGAAAGGGTTGGGAGTCAAGACCAACCTCTCCACCTCATTCCACCCCCAGACTGACGGACAGACAGAAAGAGTTAATCAGGTATTAGAGGCTTATTTACAAAACTATGTCAATGCCAAACAGAATAACTAGTCTGAGCTTCTGCCAGTAGCTCAATTAGCCTATAACACCAGTTATCACACATCCATTGGGATGTCCCCTTTTAAGGCTAACTATGGATATGACCCCAAAGAGATTCCTTCTCAAGTGGAGACAAACCCAGTTCCACAAGTCAACAAGTATCTAAATGACCTCTCCACAATTCAAGATAAACTCAAGGAAACACTAAATAAATCTGTTCAGTCATATAAGAAGTTTGCTGACAGACACTGTAGAGAGCCTGACAAATACTCCCCTTTAATCCCTGATGTTCCTAGACGCTTGCAACCTACACATCAATTGGCCATGCCAAAAGTTGGGACCCAAGAAGATAGGCCCCTTTGAAGTTATACAAAAGATTTCACCCCTGACCTACCAAGTCCGCCTGCCAGAAGGATCCACAACCCATGACATTTTCTATGTCAGCCTTCTCAGTTGCTACCATGGATCTCCAGAAGATCTCTCCCAGGCCAAGTGGAACCCCCCTCTGGTAATGAATCATCTTCCTGAATGAGAGGTTGAAGAAATCATTGATGACAAAATGATCTGTAACCAACCACACTACTTGATCAAATGGGTAGGCTATGGTCTGGAATCAAACAGCTGGGAACCCATTGAGAATTTGACCAACTGCCAGAACCTTGTTGACCAGTACTACCAGGCAAGAGGGGGAGACAGGGCCTTAGGGGGAGGCTAGTGTAAGGGACTCCATCCCTAACACAAATCATAAATTATACTTAAATGGTGGTAAAACGGTGGAAGAACCAGTAATTGCATTTTTAAATTCTAAAATACAAGCTGAGAACAAAACCAAATCTGCCAATAAGATTAATTCAAAAAAAATTTAAAATTGATTAATGAATATGTATTAATCAATTTCAAATGCAAAATCAAAAGCAATCAGGAAATCAAAGATCAAAATATAATTTCCACTTTAAATTTGGTTTTCAAGGCTTCAGACACTCATAACGACTACAGAAGTATTAATTCAGCATTTAAATTTAGTTCCAGTAAATATAAACCACCTAATCAATCCAAAATTAAATGCAAAAGAGATCCAAACCAGAGACTCAGGGGCCTAAATATCCAATTAAACCCAGGAAACCACCCAAGCAAAAGGAATACCTCACATCCAGCCCCAGATTCTATTCCCAACCAAATCAAGGTTCAATTCTGCAATGCAATAACCCAACTTTTCTCTTCTAGCATTGCAGGCTGCAGCCTGCTGCAGTCCTGCAAGGCAATACTTCACAAATCACTCTTGCAGATCTACCTGGTAACCACAATGTTCCCTTCCTCACTTGAAGTCAGTATTTAAACTGACAAATTCCCCCCATCCAAATTGCTCCAACAATTTCTTTATTTCCTATCAACCCAGTAAATCTATATTCTCAATTCTAAACACTTGATTAGTAGATTCTAAAGGTCCTTCCCCAACACCATTAAGTTCATCTTCCTTGTATGGACTTTATGTGTGTTAATCAGTTATGGGCAAGCAAATGCTAACATTGAATACCCCAAACCAACTCCTACTGACAAATCTGAAGACTCAATTTGGTATTGTTTTGGTCCACATCAAATACATGCCCCTTATGTTGAAACAGCTCAATTCCCACCTATCATTCACCCCAAGGCCCCCTGGTTGATCTTGGGGTACACCAGTGTCTATTATCTCCTCAATCACTTCACTTCCTTCTTGGGAAGGGTCTTCCTATTTGGTCACCTTCTACATATATTAATGATAGGAATTCCAGTAGGTTCCACTCTGATCAAATTCAACTTGGGAGCTCTTCTCCATTCAATTGGGGAAATACTTCCCAATGAGTGCATCCCAGACAGTATCTGTGGCATAAAAAACAGCCACAAGGCTTGATCTTAATATCCACTAATGACAATGTAGAGCAAGAATGAGGGATTCCCCAAGGGAATCACTGGTTTCACACAAGCCACAATGCTAAAAGGCAAGCATCTTTTTTCTGACTTTCACAATGCTCTTCACTGCTAGATAAATCATTGCACCAGTGTCTCATAAATGCTCATATCATAAAGAGCTCAGAAAGTGCTAAGGTACCACCAAGACTTTAGCCACCCCCTGAACCACCTCTTTGAACTCTTGAAACCAGAATGCTGGTTGTCACAGACATAGTTTCTTGGGTGTGGCTAGGCCAAAGTGCTGCCACCCAGAAAACTGGGCTCCACAGGCTTTAAGTAAAGCAAACTTTTAAAAATAGCTCAGTAGCCTTTGTTGCAACATCTTCAATTACTCCCTCTCGGGGAAGTAATTCCCCAACTAATCATTAACTCAGTGGCACTTTTATCATTCACTCATCTATTACAGAGATCAAAAATTTTGAGTACTAAGAGGAACACTACTTAGACAAGCCCCATGACTGCCATGACGTAAAGGACAACATGTGGCTTCTCATGATACTATATAATACTCCAAACTCATATCTAATAGATTACCAATCTCTTCTTAATTTTCCCCTTTGTCTTGTTTATTATATTTCCAAGAACTATATACTTGACACTTTGATATTTTCAGTTCAATATAATATTTTTCCCAGTAGTTCATTTTTTCTAATACCTCCTCATGAGATCTGCAACAACTGGGCTGTTAGGCTCTGCATCTTTGCCGCTCCAGAATCCTGGAAACCTTCCCCTCCTGCTGAAATAGCTTCAGAAATCTGCAAGGTTGGGTGTGAACTCATCTACCCTGCCAGTTCCTTGACTGTGAACCAAATCAAAGCCCTTTCATTCTACCTCTGCAGCGCAATACGCTGCAATTTGCCATGCTCTCTCTTTAAAGGTTATCATCTCTGATTAAATCCATAGTGTCTTCTCCTGATTGATGATGACATCCGCATTCAAGTGTATATTCATCATTTGACCAATTATAGCCAGCTCTCACTCTAATCCATCATGGCACTTGTCAGGAATGACAATTTTGCTGTACCCAACCCCCAAAGTATGGGGCCAGGGCTGAACCCTGAACAAAACCTGTTGCCAACCGCCAGTTCTGAAGACTGGGAGCTTGTCAACCTGGTACTGATTGATAGAGCCAACGCCAGACCGCCAGGATCTGAATCCTCAACTGCACCACAGGGGTTTGCCAGCAAACTGCCAGTGTCTGATGCTGGGAGTTTCCCTGAGGTGCCAACACTTGCCATTAGCAGTTTGCTCAGTGAAATGCGCAAGTCTACCCAGGGGGTTGCCCCAAACCTGCCCAAAGCCCAGGATGTGGCACTGAACCTGGCTCCCTGGCCGGTGCCAATACCTGAGTTGCCAACCTGAAGGATTCAAAATCTCATTATCTAGAGGTGGCCAATGGCAAACTGCCAGTGTCAACCACCACCCTGCACAAGCTTAAGAACCCCAATCAGAAGGCCTGGCCAGGCAGCACAAGTACCTGCCAAGCCTAGGTCAACCCCCACCACTGTTTTTAAGTAGAGGTTACCGGATATCAGTTCCCCTGATTGTTGCC
The DNA here is from genome assembly GCA_014839935.2 of Entomophthora muscae. NCBI lineage: Eukaryota > Fungi > Entomophthoromycota > Entomophthoromycetes > Entomophthorales > Entomophthoraceae > Entomophthora > Entomophthora muscae. The sequence continues at coordinate 332,132 of QTSX02006414.1, forward strand.
TTATTTTGTCCCAGTCATCTGCCGGTCACCTCAGAGATTGTCTGATCCTCCTACGCCTGCAAGCTACTTATTATCTGCCAGGTGCTCCTTTTGGTCCAGCAATTTTACGGGATTCCCCCTGAAGGCTGAAAATAAGGGTTGTACCTCTGACAAGGTATCTGCACGGGATCCCTTGGCCCAAACTTGAGTGTTAACCAGATACAATTGGAGGGGCCCTGGGCAGGTTACTCAGCCCTGCTGGTTCAGGGATAAACACTGCTTCCTTCCTGGCTACCAGTTGGGCATGGAAACACCTGCCCCCCCCAAACCAATGCCCCATCTGCTGCTGCACTTCCCCTGGACCGTACCAACAAGCGGGGTGGGATTGTATGCATTACTTTCACTGAAGTAATGGACACTATTTCCTCCGGCCCGTGGTCATGGTGGCCAGGCCAATGCCCCACCTCGTTAAGTTAGCACCAATCCTCTGGTGGGCTCTGCCCCCAGCCCGCCAGTTCCAAGGCGCTAGTAAGCCGGCAGCTCAGGGTTAGTTCCCGGGCAGGGCTGGGGGCCATCCCTATACCGGGATGGGTGAAGGTTGGTCTGTAGGGGAGCTTCTGGTGGATCTGAACCCAAAAGCTATCAACGGCGTGTGGGACAGGCAGCCCACAACCAAGAAGTCAAGCATTGCCTGGCCAGGCAAGGATCGATCATTTGGTCACCGCCCTATACCGTCTGCCAGGGGATGGAAAGCTTGATAGGCTACCAGGAGAACCCTGTAAACCCAGCACTCAATGCCCAGGAAGAACGGGCCCTACACTTTCTTGCTGCCTGAGTGGTCTACAGGATACACTGCAACCCCTGCATTAGGCTCACCTCTTATGAGATGGTCTTTGGAGCTGGAGCGGAAGTTGCAACCATCAGCAATGTTCCATACCCAGCATAATCCAAAAAATTAACCATTATAGGGGATTCAAAAACTTTTTGAAAGGTATCAGCTACACAAGAAGAATCTGAAGCCAACCAGGGAAACCCCTATTCAGCATCCCTTACTCCAGAGATTTGAAGCTACTGATGAGGTTTAGGTCTTGGGCCCAGAAAAATCCCAGCTATGGCCTGAAAAGATGGGACCAGTCATCATTTCCTGAACCTACCCAAATCACACTTACCTGGTGTAGGGGCTGAGAAAAGGATGCAGTGACAGGTGATGTTTTGCATCTGGCTAAGGCTCTACAAGGAAAAGCAGGCCAATGGGAAAGCATCACCCTCATAAAAGTGCAGGGGTTAGAGTGATACAGTGCAGGTGTTCCTGATAACCTACCCCATGATATCCTTGATGATGGATCCCCTGGGAACTGAGGGAGAAGGGGAAACATCAATTCTAAACTCTGATGGGTCAACCAAAGGCCCAACTCATTGCTTTGCCTAGTCGGGGCAAAGTTGATATCAACCATCAAGCAATAACACCACCTCTTATCACAGACACTGCTCCACTAATGCTACTGTAGTGGGACCATATTTTTCTCCACAAAAATTAAAACAAAGATACTTTATTCTAAGGGACTTCTCCTGGTGCCTTACCATAAGGGGTTGGACTCAATTCCTTCTATCCAATAAACATATGTGCGTCCAAAAACTCTATATTTTCATACTTTCTGTAATTGTTGCATGCAGTACAGTTATGAAATGTTCATATCTATAAGCTCTTTTTTATGGGGGGAGGGAGGGAGGGGATTGTGCCTGACTATAAATTAAAGCAGCCTGTTTGGTATACCTTGCCCATCCAATGTGGAATTGGAATCAGCTTATTCCTTATCTTTTTATCATCTGGGTCCCCATTGCTGGTATTTTGAGAAATTTGAACTCCTTGCCAACCCTGTTGTGGGTGAAGGGTGTGGTATTTGGTAAGATTAGTACAGTGGCGCTATAGCCGGGTGAGATTAGTGGGATCAACTCGGCCTAAAAAGATCGAAGTGGATCCAGATCTACGGCAGTTTGGTATAAGTTCCTTGGAGTTTGATTTTGTTTTTCGACTGAGTTCGATTTGTCTATCTCTACATGTTAGAAGCCTGCTGTAAAGTGATTTATCCAAGGGTTGTTGCTGAAGGTCCTGGATGTGACTGGGTTTGGGCATTGTGGAAAATCCTTATTGAATGATATCGATATACTTGCTTCTCCAGTTTCAGGAGGTTGGATTTGCGGCAGTATGGGGGCACCTTTCTCCTAATGCCATTTCAGCACTGCAGCTTCCAAAGCGGTGGCAATAAGCGAAACCAACTTGGTTGGTAAGTAAGATCATCTCAGAGTAGAAGGGAACTCGGATCTACTGTTAATCGGTATAAATCTGTTGATCTTGAACTTTGCTCTGAGTTGGTTTCGCTTATTGCCGCTGCTTTGAAAGCTGATGTAAATCCATTGGGAGATCTTGTCTGGGGCACCTGCTTGCGTAGGAATTTTTACAGCTCTCTTGGTTGAAGTTAGATGATACTAAGGACATTTGCATACCTGGGGTTCTGGCTGTCAACACTAAATTTGATTATCCTGTACCAAGATAATGATTGGAGTTTTGTTTAGGGCTGAGTGATGTGGGTTTGTTGAGAGAATATGTGGTTGGTGGGGCGTTCCCACCTTTGTGTGCACTTCTTTGTGCCCTCAAAAGAATTTCTAAATATAATAATGATTTGGACTAGTTTATGCAATCCATTGGGAGTTGACTTTGTGGGGTGGGTTTATTTCCCGTTGCTGCTCTGCTTGGCCCATACATCAATGTACTTATTACATGTGAAGTATCTGAAAGCAGCATTTGGTGCATGGGTTCTGTTTTCTCTGAACTGGCTTTGCTTTGGTTATATGTTAAGGCTACCACCTCATAGTAAAGCTTTACTTGCTTGGCAAACGGATAAGCTATTATTGGAATCTGATAAGTATGTTCCATGAGATGACTCCACCGCTCAAGAGTATTTATATTTTATTTAGCCTTCCAAGGTACTGAGGACAATACTGCGCTTTTCTAAAGGAATTGGTATTACATGCAACGCACTCTTAAACCATGATGTCCAAAAGGCAAGACTACGAGCTTTTAGAAGTGCTTATTTGAATTGAGAACTTTAACCAAAGGAACGCGCCTCGACTTTCGATAGTTTAACATGGGTAAGAAGAATAAGCCTTGAAAGCTGAAGATGTGTAGCAAACTCTTGGTAGAGTAAAGATGATAAGAAGCATTTCAAACGACTTAAGTTACAATCCATTTAATCAAGGCGGTGCTCTGAATTGAAAACTATCCTAGACGCTCAAAAATTGAGAAGCGGTATTCTAAAATGCCTGACGCTTATTTAAAACTGTCCAGCTTCCGCGATAAGAGCTTATAAAAAACAGGAAGAGCCTACCTCCGCATCTAAGATCCCTCGAAATAGTAAGCTTTCGCAATGTGCTTCAAGTATGAACCTCACACGAAAAATACCAGCCAACTAAGGATTTTTAACCCTTGTGAAAAAATAACACTATTCTAAAGCCAAATACTAGAGTACAGAATAAACAACCATATTTTACTTGCCAAAAGTAAGCCAAAAAATATTTAAAAGTGCCTACCACAGGTGGGCAGGTTTAAGCTTGAAAGCAGGAATTTCAAAGTCCAATCCAAAAAACTATCCCAAAGGCAACTATTTAATATGTAGGCTTCTTGCCGGTGGCAGCATTAACGAAAAGAGCTCTTCCGTTGAAATCCTTTTCATTGAAATCACTCAAAGCAGTTTCGTAATCCTCCTCCTCAACCTCAACAAACCCAAACCCTTTAGCTTTTCCTTGCATGTCTTTGGGGAGCTTAACGCTGTGCACTCTAACCTTTGTCTGGAAGAAGCTGGACAGCTGATCCTCAGTTGTGGCCCAGGGTAGATTGGCAACAAAGAGGGACTTGGTGGCGTAGGTGCAGCGTAATCCGCTTCCAAGGCGGGCAGCAGCAAAGCTTTGTTTGGCGAGATTCAATAGAGACATGGTTAAAACAAAGAGGCCTGGGTTCAGTTCTAATCAAGGCCAGATACGCTGCTACTTTGAATGAAACTTTTTGGATTGGGGGCTTGGATGCAAAGTGAAAATTTAAATTGGATAAATAATCGCTCAAGTTCAATATTTGTTTGCCCGTCCAATCAAAAGCTTGTTTGAACTATGTAGCAATCTTCAACAGAGTAACATCTAAATGTGGACAGTCGTTTTAAAATAAGATATCATTTCAAGCTACCATTCCTAAGCAGGCTAGAAAGGCTTACAGTTTATCTTGTAGTGATCTATACACAAGTTTGAATTCCTCTAGTATATTTAAAAATCATTACTCTTAGCCAAGCTCATTTTCACAATCTCATCATTCGCTAAAGATCAAGTATGCTGCAAGGAAAGATAATAGTGATCCTTTCAAATTATAATCCCATTTCTTTCTCAAAGCTCATGCAGATTCTCAATAAAAGCCAGCATATATGTAAATCGTGATGATAATTAGCAGACTTATAAATTTGGGGGTTCTAGATGTTTTTTATTGTAAAAGTTCAAGAAAAATCGACCTTTTTAAAAAGACGATCGCCCAGGTATTGCAGGTACAAGGAGGCTGGTGAATGAATTTTAGAAACCCCCTTAAATCGTGCCCAACCTAGAAATTATTTTTCCTGGCAGATGCCTGAAAAACTAGACAAACGATATGAAGATAATTGCCATTAACCACTCCCCCATCTTATTCCACCACTGGTAAGCCCTTGGTCTGAAACTTGCCAGACCTGACCTTTACAGGCAAATATTAAGCTTTCTCAGATGGAGTTCTTATCTATAACTTCCATATATTGAGATTATTTCCACTATACTAATTGTCACCGTGCTTTTGATGGGAGCCTAAAGGAGCATGAACTATCATTAACCTTTACCACAAGCCTATCGAATCAAACATATCCACCCTAGTTTCCAGTCATATTGAGAACACTTTGACGATGCAGACTATATAGTGGGTTGGATGGAACTTTACAAAACCACATGCAATGTCGTGTTGAGACATCCCATTTTGATCAAAGGTTGATATGCTCTTCTCAGTTTAGCTGAATCCTCTACCGCAAAGATTCGGGCATTGTATTGGCCAATTAAAACTCCACTGATGACCCTTTACGGTCACATTATCAAACGGCAGGACTTTTTTATAACTAGTCTGCATAGCTTTAAGGCGATCTGACAAAGTATTTATTATCTGTTCAACTACTAGGTTATCTTTCCAATAACTTAATCAAAACAATAAATATATATAGTAGCTTTCAAACCTGCGGGATACCCGGAACCAACCCAGCCTAAAAAACCCACCCCCTCAGAAAAACCTCAACTGACTCAACCCCAGATCAAATTTAAAAGTTGGCGGGGTTATACTTTCTAACTATAGGTCCATCGATCTCCACCTTATTTTCACCAGGGGGATGCTTTTCTAAGCTGAGAGGTTCCTTGGACATGCTTGAATTGACTCATCCCGCAGATGTCTGGACTGCTGTACGGGATATGTTGCAGATATCCCAGGCATATTCGAACCAGACGAACCTTTTATAGAAAATGTTGCATTGGCGACCCCACTCCAGTATATAAAGATGTATGTTAGCTATTAAACGATGCTCAGGGAGTACAGCAGGTTTCAAAGCTTTGGCGCCAAGCAAAGTCATCCAAGATGCAAACAAAATAAAAAACCCAATCAACTTATATCATTTGGTAATAGACTTGGGTTCACCTGCTTCTGAGTTGATTCCGCTCAGCACCCCAGCTTTGAAAACTACTTTCAGAGGTCTGGATGCTGGAGCAGTTAAAGCTATCGCCAACCTAGCTCAGCATCCAATACATTGCCCAATTCGGTGCAGCGGTTTCCAAAGCTATAGCGCCAAGCAAAGAAGATGAGACTCGAGCAAAAGCAACGCATCTGTAAGCGAAATCAGCTCAGACGTAAAAAAACCAAGCCATCTCAGAACGAAACAGAAACGACCCCAGATCTACTGGAAATCAATCTAAATTTGTCGGGGTTTGATTTCATCTGTATCTGGTCTCATTCCGGTTAAATCTCAGCCGAGCCCTTCACCAATGAGTTAGTTGCGCCCAAATCTCGGTTTTTTGCTTAGCACCACAGCTTTGGAAACTACAGCACCAAAGCAAGTTACCAACCATTTGCCCGGTTTGGTAGCAAACCGATTTCCACCTGACTCGTCCAGGCATCCACCCCTCCTGATCCAAGCCATGCCGCCTGATGCCCACCACTGATCCCAGTCAGGTGTTGTCACAATATCTCTGGCGATGAAAGCCTAGATTACTATCCAATAACAGCATTCCTTCCTAAACACCCCAAACCATCACGTTCTGCACCTGATTCTCTAAACAGCCATCCCAATGGCAGTTTTAGCCCCCCGTGCTTGCACAGCAACCATCCCCCTTAGAGCTACTCATAAGATACAAGCCAAGAGATTCCAGCCATATTATAGCCCCAGTTGGCCTTAAGGTTCCATTACCACACAGCATATCCATCCCAGGGCACATCTTTACCCTTGCATACCACCAGCAGGTATCCCTTCTATCAGCACTCCAAGGTATAAACAGCAGACACCAACTCTCATAGTTAGGCAGTCACCAGCCACCATAGCTAGGCAACTGACCAACCATATCAGGGAGCCAAGTGCCGGGTAGAGCAGTCACAGACTCCGGCAGGGGACTGTGAAACCATTCTGGAGCCCCCATCACCAGATCTGCCCCAACCCAACCATGTACAATCAGGACCAACCAGCAAAGGCCCGGGACATCTGGATGGGACCCGCCAGCCCACCAACCCTGTCCAAGTAACAAAATTTGCACCAAAGGGTTGGCAGACCTGGTCTCAGTTGCCATCCCAAGATCCTGCAGGCAACCCAGCCAGGGATGCTGGGAGGGGTCATAGGGACCAGGTATACTGGCAGGTGGGTGTACTTGTCACAAGTGACAAACTCCTATTGACCATGCTTACTGGGAAACCTCAACTATGAGATTCAAACCCTGACACCCTGCGGGCCGCCAGCCTGCAGATTTTTGGGCAGGAACCAGAACAGGATTTAACTTTGGAAAATCTTTTAAAGCTTGATGAGTCAAAATCACCTACATCAGCACTCCCCACGTTAAAGGTTCCTGTTAACTCAACCAATCAGCGGGCAAGTCTAGCCATAGAACCCAAAATAACTTGGGCCACCACGGAAGGGGAAACAAAGAAACTTCCTATAGAACACAGGCCACCACAGAAGGGGAAACAAAGAAACTCCCTATAGAACGGGGGCTGCCCAGAGATGACCAATCCCACGGCTCAACAAGGGAATTTGAGTATTCTCAGTTCAAACCAGCCAAGGAATTAACTCCCGCGATGGATGCCACCAAGGACTGGAAAACCCTGGTAGACGGTAACACCTGGGCCAAGGAAATCTGTAAAGGTTTCCCCATGACAGATGGGCATACTTATACCCTAACCACCAGGAAGTTGCCCACTGCCATTCTTGCAATAAAGTGACACAGACCTTTGGTCCAACCCGGGTATTCCATATTTGATATCAGTTCTATTTCATTCACAGTTGACCTCCCGCGGTTCTGCACCTCACACCCATCAACCCCAAGAAACCGCGGACCAGCCGCCCAACCTTTATCGTCCACCAGGAGCTCCCTACTATGATACCCAGTTACGGTAGGTACTACTTGCAGCAGGTATGGCAGAAGGTTAGCAAATTGGAAACCAGTAAGGGCAGTGATGATTGGGTAGACGGTCATTGACCAACAGAAGACCTTAGCATGGGGGTTGTATCTTCTGAAGCTCCCGGCAAAGTACGTTAACACATAGTACATGGAGGTGTACACCGCAATGGACAGCGTGGAATGCAGGACACCAGGGGAGGCCAGGAACCAGAGCCGGAGGAGTTGAGTTGTCCAGGATCATAGTGAGGAACATGACCCAGCCCTTCTGGTGAGGGTCCAGAGAACTCTGGTCCTTGTTGGTAGCCTCCAATCCCAAGACAAGCTGTAAGCACAGCTGTGAAGATGAGATGGTTCATCTGCCTTAGATTGAAGGGAGTTGGCGGGGACTAACTAGTTTAAAGTTGAGCTAAGTTTTAAGTGAATTTAGCTTTATTGAGGGTATTAGTCTCAATAATAGCACAAGTTATTACTGAGGAGGCCCCCCTTATTTATAGTGCTTCCCACTGTGCAAAGTTTTGCAAGTGGGAATGGAAACAAGGGATTGGAGAGCCTAAAAGTTTGGAAAATGTGATTGGGAATTGGGGTTGGGGAAAGTGGCCAAATCCTTATTCCTTGACAATCTGTTGGGGGGTTGGCCATTCTTGACATGAGCCAATGATTTCTCCTGGGAGTGGAGTCAGGTGATGTTGAAGGCTCATGGATTTTTCACAATCTATTTTGGTCTTGGAAGGCTTAGTTTGGCTGGGGTCTGGACCCAAGCATGTGATTTGGTCCTCTGAATCCCATTGGTTTGGAGTTGAATTATTTTCAAGGTTTGAAACCTGAATTTTCCCATCTTCTGGGGAATCAGAATATTTCACAGAATCTGAACCCTGAATTTGCCCTTCTTTTGAAGGGCAGGAATTAATCAATATTTTCCCCTTTGAAAACAGGGAGTTTTTTGATTGGCTGCAGGTAATGGGGGCTGCTGATTGGCTGTGGGTTGGGCTGGGACCCAGGTGGGTGGCTGGCAGCCAACTGGGACCCAAGGACCAAGCGGGTGGGCTGGGGGCTGGCGCCGGCCCACTGGCAGCTGGGTGGGCAAGCAGGTGGCTGGCGGGTGAGGGGGCTTGCAGGCAGCTGACTGGGCGGTGGGGGGTTGGCGGAGGCCCGCTGGCAGCTGGCTGGGAGGCTGGCAGAGGGTGCTGGCGGTTGCAGCAGGCGCCTGCTCAGATGTTAAATTATTCCAGTGGCTATTAAATTATGTTTCTTCTTTTGTTTGATTTTTATTTCCCTCAATTATAAGGGGAAAGTCCTCATTAAATTTTGCTTCCTTGACCAGAAAAACTCCTTTTCTTTTCCAAACTTGTCCTCCAGTGATAATTTGGTTTATGTCAGGAATATTCCTGACACCTACGGCCCAGTACATTTCACCAAGTACCACCCAACCCTGCATATTTGGAGTTCACCCTAGAGAAGATCCTAATCTACAAC